>OX463842.1:27085971-27272560 GCA_949825065.1 Odontocerum albicorne | reverse complement strand
CGGATCACCACCTTCCTATCCTTATGTAGATGTGGGGAAGTTCCTAATCTAATGGCCGGATCACCACCTTCCTATCCTTATGTAGATGTGGAGAAGTTCCTAATCTAATGGCCGGATCACCACCTTCCTATCCTTATGTAGATGTGGGGAAGTTCCTAATCTAATGGCTGGATCACCACCTTCCTATCCTTATGCTCAACTTGTCAATAAAAGTGAGTTCAAGTTCCGAGTTGGAGGGCACCTGAGGAGTCTGCTCTCTAAACAGCGCTGTAGAAATGTTTCTTTTTCTTATTATTATTATTATAATTTTTCCTTTTTGTTTATATTTTTATGTAACAAAAATAAAACTTATTTGGAGAAGAGTGATTGAATTGCAATATGTAATGATCGTTAGCAGTAAAACAACTTTTTCTTTTTTTTTCAAATGTATTATTTGAATGAGACGGGTTTCATTAAAAATAATTAATTTGTTGTTAAAAAATATGCAAATAATGTTCAGCTAAATGTGGAGTCTCACAATAAATATACAATATAATCGAATGCACATTTTCTTTACCGATAAAACTTTTTATATTTTATAACGGACAGAAGTATACGTGAATATTGTAATTTGTTTTATCAAACACTGTTTACCACTTTTTTTTTGTAACGGTATAACCCTACCGGTTTCAAGGCTTTTACCTCATCATCAGGGAAGCACAAACAAGGCTTCCCTGATGATGAGATGAAAGCCTTTAAACCGGTATGGTTATACCGTTACGTAAAGTGGAATAAACAGTGTTTGATAAAACAAATTACAATGTCTTTAAACCTCCACAATGTTAATGCCTTAACTATAAATAAAATATAAGTGAATCGTATCTTGAGAATAAACTACGTAATTGTTTACGATATAATATAATATTTTTATTCTCCATTAACCTACGTGACACAACATCAAAAATGTTTCTTCTCCTATTTTTAAGTTTTGGGCTAAGTTTATTTATTTTTTTAGTTCTCGATTATTCAATGTAGTTAATTTTAATTCACTTTGACGCATGAAAGTGAAATTTGGACTAAAACTTTGGAGATGCGTGCACTAAAAATGTGCAGTATCTAAATATGAAAGTAGGCGGAATAAGTACATGAATAAATTAATGCTTTAAGAAAGGCGAAGCGTTAAGATGGTTTGGACATGTAGAGCGAAGGAATGGCGAAAGAATGACTAAGATAGTATAAAAAGGCACAAGCGCAAAGTGTGCGTAGACCGAGAAAAACGTGACTGGATTTTGAAAGACGGTTGAATGAGAAGTATGATAATAAAAGATTTTGCATGACAACCTGTTTGAATGTGGAGGAAGCGAAAGTTGTGTCCATGGATAAACAATATAGGTAATAAAGATCTGTTCTCTCTGCCTCCCCCGCAAGGGTCACGGCGTGATGATTTGTGCTAATAATAAACCAAATTTGAATTCTTTAAAAGACAATTTGGAAAACAAATTATGGTATTATCTGCACCCTAGATGTTATCAATTATTGCATAAATTTCATACCTGAACATTTAATATTTTTCATTTACAAAAAATAAATAAAGCCAAAGATCAGAAATACGACATCATTTTATATTTTTGTCCAAATTTCAAACACGCGTCGAAAAACTCCTTTGTGAACGCTTTAGCTTGTGATGTAACAACTCCCGATGAAATTTGACCGCCGTATTTGTTCATACAATAGTGTTTGGTTTAATACTATCAGTTTTTTATGTTTTTAATTGTTTTACTGAAATAAGTACATTACAAATAGTTTATAGTGCCCAATCACACAAATACAACATTTACTGCACCTAAAAAGGAACTTAAATTACATACCAGTATTATTAAAAAAATATGGCGAAATACAATGAAAAGATGTAAAAAAATAACAATTGGGTTAGTAAAAAACACATTCTATCATGAAGGATAGATTCACTAACTAATAAACGTTACCTTTTATGAATAATTTACAACAAATTCATCGGAAATATTATAAACAAAACGTCTTTACAACAAACACTATACTGTTTGCCGGCGAAATAGTGACTTGACGGGTATTATGACGTCGTAAAGCCATGAGTCAATCACGATGCGTTTTCAGTACTTTTTGGTTTCATACAACGTTAAAAATGATTTTTTAAATTCAGACCATTTCACATTTGCTATGTATTAAAAACTTTTCCCCCCGTAGGCTGCAAATACCTTATTATCATTAATTTTACTATACACTCTTCCAGAGTACACATTGAAAATAAGGGGAGATTGAATATAGCCTTTGGGAACCCTAAGTCAAATTTATATATCAGGTGTTGTATTGTTTTCCACTTGCATTTTCGATTTCTGATATCAATACAGGTTTGTTGTTATGTTAATATATCTACTGTGGAGAATACATTCTTAAAATATTTTTATCAAATCAGTATGTTTATGTCATCGTGGTTGTTCTATCTATACATATACACATGTGTGAATATATTAATAAGTGCTGATTGTGGTGTAAGAATATTAGATTCAAATGTATGTAGAATGCTGAATGCAGGGGATATGGCATTGTTAGCGAGTGGGAAAGTGAAGAAAATTAACACACTTGTAAGAAAAGTGTACAAATAAGCTACGTATGAATATTGGAGATATATGGTTATTGAGAGGATGTAAGTGTTTGTGAAGTCAAAGTGAAAAACGAAACATTAGAGCAAGTTGAGTAAATTTTGTATCTTGGAGGCATGTTCACATTGGTAGGCCGCAAGAAATGTGATATTGAAAGAAGAGTGGAATCTGGCAATATAATAAAAGATGGATTATACCGTGTGTCAAGCGACTAGAACATTCCAATAGGAGCAAAGCTTGCTGCTCATATTGGAATCTTTGGTCTCAATATTAAGATATGTAAGCGAAACTTGGACTTAGTAAAAAAGTTATGAAAGTATGACAAATGCGGCAGAAACGAGAGCGTCGCGTAGAATGTGTCGAAAAATAATGTATCACAGAATAACGAATAAAGACATTCGGCGAAAAAAAAGGAACTGAAAGATGATACAGTGCTTCTGATGAAGAAATTAGGATTGAGATGGTTCTGTTACGTAGAAAAAATGAATGATCAAAGATTTACAAAAATAATTTATGTGAGTACTAAAGAAGGTACGAGAAGTTTAGGAAACCTAAAAAAACGTGGCACGACCAAATAAAACAAATTCGGAAAGAGAGAGGAGTGAAAAAACTCTATACCTAGTGGAAGCGAGAAATATATACCAGAATAGAATGAACTGGATATTTGATATCTCTGCCCGTCCCAATAGGGACATGGCGTGGTAGTGATTATAATGATGAGCATGTTTCACCTTATCGAAGGTCTTTTGATAATCTATGAAGCAAGCAAATATTGTATGTATTTGTGATGATCTCGACATTTTACAAGACACTTTAATCACGTTCTTCTCGATTCTCATTGCTTACATTTTTATTTTGTTTTTCTTAGTTTTAATTTTTTCACTCTTTAGTCTCGCTTTTTTATGTGTCATATTATTCAAGAAGTAGAATAATACAAAAAGATAATTGTGTTATATGAATTGTTTACATACAATATTTTAATAAAACTTAGGTAGGTACTGGTACTGGAGCTAGAAATAAACAGATTTTAAGCGAAGGAATTTTATGTATTGTAGTAAGAGTAGTTTTTAATAATAAATGTTTTTCCATTTTGATTACCATATATGTTACGTGTATATTCAAGTTTTAATTTTTTCCATTATTGTTGATTTTAATTTTTGTTATTTGATGTGTTTTGAAGTTATTTGATGTGTTTTGTTATTTGATGTGTTCAGAAATCGACCACATGTATGAATCTTAGTGATACAAAAGCAGAAAAAATATGTTATCATAATATTCGTTATTTAAAAGTGCGTTTAAAATACTTCAATATCCTAACGGACAACAAACGTACCTTGGTTTTGATTCTCGTTGGTACCCACATTTTTTATAAAGAATTCCAGTCTGGTTTTCACTTTTATACCACCGCTCTGGTTGGTTTCAATAGATTGCCCAATGATATTAAGCCCGCCATGTTGTACTGTATATAAGGAAAGTTTAATATAGTACAATAAATCTATAGTTTATGTAATAATATAAACTTAAGCAAATGTGTATTTTATACGACCTACAATAAGATGTTTTCTAACAAATAATAAAAATATTGTATTATTATTGAAAACAGTTGTTATCTATATACCCATAAACTAAATAAAAAATTGTAAATGGGGAAATATTTAGGAAAAAAGAAAATATCCCAGTGTATAAAGTATCCTTAAAATAACAAATATTTATTAAATTAAAATATAAATGGGAAAAACATTGGTTTTTTCCTATATCTGAAGACGATTTGATCGGGAAATCCCGTGGAACATGTTTTATTGATATTTCAATACTTTAATGTCAAAAAAAAATCTACTTACATATATAACAATTCCATACAATTTCCGTGGCCTTATTGGGAAGATGCCTGTTTTCCAGCCCAGGGGAGCGGGTTCGATTCCCGCTGGAACCCAGATTTTTTTGAAAAAGGATTCTTTCTTATTTTGTTTTGAATCCTTTTTAACATCTTTCTGTTGGTTTGAAAAATATTGCAAAATGGTAATTAACCCACCAGCGTTTATTGTACTAAAGTGTAACACAGTAAAATACAATACAGTGAAATAAAACTTAATAGTGTACTTTTAAATTTCTGAATTGGAGGCTTGCTTGGAGATGGAGAAGACATAAGAACCTTTTTTAGGTCAAATTCTATCGCAAATTATACGAGTATTTAGATGCAACTTTATTCTGTAAATCTGTTTTCAATATTTTCTGTACCTGGGCAATGTCTCGTGTCGTAGAACGCTAGTTTTTCTCGATTGAAGCTTTGATTTGGTCATCGTCAGTGGTAATCGGCCTACCAGAGTAGACACCATCTTCGAGTGTCGTATCAGCTTTGCAGATTTTTCCACTACCACGTTTGACATTTACACGATCAGTTGATGCATCGACGCAAATAACTGTTTTTATCCTTTATTGGGTTGTGTCACATTTTTTTCATTCACGTTAGTAAATAAAATATCAAGCCCCATAACACAATTTATTTTGTATTATCATCAAAATGATGTCAGAAAACCGCCCAAGCAATTTGGGTAAACAAGGGACGAAAAAAATCGCTTAACTATTACCTTTCATAATTATATAGATTCAGTTAGTTTGGAATGAAGTTAGTAATGAACATTTTGTTCTAACGACATTTGTCGGAGAAATACGAAACTATTTTCCAGAGAACTTATAAAATCTATGATATATAAATACATTATATATAAAATACGTGCACGCTATGCAGTGACACTTGAACAAATTTAATATATACAATATACGTAAAATAAAAAAGAAATTATGCGAACAAACAAAGAAAAACAAACAATTTTAAATTATATCAGAAGCAATCACTACATATTAACGTGTGGACTGAAATGAATTCTGGAGAATGAATGATTTTTACATTCCTTAAAAATTTAACAATCTTTTAACGGTTGAAAATTTACTTAACGTTCTTATATTTATTGTATAAATCGATCCCCTCTATCACCTTCTAATCACATAAAGTATCAGTCATATTGTATAAACATCCGTGTGTATCATGACTCATGAACAATATGAAGAGGGGTTTAAAAACAAAAAAAATCCAATTAAGGCTTGATTGAAAAGGTTTTTTAGCACATTAGAATCATATTTCATTTTGATTGAATTTTCATGATTATCAAATGAAACAAGATATTTTCAATTTGTAAATAGCTCATTGTTAGATCACGAGCTATGCCATCATGATAGGGTGATTTAAATAGGACTTTGCTTGGTGATTTAAATAGGTATAATTGAGTGTCAAACCTCCTTGTGTGTTTGCTATAAGATTTAGTACCTGTTGACCTCTGATGTCATACCTGATTTGCTTTTTTATCGCTTTAAATTATCGACATTTCAATACTTGTCTTTGAACTCACTCCGGAGAAGCATAGGAATGTATAAAATTGGAGAAAAACACGTTATTCATAATTAGGTTTTAAAGGTCTTGATCTTTTTATAGTGTTCTATTTTCTTCTAAATAATTTTTTTTTCAGGGTATCTAATGCAGTTTTCATTCTTGGCATCATTCTTCTGGTTGAACATAATGTGCGTGGACATGTCCCACACCTTCAGCTCCCTCCGAGTGACCAGCAAGAGTGTCCAAAGGCAGAACCAGAAGCGCAGGTTCATCTGGTACTCGCTGTATGCCTGGGGAGGAACATCTCTCTTCACACTTGCTGCGCTCATCACAGACTTCTCTCCCACTGTTCCAAGTGGCTCACCATTTAAACCCAATCTTGGTGCTGTTAAATGCTGGTTCAATAGTAAGTTTCCAAACGTATTAAGTAACTGTATTATAACACGTTTATTGCTTTTATACAATATTATCCTTGTAGTACTTAATCATTGATTTTTATCCAAATGTTAGTTAACTAGATTTGTTTTGTGATCGACAGTTATTCAATAACATTGAATATTATTATATATTGTTTATTTTCAAGCATTTGACAACCATCGTGACTTTCTTGGTAAGACACTTATCTTGCACAAGAAGATCTCGTGTTCGTTTCCTGATGGCACCTAAAAAAATAAAATAGGACCCCAGTTCGTCTGGTAACAGTGCTAGTGCGCTATTCGCGTGTAAGTATTGTTGCCTGTCCACGTGCGATATTATTTCTAACACGTACGATGGTGAACTGTGATTTACTTGCTTACTTGAGCAGCTCTTAATCGGAAGACTCGATTACTGGGATCGAAGAAAATATCTTCTGTTAGCTAAGCCTTTCAACATGTCTATTTGACCAATCCGGATATGTTGAGGGGTAGCATACAAATAAATTAATGAATTTTCAATCATGGTTAACGAATTATTTGAGAAATATCATGAAGTTGATCTGCAAAATGCATAAATTTCAACTAACATATAGTTTTTGCTACCTCGACAACGCTGATGCTTTGAATTTTAATGGATGTGTTTTACAATAGAAAATGGTCCAAGAGGTATTGGTGGAGCTTAGTTACTTAATAAGACAACTGTTTTTGTAATACGTGTAGCTTCGATTACTTTTTTGTAATAAGTGGAACAAAGATGACTTTTCTGTAATACTTTTATTTTAAATTTTTTTTAAATTTTGAATTTAGATTACTTGTTTGCAATACGTATATATGGAGCTTACATTACTTTTTATAATACGTAGAACTTAGATTGCCTTTTTGGGACATGTGAAGAATAGCTTACTTTTTCGTAATATGTGTAGCTTAGATTATTTTTTGCAATATGTGGAGCTTATGTTACTTTTTTGTAATATGTGTAGCTTATATTCCTTTTTTGCAATACGTGGAGCTTAGATTACTCTTTTTTAATATGTGATGGATCCCCCATTTACTTTATTTAATATCGACCATGACAACATCGTTACTTTTCGTTTTCCATGGCCAAACCACCCTTGAGCCTCTATTTATCTTACATAATACATTTTGTGTAGTTCACATTCATCTTTAATAACTTAATTCCATAACATATTATGTTATGGAATGAAGTTATTAAAGATGTTTCGGGTTAGTGTACGTCATAACGTACACTAACACGAAACATATTTTTTCAGTGCACACATATCCACAACATACACGTATATTCGACTTCTTGAATTTCTTTTTTCCTTCTGATTTTCGCACACATACACCAAAATTGCAACTTATTTTATTGTTTTGTGCTTTTTTTCATTGTATATAGTACAACATATCGACCTTCTGCCATGCCGAAATTTCTTCCAACTAACCAAAAATATGTTATAGGCAGCGAAAACCAGACTGGAATCCTTTTTAAAAAATGTAGTTACTAATGGACATCGGCCCCATAAACAACCCATGGGTTGAAAGACAGGGGTCTTTCATACTAGCCTATGGAGATCGTTATATCTTGGAGAACAAAGATAAGATGTGTTTGTTGAACGTTAAAGGGGTTTTATCTATGAATTTAATATTGTATGATAGACACAATATTGAATATGTATATGTACACGCAACATAAGTCAAACCAAACCTACCTGTTTCGAGATATAATGGAGAAACGTTATGTAGTTAGACTTACCAACGAGCAGAGGCTATTTCATACGCTGGTGTGAACCAACTTTCAGTATATTTAGATATCTTTTTGGCTTGAATTACTTTAACTAAGCAATTAAATTAGTTTGATCTTCTAAGTGCTTTTACGCATATATATATTTTCATATGGGGAGGAGAATAATCCATGGCTGACCTTATTTTTTTTGTTTGCTAATTATTGCGATGACCCAATTACTCGTAGATACATTATCAAGCTGTCACCTTTGACTAATTGAAGTAAAAAATATACAAAAGAGATAACTATAAGAGATAAAATGTTAATTTAATATCATTACTTACGTGCCCTCTGAAACAAATTTCCTGTTAAAAGGATATAATAAATAATAGTATATATATCAAATTATATAAGCAATAATCGATTTCGTGGCAGCAATGCGCAAAGGACAGGATTTGTTGAAGAGGCCGATATCAAATGATGTACTTTAACCAGATTGACATAAAAAAGTAGATAGCATAAAACTAGTGTAACTAGCGCAAGAATGAGATCAGTTAACGTTACAAAATAGGTGCACTTAAGTGGAGCAGAATATAAGTTTTGTTACCCCAATGGGACTCTTTTGAAATATTATTATTTATTTTTGATCAACTACTCATGACTGAGGGTCATGATTTCTTCGGTCTATCTGCTCAATTCTTCACCGCTCTTTACTTTCGACCTTTAGAAGTGCTGCCATCAAAGAGAACCCTGTTGCATTCCTGACTTCGTCAGTCCATCGTGTTGGCAGTTTACCTTCACGTCGTCCCACCACACTTCGTGTCTCGATCTTTCAATATTCGTTTCAATTTTGTATTCTAAGTTCGCAATCTCCGTCATATGTTATATATGCATGATCCGAGATACATAAATTGCTCTACAACATCAAGATTCTAAAGAGTATTGGTTGTCAGGAATTGAATTGATTTTCTCCGTCAATAATTATGACTTTTGTTTTCGAATTGTGTATTTCAAGATCGAGTTTCTTATTCTCAAATTCCACATACTGTAAGAGATTTTCCATTTCCTATATGTAGAAAGTTAGATATCAAAACAGGTTTTTGAATATAAAGGTATTACAATACCTAGATATTTTTTATTTTTTAAATGTAAATTATATATGTGTATTTAAGTTCTACACATTTTGAAGTATACTATTATAGAGTTGCACAGTTGTCTGAGATAAACTTGGATATGATTTGTAGTGAGATTCTATTCCTCGCTGTTCTATAGCTGTTACGGTTCATAGTATCTGGAGAGGGTAATTACCTCGGTCTAGCGGAAGCCATGTGCTATTTCATGAATCAAGGTTAAGAAATTTAATTAAGAAGTGCACGTATAGGGAGTTTGATAATTATTAATTCAAGCGTCTAACAATAACTTCCGTTGCCTAGTTTATTAGGTCTCGGGTTCGATTCTCGATGATACTCGATTTTTTCGTTGAGTACCAGTCTGGTTAAAGAGTTTGTTTGGTAACAAGGCTCACAAGCTATAGACGTGCAGTACCATTGTTACATCTTTACATGCTGGTTGGTATTGCCACCATATGTAATATCGAACTGCAAGTTCCGTGCACATTACAATGATTTTTAACCCGATGACTTGATTAATGGGGTCGAAAACAATGTATCTCCCAGCCAAGTTGTTCAATATGTCCAAATCATTAGTTCGGACATGTTAAAGGGCATCATACAAATGCGAAAAAATCATACATGATCAACTAAATACTGATTGATGGCCGTATTAAGTAGCACAAAATATAATTATATTAAACTCTGCTTAACGAAAGGCTTCAACAGATAAAAACTACCAATCAACTTAAATGTTTGTCTTCCATGCCATCAAAATTGGATACTAAACAAACACATGCTCAGACCATCTATCCGTGGGATGGCTGACAATAAATCGATCACGATGGATTCCATAAAACAATAATAATATAACCCCTAATCAAAAGATTTTTGCAATTTTTCAGAGATTTAAGACTTTTCTGATTATACTTTTGACTGTTTTGACACCCTTCGTTCTAATTATTTATAGAGTTTTGTATAATAAATTCAGATACGTGACTATAAATTAATTGAGAATTGAGTGCGAGTAAGTGGGACATGTTGAACGGACAGGGAACATTTACAATTGAGTAAATGTTGTATGCGGTGCGCAGACGACACTCAAAGAAAACATGGACGAGGGTCTCCTTACCCATTCCACACGTGCATGTAGGGTTTTCTTTTGTATGGATTTTATAAAGGTGGCTTCTTATCAAACAGTTACAAATAATATACCCGTGAAAATGTATCGTTCACAAAATAAAATTACACTTTATTTTTAAAATTATGAGAAAGGGCGCCTGATATTCTTAACCCTAGGTACTTGGGACTCATAATATAATAAACGAATAATATTTATAGAAAAATTTATTTTAAATTCTTATCACCGTGTGTTGATACCTAGTATAATGATACGAAACATTGTATGTGATGTCATTAAAACCATACATCAGTAGTAAGTGATTACGATAGCCTTAATGACCGCATAACACGATCAAAATCTAAGACGGATGCGGGTACTTTTAAAACTCAACAGACCACAAGGTAAGTTAGCCTATGAAAGTGCTGAAAGTATATGAAGAAAAATATACGAGTACATGGTATTTATCGCGCCTTCAATTCAAGTCGAATTACACAGTTTCGTGATATATATTTTAGTTTTTTTCTCTCCACATTATTCGTATTTTTTTCAGTTAATTAATGTGAGGTTAATTTTTCATTCAAATATGTAGAACAATACTAGAGAGCGTTCTTCTCATTGTGCTAGACGGTGCTGAAAATACCTATATCTATTGCGTCAGTCAATTGATTCAATCATGCATCACTGAGTGTTTAGTGATCGAACTGGTTTTGTAAGTTGTTACATATTGTATTATGAGTGATTTCTTGCTCGGTTGAGAATTATTGTAACCCATCCTGTGGATGGAAAACGCCTGTGCGTGTATTAGTTTATTGTGTGGAAACTGTTGCACTTCAAATACAGTCTTGTCACATCAAACTCAAAGTTCCGATAACAAGGAGATCCAAGTTCTAAGACGATCGGCAGGTTTAATCTGCTGCAACATATCGTTAGGCACAGTTTTTACATAGTGCTATTTTACGTTGTTTAACATCATGGAGGTCGACTTACATTGTCATATAAAGAATGAAACATATTTAAAATGAATTTGTGATGCAGTCGAGATGTCTTAAAATATCAATGTATACATATTATCAATCTCATTAACGGCAGTAGCCCAGACTCGTTGGATTGTTTATGATATGTGTTTGTATGGGAATTTGGCGGGTGTAAGTCACTGTCCCATAACATGCAACGAACCTAGTGAGATGACTGATACAGACCGTTAATCTTGAGTAGAGTAGAATTATGTAAAATTTTAATATATAAAAAAAACATTTGAAAAATACAAAAAAATACGAACTTGAGTAATTTCTTGAATAAACTGTAAAATAAACACTTTTGCTACATCTAAAGGTTATTTAGATATCTCAACAGTAGCTCCTCACACTCGACAAAATAATAATGTTGTGCCACTGTGCCACTGTGCATGCACCATCTCAAACCGATTAGTAAGGGTCAAAGGATGGCTAAATACATTGAGAGGGATGAGATCTTTGGATATTTGACCGCAGATTAATTAATAAAGGCTATCTGGAAGGAGAGTTTGGAGTTAGCGTGATGTTTAGGATATGTTCCTTTTATTATTTTCAGTATTTTGGGCGCATATTTAATAAAACGAAACGGAAAACGAAAATCATTATACTTAGAATATCATTATACTTAGAATATCAAGTAAGATTCTACATTCATTATACTATTTTATGAGTACCTGAAACACTGTGTTCTTTAAAAAATCGCGTTTTTCAGAGTTTTTATTTTCCATAATATTAAATTATTCAAACAAATACTCGCAAGCTTATAAATTCCTATAAATCCAGATTCTGGGCCTATGGTTGCATCTGTATACACTATTACTAATATCGTTTTTAGACTCTCAAAATGCGGTTGACATATACTTTCTGCACCAGACATGATCAGCCATTTGCCACGTCTATTGTGTATGGGGTTAGGCTCCCCAGACTTATTGACCTTTGATGATCGGGGTAACAGCATTTTTAAAAGGAAGAGAAGTTTTTAGAAGGTGATAAGCCTTGCGCCTCCACAACTACGAGAGATGATAGGCATCGAAAGTTCCCATTTCCCAAGGCATATTTTGTATAAAAGGTTACGCGTTACTTTTAGTGTTTAGAAGTCCGTGTTTTTTTTAATGTAAAACTTTTAATAAAATACTCGCATTGACAAGTTATTTTTCAGTTAATATCTCAGTCACCTTCCTCATTCGAGTGTTGAATGGTTCTTAATATTCCGATTCATCCCTGTTGTATTATTTTATAGTAATTTGTCCAGCTCCATTTACTGAGTGATCTCCCCTCAATGGTCAAGGTAAAAAAATTAATATGAATATTTTCTTTTCGCAGCTACGGAGTCCCTACTTCTATACTTCTATGGTCCGATGGGAATACTACTCGTGGCTAATCTGATTCTGTTTATCTACACAACCTGGAGGATTATCGTTATGAGTCGTGGCAGTTCTGCACTTAATCATGGCGATAGCGCCAGACATGGAGGGCCTTCGAACAAGGAAAAGCAAAGGTTATTGAATGTTTTCTTTTGTTATTTTATCATGATTTTAACAGCATCTCTACAACTTGTCCAAAATCGACTGTCTATTGCTCTTTTCTGCCATGTTATGCCTTCCATGTTACAAGTCGAGGGCCATCTTTAAAGCGTATTTAGATTCACGAAATAAATATTTGCTACACGAATATTAAAAAAAATAACTCGTTTAATACAAGATTACGATTTTTTTTTCGTAAAGCTTACATATACAGGTTAAACCCAATTCTATATAAAGCTTAGAAAAAATATACACAGCAACAAGTAAAAAAATATTCAAAGTTTTAACATACATGAAATACTGCAGCAAAAATATAAAAGTTAATAAGCAAAAAATATTAGTTCGGCTGAAAACACTAACTTCCATTACTAAGAAAGCTCAAAATGCTTTCTTTAAAAACATATCTGCTTTATGGGCATATTTTTTGTTGATTTCATTCATCTTTCCTAAATTGACGATTTCGAATAAAAGTAGAGAGTAAATTGAGATTTATGCAATGTCCCGCCTGCAAATTAAAAATAAATGTCACTGTTTAAGTTGTGTGTTTTAGTATTTAGAACAAATATATGATTTTTTTAAATTAAATAAGACTACTTTGTCTAGTGAAGTGGTTCTCTATATCCACAAAATAGAGTTTTATTAAAGAATGAGACTACTTTGTCTAGTGAAGTGGTTCTCTATATCCACAAAATAGAGTTTTATTAAAGAATGAGACTACTTTGTCTAGTGAAGTGGTTCTCTATATCCACAAAATAGAGTTTTATTAAAGAATGAGACTACTTTGTCTAGTGAAGTGGTTCTCTATATCCACAAAATGGGGCTTTTATTAAAGAATGATACTACTTTGTCTGGTGAAGTGGTTCTCTGCATCTATAAAATGGAGTTTTTTTGCATTGTTATGTACTTGTATTCCACAGTTCACCTTTCCATTAAAACGATGTAAATCTGATATTATGGGTAGTGATTAAAACCCGTGATTTTTTAATGTATTATATTATTTTACATAACGACACATGATGTTATCGTTGTCCTTCTTAGAACAAGCGCTCAGTCTAGTGAAATACTGATAACGGTCATATTATAAAATAAAAAAATATTATTTTCTTAGTCCTTCTATCATGATTGCACAGTGTTCAATTATATTCTATGAAGAGCTGGTGTCAACTGTGACAAGCCACCATTATTTAATGACAAAAATGTCTTTTGAGTTGATGATTTGTCATCTTGACACTCCGTACATAAATAAGAGAAGGCAGTATTTTGAGGGGATAATATGTCAAATTTGGTTGAAGTGAAAATACGAGTAGTTGGAGTGTGAGGATATTTTTTCCAAAAAAACTCTATAAAGAGAATAAATGACCCGCTTGAAGTGATAATACTGAAAAAGAACCAAAATTGCGATAACAATTTCGTTTTCCTGATGATGTGAAAAATATTTTGGAATTGTAAGTGGAGTTAAAGCGATTCAAGGATGGTTAAGATACCGAAAAATAATAGGAATGAAGCTTACTCAGTATAATTTTATATTATAAAAAAGTAGGTATTTGCAATATAACAATGACGTTAAATAATATTCCAACAGTTTAATGGTGCAATGAGTAAATTTATCATATACTTAACTCGATTTGATTTTTTTTATATGTTTGCATTTTAGTGGCTTAAAAATAAAATTTACCATCTATCGGCAGGTTTAATAAGTTATGAACCTGCCGAACTCATAAAACGTAAAAAATAATTTGACCTTGGACAGTGAAACAATGTGCTTATTGTGCTATTAAAATGTTCCACGGAAATAATAAATTTTCTAAAACAATAAAATCACACGAAAAATATATATTTTTGATATTAATTAATGTATATTTTTGCACATTTTTATACATTTCTCTTCAGATTCACTAGGGATTTTGAAATGTGGACATGAAAGTGGCTTTCAGTTCTGTTTCTCCAATAGCACTTTAATTGTTTACACATTCCTTGCTTTACGCTTTTAATTGATTCTAAGAAAAAAACGCGTAACTAGAAAAAGGTGTCAAGTGACTTGATTTTTAATCTAGGTGAGATTGGTTTCAAACGGAAAAAAGTAACCTGAAAATAATCATAAATTCTAATTTTTTCATTTTCTATTAGAAGACGCGTAAATTATTCTTTTCAATCGGTGAAATTTAAATAGGTTTTTTAAGTATTTTTGTCTCAGTTTTAAATAAATCGCGATATAGCAAAATTGTGTCTAGTGGAATAACGTACGATATTCCACAGTAGAATACATGTATCTCGTTCTAGTGGATGATAAGTATACTGTATGGACATCTTAATTCGTATTGTTCGTTCGCTTCCTAATTGTTTTTTTCTGATCTTGAGATTCCTCACAACGGTAAATATGACATTATCTGTATTCAATTCTTAATTACTAATAATGTGTCTAATCTAAAAGCCATATTTTTACCGTGTCCAATGAATGTTGCGTTTCTTCTCTCTTGGAAGAACTTTTCCATTTATAGGTCGATTGTTAAATTTTTGAAGCTTAATAGTTGAAACTTTGAATTTTCTAGAATTGTATTTTTTAAAAAATTGGTTTTATTATATTAATTTATATCATTTCCTATTTTCTTTAATTTGGTGGCACAAATCATCCTAGTTTGGGTGGATTGTCTATTTAAAAAAAATGTGTACGTATCTATCAACATTCTTCTGAAAATTAGCCGCGAAAATGTTCGTTCTATTCCACTGGAAAAGTTCAGAAGGTTTTAAAGTCTAGCTCATTAATTGCCAGACCAAACACTTAAAATGTGTACTTTTGCATTGTTGTATATAAGGATTATATATATTTATTTTTCGTTTTAGATATGTCCTATATGCCAAGATGTTTTCTCTCATGGGTGTCACCTGGCTGACAGAAATATTATCCTGGGCTGTCGGAGGACCTAGTTACATCTGGTACTTGACAGATTGCATTAATCTCCTGAGGGCGGTCTTCATCTTCATCATATTCTGCTGGAAGCCGAGAGTTTGGAAAGCTGTAAAGAGAAACTATAAGCATATCAAATGTTTCTTTGTTAACAAATTTGGGATGATTGGAAATAGGAAAACCGAATCCCAAATTGATGATCATTCTGAACCTTCCACTGATTCTACCGAAACAACAAACAAGTGTCAAGAAGCTAAACTAGAGATGAAACCAGACAAATGAAAGACACTTCAGGAAGTATTGGGCAATTGAAAGATTTTTTTTATATGGATGTGTTTCAAAATATTCCATTAAGAAAGAAGAGTGAAATTTAAAGAAGCGATAAAGAAATTTTGTGATGATGAAATTATCTTTAATTATTTTGCAGATCATTGACGAGTGAAAGGCAAATACATTTTGTGTGATAAGAGGCTATAGAGATTTAAAAAAAAAGATTTGTTGACTAAATAGAAAATTATAATTAGCTATTATCATTTATGTCGTTCCTCATAACTGAGGGCCTTGATCTATGGTATGTTGGTGTTACATATTGCGATGACACGTTACCGCGTTTCTCAGTGACTTAGCGTTTGCATCATTGTATACAGGTTTCCCCCGGGCTATCCTTTCACAGGATTACTTAATTTTACTGGTGCTTTGCCTCTCCCCTTTTTCGTAGCACACTTTCTATGACCATCATTTTCTCCAGGCTATCTGGTTCATGTCTGGAAATGTGTCCGAAAAACCACAGAATGCGCTGGAAACATATTGAGGACAATCGTACCGTCACATTTAGCTCCTGGAGTATGGAGACGTAGCTCCTGGAATATGATGGTCCACCGTTGACCCCACATCTCAAAGGAATTTATTCTTACATGCTCGCGGTCTTTTATTGACCATGTTTCAGCGCTTTACAAGAATATTGGAAAGAAATATTAGAGTTCGGACTAGTTTTGTCTTGGTACGATTAGAAATACCCCAATCTTTGCATATATTTACTTATCGGGCCGAGACATTTTTGTTAACTTTTATTCGTCTCTTTATTTCTTTTTTACAACTGCCCTTTGCACCAAGAAACCAAGGTATATAAAATCATGCATCACTTTCAGGCTATTTTATCTACCCAACGGCTTTAGGACATCATCTCTGTTTACTATCATGAGCTTATTAGCATATGTTTGCTTAAAGTGAGAATGAATTATCTAATTTACTGTAATTAGCTTTTATTTTTTGTCGAATTTTCTCCCACAGTGAAAAGTGGACCATTTATTACATACATTTAATAATATTCACTTGAAAGTTTGAATAAGTTATGTTAATATCGATTAAAATATTGTAAGATTATAAATACACATATTTTCTGTCAATATTGTACAGCATTTAATCATGTATAAGCGCACTCAAAATTTGAAACCAAAGCATGTTTTAAATAATATATTATATTTGCTTTTCAGCCTTTTCTGGTCATGAAAGTAGTCATTGAATGAAATTGATAACGGTTTTTATATTTACTTTGTTAGAATATATGACATACATATTTTATTATTGAGTACCTGTTAAATTTTTCATTTTTCATTATTTTGTTACTTTTAATCTTCTTTGATATATGTTGCCATATTGAGTAAAATTTTATTAAAAAAATAGGTAAAATAATGATTATATTAGATGTTAATATAAGTTTTGTCCTTTTTTTTCCAAATTTAAAAATGAGCACCAAAAGTAAAACAAAATGGTAAAGGTTACGTCATTCGAAAGAAAATTTTCTGCTCTACAAGATAGTGTGTTTGCTTTTACGTTACATACGAGTATATTATTTGATTTGATTACAAGCCTTCAAAATGGAATGTCAAGTAGACGAAAGTGAGCATTTTCGACACCTCCTTCTGTTCGCGTTCAATCGAGGAAATAAAGTTGCTAAAGCTGCTCGCGATATTTGCGAAGTGTACGGCGAAGATGCTATGAATGAAAGGACAGCTCGTCGATGTTTTTTTGCGTTTCAAAGACGGTAATTTCGACCTGAAAGACATGGAGCGTTCCGGACGACCAGTGGACTTCGATGAGGACCGCTTAAACCATATTATTCATGAAGATCCCCTAATTAATATTTCTTACTATTAAACTTATTTCGCATTTTCATTTATTAAGATTTGTTTTTATGTATTATATGATATTTCCAGTAGTATAATTTATATCAAAAAATATATTTGCAACTGTTTTTTTTTAAAACATTTCGTCGTATACCTGTTTTATAAATAAGACTTGTCAGTAAATTAATAAAAACTGTGTGTAAATTAAGTGACTGAAATGTTTTTGTACATTTAGATACATATTTTTAAGGGAAAATCCCAGTTTCCATTTAAGTCATCGGAAATTGTATTCTATATTGCCATTTTATTCATTAAGTAAAAATTTATATCAAATTATGTATTATAATCTATTGTCGTACGACTCAATATGTGTTTTTTTTATATGTTGCTGTAAATTATAATAGAAATTGTATTCAATTTATTGGTTTTATTTCAACTATATTCACTTTAAAATATGAGACATAAAGAAGATATTCGATATCTTGAAGATTCGTAAGTTTTGGTATCAACACTTCAAATGGAAGGAATCCAACATACTCGTACATTAACTCTCTCTAACGCCGCTAGATTGTGCTAGTATTCACTTTCTATGATAGAAAATTCCTTGGAGCATAATATTAATTTTGAAAATGAGAAGCTTTTATTTATTTATTTTAATGCTTTATTGTATAAAAATGAGTACATAATATTATGGATTTATTGACAAATGTGAATATATTTCAACTAACCACATAATTGTTTTTAAAAAGTTTTGTGATAAAGATGGAGGATTTATATTTTTTATGTAGAGAAAAAACGTATGCATTACCAAAACAATAAAAAATAACGAAAAAAATACAAATTAAAGAAAGTCGTCGATAGCTAGAAGAAGGACATGAAAATTGAACATCAGGGCGATGGAAAACCATGAAAAACAAGCTACGAGTATCTTACAGAAGGGATAATTTTCTAAATACATGAAAAAAAGGGATGCATGTTTAAAAGCGGTGGCACTAGTTATCTTGTATTACAATATAACAAAATGAACCCAAATTTAACAAATTATATTTTCTAAAATAAAATCGACATGATCGATAAAAGTTTAAAGTTCAAACTATCAAACACGTTAAATATTTAATTTATTTTACGCCAAATATACATTTTTATATTTAACACTTCAGCCGATATACTCGTATACCTAAAATACGTGTTATCCTTCAAGTATTTTAGGTCGAATCATAAGAGAAACTTTTAAATAAAATTGCCATTAATTTTGAAAGTTCTCTCCAGGTAAGTCGTTTAAAGTTGTATCGAGGGGAACATAACAAACTTCGACATATATACCTACCCACAACTCAAGCAAATGCAATCATATACTGGCTCCAAA
This sequence comes from Odontocerum albicorne, assembly GCA_949825065.1. NCBI lineage: Eukaryota > Metazoa > Arthropoda > Insecta > Trichoptera > Odontoceridae > Odontocerum > Odontocerum albicorne. Next base: position 27,253,247 of record OX463842.1, on the reverse strand, counting down.
CATTCTACAAAGTCCTCTTTGCGTACAAATTGTGAAATTGAAATCGATACTGCCTCAAGAATATAGAAGCAAGTAATAAGTCAGTCAGTGCTGAAGGAACGAGTATTTGAAAATAAATCTCTAACTGTCATTGTCACCATCCTCACCATCACTCCATGTTCCCATTTGAGTGGGCAGAGAGAACAGATCTCCTCTTTGTTTTATTTTGGCACACATTTTTCGCTGCTACCACGTCCATACATCTAGTCATGCGTTGTTTCATATACTAAAGGCTTTTCACTCCTTCATTGACAATTTGATACTTTTGGTCGTACCACGTTTTTTTTAGATATTCTCATGAAAGTCTTCCATAAGAATATTTATAGTTCAGACACGACAATTTGGGGACCTTCATCACAAAATTTATTTATCTAAGGTAAACGAAATGAAAATGTCAAGCATCATTATACGCAGCAAATCCATTTATTATTTGTTGAGTTTATTGGCGTGCCTGGTAATAAAAGCAATATGATTCTGAAAGTAGCGATGGTGAAATGTGGACAGTAATCGAAACATTTAATTATATATATTTTTATATATTCCCTCGAGGATAAAAATATTATTTTGAGTTTCTCATAAATAATGGACGAATATTAGCACAAAATATCAAACCGAAATTTAACTCTTTGGATATATTGGAAGTTTTTGTTAAGTACAGGAATGTGCGGAATGGTTTTTTAACAATGGATTTATCCATTTATCGACGGGATATTACGTTTTAAATTTAAAGGTTGGCTGGTATTTAATGCCACTTTTTAAGGGGATAATATACGTGATAAATGCATGCAAAAAGTTATACGTTTTGAATTAAAAGTCTTAAGCGTAGTAAATAAATAATCCCACATAAATGATTCGTCATCGTATAATAAAGTAGGGTCAGGAGCTAGTAGTTAATTTAGTTAATTCAATCAAACAACATGAATAGCAATCGAGTTTAATTATGTAAGTTACTAGTTTACAATAGTATTTCGGAACCAACTTTAATGTAGGTATGGAGTGTAACGAGGACGTGGTAAATGACTAAGAGGAACCGAATAAATTATGTAGAAATTCGCGCATTAGAAGAATACGTGGGGTAACAATGTATGACAGAATACGGAAATAAGTGATTAGAAATGAATGTTTTGGGCACATGGAACGATGAATGAAGAGAGACTAACAGAAAAAATAACGAAGGAAATGTAGAAAGTCATAGAAATCGTAAAAGTTGTATAAGAAGGTATACGGATGTAGAAGAAGCTAAGGATATGAGTCAAGATAGGAAAGTATGGCATTCAGCCTTCTCTGCCTACCATGACAGAGAAATGACGTAATCGTATGTATGTACTAGTTTATCGTAAAGCCAGGGAGGCGCGGTCATTTGTATTTGTTGTTACATGCAAAAATAATGTTCAGTTTAGGCAATTTTTTAAATTATAACTTCTATACTTACTTTTTGATTCTTGAGAAATGTTGCCGTATTAATTTATATTTTTGGTTATCGTATCCTTCAATACTACCAGAACTAGTCTATTATTCTCATGTGAAAAATTCGACGTTTAATTGTCAAAAGGATGCAATGTAAACTTTTAGTTTACTTGAAATATTGAATATCTGTTAGTGATATGTAAAAATGGTCACGTGAAATGTCTGTTTAATTATTAAATTCGGACTTGAAAATGGACATCCCATACAAGACAATAACATAACATACATAGCAAGATTATTTTTCCTAAAATATCTCAAAACAGGTAAAATATGATTTGCGTCATTTTATTCATTAAAGCCTTCAGTTAATCGTTTCGTACACTGAATTTCTTGCTTGTAGTAATAAGAATTACTTTGCACAAAATATTCAGTTCCAAACCAAAATGAAACATTTTAAGTATCAAAGTTGACAGCACACAACACGACTATCGTACACACGACAGTAGTAGTTAACTCTAGTGAAGAGGTTAAGTTTTCCACCGAGTTTATTGGCGTTCCTGCAACGTGAAACAGCATTGTAGAAAACTTTAAAATGCAATTTCGATTAAACGCAAATTTGTAATGATGGAGAGGGGCGGAGTTGTTAGTTGGAAGTTCCTCAGCAAAGTTTTCCAATAAGGGCGCAGCGCGCGGCCAGGGTTCGGAGTACTTTTTGTTCCCCACCAGAACAGAGAAGCGGTCCGGCGGAGGCGTTCACTTTGATGTGACCACTGACCAGCCCTGGCTTTGGAGGCAGGGCTGGATTTGAATTTGACAAATTTGAATGTTTATTAAAAACAAGACATATTTGGAAAAGTTGATTTGAAATTACCATATTTTTTCCATTTCGTTTTAATGTTATTGTAGGTTTAAACTTAACTACTTATATTATGCATAATAAATAGTTTTAAATATTATTCAAAAGGGTTTAAGGCCTATTGTTGTAGCAGAAAACTGGACATACAAGGAAATTGGAGATTTGAGCCTTGTCACGTCATTCTATCTGACTAGTACAACAAGATCCAGTCGATTGACATGGTTTGTTCAAGTTTGCAGGCTAGGCAGTTTCCGAACCTTCAGGATTATAGAGTACATAAGGCATAAACAAGTGAAACACAACAAATGAATGGGTGGACTCAGATAGCGCTACATGAACGATGTGTTGGATGCCCTGAATAAATTGAAGAAAAGGGAAATATAGGAGCAGAAGTTCCAAAATTGTCTGAGATGAAGAGGGATTGTTTCTGAGGCTGAATCTTTGCATGAGTCATACGATTACCTGAAGTAAGTTAGTCAAAAGAACTAATATTATTTAAAATATAATAGTTATCTACATATACTTGCTATTTTAAATAGGTCTATCGAGTAATGGAAAAAATCAATATTTCATAATTCATTCAGCAAGTCACCCGTATGTGAGAAGGAATGCTCTTAATACTACGTGAATGGAGCCCTTAATAATACGTGAATACCCCAACATACCCTTATTGTTGATGGCGTAAGGAATTGTAGAGAACATTCAAATAAAAGTTTGTTAATGTTGTGACTTTTATTTTAGTTGTGATTAATTTGCACGCGTGTTACCCTTAAGAAGGCTGTCAAGAATATCAATGAATCATTTTCGCGATAATGGATTAATTACTGTTTTGTGCTGCATTTATTTTTAACAACATCAGCATAAATTTAAGTTCCTGATACCAAAATGCTAATAAATAAAATTTGGCTTGGAAATTTACTTAATAAGTTTCATGCATTACAAAATCTAACTTGAAATTTGACTTAAAAAAATTATGTTCAATTATGCATTAACAAAAGTTTGGCATATTATCGAAAATATTTACATAGTATTTATGTTTTTTTACTCAAATATAGACTTGTTTTTTGAATACTAAAATAATAAAACATTCAACAGCCAATGGGCAAATCATTCAAAACGAAAATAATAAAACGTTCAATAGTAAAAGGTTTATTGATGATGGGAAAAATTAAATAATAATATAATATTAGTTTTATCAAAGTGATTAATTATACTTTTGAATAAGATAAGATAATTGAACATCTAACATTGAAAACACGTTTATGACTTACTTTTCCATACAAAAACAAACATTTTCACTGAATCAAGGAACCTGAACCTTTCTTTCGTTATTTAGATTTTTATTAATTGCCAGCTTCTTGGCTGATAATTGTTGATGGAACGTGATAGAATGCACAAATGATTGAACACTTTAAGATTTGTTCTGTTAAGATGATAGTCCACAAAAATATTTTACTACCAACTTTGGTTGAGGAAAATGCGGGCAAAAAGGGCCGAATTAATGTTGTAGAAATGGGTGCACATAGAATAAAACATGGGGTGACAATGTATTACATAGTATGACAGAATACGGAATAAAGTGATAAGGGTTAAATGTGAACTCAAGACTGATGTGTTAAATAAAAAAAATAAGAACACTGATATGGTTTGGGCAGAAGGAACGAATAAATTAAGAAATACTAACAAACAAATACACATTGCAGATGTGAGTGAATTGCGTGGTAGAGGAAGACCAAGGAAAGTATGTTCCAATCAAGTATAGAATATCTTGGAAAATAGAAAATTTAAGATGTAAAAAAAATCGTAGGACCTGTATGAGAAAATTTATGGATGTGGAAGAGCCGAAATATATGTGGCGCGATAGGAAAGTCTGGAGCTTTGTCTTCTCTGCCGATTCCAACGGGGAATGTGATAGTATGTTTTGAATAATTGTACATCTGCTATTTTTTGCTCATTCACTGGTTTCAGTTAGAGAAGGTTTCACGACGACGTTACTGGTTTCATAACGACGAAGAGCATAACTGGGTGACAGCATTGTCTTCAGCCTCATCCATAAAGCCTTCGAGTAAAGAATCAATGTACTAGGAACAGAACTCGCAGTTCGTATTTGCACTATTTGCCAATATCACAATATTGTATTGTTATTAGACTGGAACTCTTTTTTATTTATTTTTGTTCGGATACCATCTACGAGTATAATCGAATCCGAAACTTCCGGGTAGAAGACGAGCGTCTAACTAACTAGACCACGGGGGTCACCAATTACTATCTTGCGAAAGTTACGATTATTTTAAGCATAGTCGTAAGTACGATTATCATTTTCTATTGATTTTGAAAAGTTAAAAAATATCCCCAACAAAAGCACAATAGTTTCCCACATTCTAGGATATTTATTAGCTTGAGGATGCATTTGCATTCATTGCTTATGCAATAGCAATTGTCGTAAGTGCAGTTTTGTCTCAAGCCATGAAATTTAGAGTTTTTAAATATAAATACGTAAAATACGAAGCTAAACTCAAGTCTTCTGAAAATATTTAATTCGATAAGCCTTTTATCTTTATACACAAGGATCAACGTTTTTTGATAAGACTTTGCTATCCATTTGCTAAAAATCTTTCAAACACGAATCAGAACAAAAATTACTTCTATATTTCGTAAACTTCTTTCCTAGATAGATAATACTCCGTCTTAGGCATGTTTAATGAAGTTTTTTAAGAGAAGATATATCAATGGATTCATATCTGATTGTTGACTGCATACAATGGAAACTCGAGGGCCTCAGTCCACAAAGGATTATCTAGATATTACAAGCTGATCCGGAGAAAGGCCAGCTCTTCTATCACACAAATATAATTTCATCTTTGAACCTAGACTTTATTTTCTATAGAAAGTTCTTATCGAAGAAGGACTCGTATAAAGAATGAAGCTTAATCGAAGCTTGGAATAAAATATTGCCATTCACAGCCAATCCTTACAAAATGACCATTTTAATGCGACAAATTTGCAAAATACTAGAAATCAATCAATCAGATCAGATACGTTTGTAAAAGGTAATTTGATTTAAATATGAATTGAAAAAAAAAAACGTCTTCTCAACAAGAAATGTCTTACCAACTTAACGGCTGGGCCACGACGGTCGTCTATGCATATAAATAACAATAAAAGTTAAATATTATCAACGGACGGAAGAGGGAAGGGGTGAAGAAAGTACAAATCGGTAATGAAACTTACTGACTTGAAATTAAGAAATTCCTATTTGTGGCATTGTTTTCTTTACATCACCTTGAATGTGAATGATAAAATGTCTTCGAAATGTCGATCATTTTCCAAGCTAACCAAATAACCGAAAATTATTTTCAACAAATAGATCCTAAATTTTTTCTAACATACATGTATATATTAGTATTTCACGTGTAACAAGGTTTATTATTATGGAACAAAATATCATAAGAGGATTTACGTAAGATTCTGGTATTCAACATATTTTTTGAGAAAGCTACATATGTACCTTTGTAAAGTAGAACTATTGTGATTTACTTGATATTTTGTAATACTCGTATACATGTTTTTGTCTATAAAGGCATACTTAACGTAATATGTCATAAATTATATACTTTTAAGAAATAATCTGTTATATAGCTGTATATAACAACCAAGGATATCATATACCAAATACGATCGTAAGAGTGTTAATCACAGTTGTGTTGCATTGTATAACATTTTTGTTGTATACAGTACACCCCCCAGATTACTGTATACAAGGTAATTTAAATTTTTTTTAAAGAATATCTTATGAACTCCTATTTGAAACATTCATGACCACTTTGATTATGTAATACGATATTTTTTTTCTTTGATATACTCGTATTTCGCAGAAATCCTCCCCAATTCGATGAAATCTCAGCAGATTCATGATATTTTCGCGGAAGCGTATTTCTTATCGATTTGCATAATTTTTGACCCTTATTAAAAAAACAGTCACGTTGTCTTATGAAATTTATCTAAAAAGTTTTTTTGGAATTCATTTTTAAAAAGCTTTTAAACAATTAATCTTTTTTTTTTATAATCAAGATTTTTCAAACAATTTTTAAAATGCCATCTTACAAGACTTGCGATGTTAATCAGTTTTAATTTTTTACTGGGACAGAATTTTGCCTTGATTTTTATTGTTATTTGCTAGAAAAGTATACGACATTTTTTTTATCGTTTTTCCGTTGTTTATAGCGAAACCATGAGGATTTATTGCTGTGTCTCTTCCAACTAACCAGAGAAGTGTTGCTGTAAGTTAAAATCAGACTGGACCCCCTTTTTTATATAAAATTGTAAATTACGGAAATTGAACCCGTAACTTCCGGTTCGAAAGACAGTCGTCATACCAACTAGGCCACGGAGGTTATCTAAAATTCCTAAAACGAAACGAAATGTTGACATGTCTCACAATAACAGGAAAACTAATTTCAGTCTAAATATAGCAAAAACTTAAGCTGAAACTTAAGTTTTATAAGTAAGAAAACTTAAGTTACTTTTGTGAAATATAATATTAATAACAAATCATCGTAACAATGTGCACTCCGTTCTTAGAATAACTGGAAAATTTTAATAAAAAATAAATAAATGCCTGTTATGCGTGACGAGTATAATAGAAAGCACAATATAAAATCAGGGATCAGGTTACTTGACGTTGGCGCCACAGGCGATGTCTATATACATCGGGCTTAAGAATGAGACTGTCGGCCATAATCGGCTAATTTCGGCTTTGTAGAGTGTCATCTCTGTCATTCATACACGTGTTCCGTCACGATTTGTCAGTCATTACCGGACAGGACTGTTAGCGCATCGTGCGACAGAGACGACGCTCTACAAAGCCGAAGTTAACCGATTATGGTAGACAGTCTCTTTCTTAAGCCCGATGTGTATTACTTACCGCCAATTACCTTATGCAAGTCAATTTGTATGTCTATGTAAGTCTATGTAAGGCAAAGCACATATATTTTTAAAGCATATACGTTATTTACTGAAACGTAAAAATACCCATAAATTTTTATTATTGTATTCGATTGTAGATTTGTTGTGTACAGTACAACCTGGCAAGTTTATTGTGGCAACTTCTTCCAACCAACCAGAAATATGTAATATAAGTCTTGAGTGAAACGCAGATTAAATCTCATATTTTTTTTAAATCTATGTATTAACGGGAATCAAATTCGTAACCCTCGACTTAAAAGATAGGCGTCCTATCAACTATGCCCCTGAGATCTATCGGTTACAATTATTCGACACTTTAAGACTCAGTCATTTGGAACAGGGAAATTAAAAAAAGATTCTTTGAATAATAATTCAAATTCAAATTCATTCAAAATTCCTCATTCAAAAAAAAAATTTGATAAAATTTGGTTATTTTGGATTATACCCTCAATGTTAAGAATTTTGGATTATACCCTCAATGTTAAGAATTTTGATCATATTGGTTTTTTGCGATCTTCTTCCAGGGCTGGCAATTTCTGAAATTGTGAGAACTTGTTGTTTTGTGCACATTATATAATTAATCAGGGAAATGCACCATACATCAAACTCATCTTTCTTCCGTCTTTTGTACACGTCCAGATCCCAGGTTTTTTGCATTATGGAAGAAAATGAGAAATCGAATTGATTATGAAAAAAGTGGCACATTTAATTACCTTTAGACAAAATAATAACTGCTTTAAATTTATAAACATCACTTTTCAATTACGAAATTTGTTTATCCGTAACTCCTATTTTCATGTCATTTGGCCAATTACTTCTTCTTTCCTAATCTTGAATGACATTAAAAAATATTTTGTTATACTTTTATTGTCATATTTTTTATGCTTTGAGTATGGTATGTTTTCTTTATTTAAAAATAACGATTGGCGACTGAGGCCTAATTGGTAAGGTTCCAGTATACCTACCCGGAGGTTTGCGGGTTCAATTTCCGACGAAACGCACTTTTATAAATGGGTTTCAAGTATGATTTTCACTCAAGACATCTTTAACATGTTTCTGGTTGGTCTGAATAGATTGCCACGTGACAATAAAACGCCAGATTAAAGTGTATGTCTTTGTTACCTTTTATTCATCAATTGACTTGAATTTGTGTAACTCTTGTCTGGTCGGCTGGAAGAGATTGCCGTACGACAATAAACTCGCCATTTGTATGCTTAACAATAAAGTGTCTAAATAAATTAATCAACATCATCCTATTGTATAGCTCATGGCTGAGCATCGTGCCTTACATGATAGCATCCGACGACTCCTCTCCGTCCATTCTTGCACTCCGTGGTTCGAAGGGCAGTTGTTTAGGGCAGTCTAGTTGTGTCTCTCACTTGGTCAGTTAAACGCATTGACGTTCTTTCTCTTGTGCGTCATTCTACCATGCTTCCAGTAACCCCAAAGCTCTCCAAACTGGCTCCTTGGCTACGAGCAATGCACCTAAAGACTTATCGAAGGAATATTGTCGACAATCTGTCGGTGGTTCTCAGTTTTTCGAGAATCGAGGCATTGGTTCACCTTGCTGTCCATGGGATACGTGAAATCCTTCTTAATAAGAAATGAACGGATGCCTTTAAAAAAACAAAGACGCAATTTAACTTAATATCAGCCGACAAGCGGTTAAAACAGTTTTTTTTATCCATAATGGGATGATACGAATTAAATTGAAGAAAAAACGATTAATATGCGTTTTATTAATTTTCAACACTTAATTTACCACGACTCGCTTTAACACAAAGACGATAATGATGTGAAACCAGCGTGAATGTAGAATTCAGCTCATCGTCGACTTCAATTAAGTCTTTCTTTCAATAGAATTCTTCAATAGGAAAATGCTGATTTCGTTTAGTTAATCTCTTTGAAAAAAAAGGATTTCTCTAATTTTCTCGCTAATGACGGTGTTTTTCTTGAATTTTTATTTTGATAGTACCATTTTTATTTTACTAAGACATTTTCGTAATTACACCAATATTAATTTTACTACTAACGTTTTAATACAACTTAAGCCCTCTAGATAGGAAGCAATATTCTATACAAGTTTTATTTATTTTAAAACTTCAAACTCATTGGAGATTGCTTGATTTTATTACAAAAATTGCTTGATTTTATTTTTAGATCTTTATCGACCGTAGATGAAATGAATGAATAAAAAAAATGTATATGCCCTTAAAAAATATGTTCGATTCCATGATTCCTTTGTGCTTTTGGATCTTGTATTATCATTTGATTTTTTGATACCATTAGAGTGATGAATGTATCGTACTTATTATATTACATTTTCATTTTAACCTGTCCGATTTATAGCCGCGAATCTCTTACAACCAACCAGAAATATATATATTAAAATAGGCATTCTATGAAACCCAGACTGTAACGTTTCTTAAAAAAATATGGGTACCAACGGGAATCGAATCTTCAACCCCCCTGGTTGGAAAATTATCTTCTTAGCAACTAGTTCATGAAGGTTGTCATTCATTCTTACGAAGTTTAAAAATAAAAAATGGTCAAGTGAAATTATATTTATCTATTTCAGAAAAAAATATTCTTCCGAAGAGTAATAGTGTTTGAATTCCCATAAGTAATGTCATAAATATAACAAGTTTTAATATGATGTATGCTTTTTTGCGTGAAAAATCCACCCACGACATTTGAAACATTTAAAGGCTTATTTTTAATGTACTTAAAATCAAATTGGTATAAGCTATCATGTTTAGTGTACTGGTAGATACAGGATGATAACATAAATATATGTCCTCCTTGACTTAATAAGCTCACCCTGAAAGTTTACTAAGAGAACTTGTTGCCCCGCATGACTTGTAAATCTTCCCTTCACGGGGGAGCTCGCCGCCCTTCTAAAGGATCCTTTGCAGGAAATGGTATTACCAAACAGAAGCCTCTGCTTATCACGGATGTCTGTCTGCTCGAATATTCTCAACTTTTAACGAGGAAATACAAACGGTGAGGCGTGTTTTATGAAGATGGGCTTTTAAATTTTTGGTCTTGATTTAGAAACTGTGCCGAGATTGAAGTTTTTTTTGTTACATTGCATTTATTTACTGTGAATTTTTTTCAAGTAAAATATCTTTTTCAAATTGTTTGTGATATAAATTTTGTCTTATTTGATCTCTGTTAGCTATGGAATGATTTAACAAACTAAAACATCCACATATCAATATTGTGAAAATTCACATAAACCATTTATATATATTTTTTGTTTACTAAATGTCTTCTTTTTCGTGAAAGTGTAAATGGGGCAAGGTCTCAAATCCTTAATTATGCGAATTCATTTTGAGTTAAAGTGAATAAAAAAATTGCATGCAATAAAAGTGATTTTATCATAACTACGCCAAGCGGATGTAAAACAAGAGCTCTAAATACCATAACAGTCTTGTATATATTGATCATATATTGAAAGGAGAAAATACCACTTCCTAATATCAATATTGATGGGCCAAATCGGGGATCGATGCGGAGCTCGTAGAAATGGTCTGTCTTGTTTGCGCAACATTCGCGAATAGATTGGTATCCGGACAGTTGAGGTATTATGATCTTGATGAGACACTTAATGGCGCTATATAAATAAAACGGAAAATGTTACGTTTAAAGGTTTACATGACATGATTGATATTTTCAAGTTATTTAATGTTCATTTGATTATTGTCTACGTATAGTTGACAACTTGACAACATCTATAGTCGTTATCCTCTGTGGGATTCCGACATAATAATGTATCAGGCTGCGCCTAGGCTACTCGTGGGTGTATCCAAGCTATTGCAGTACTCAATATTTCCATAACCATAGGAACTTTAATGGTTAGCTTCAATCGTGTTCCTTCACCCTATTGTCATTTTTGTGACTTTTTGGATCATATTTTGTGTCACTTAGTCGTGTATCGGTTTATATTCGGGCCGATTGGCTATTTTAATCTAATGACGTCAAATAATAGTTTTGTTGCATTCGAAGTTTTCTGTGAAAGTATTGGTAATTTGTTAAGCTGTTTGAACCCCCGGCCTTAATCTGCTTTAAAAGTATATTTACTGCGCTGGTAGTTATTTTCCTTCTCCCATTACGTCGAACCTTAAGTCCATCGTCGCTGCTATTATTTTGTCTCCCTAACGGCGCGAGTAGTAGCGCGACCGAACTGAAATTGTCTACGTATTGTGAGAAGTTAAAACGATTCAATAATCGTTTTCGTAGTCGTTTGCCACATCACTGAGAATCTTGATCTCCGTGAACTGCACCAACTCCGTCCAAAAGTCTTACCCTTAGACTCTTGAAGATTCTGCCGCAGTCTTGATTTGGTCAATCCAACGTGATGGCGATCTCCCCTTCCTCTTTTTCAATCAACGCTGTCAGTCCAGGGTGTCATCTACTCTCCGAGTCATGTGGTAAAAGGATTGAAGAATGCGCCTCAAAGAGATGGTTGGGAGTCTGTAATTAGTCAATATTTAATATTACTGGTTTTAAAATAGTTATGATTACAATTACTACTTATGGCATGTGTTTACATGCCAAGCCAATGTACAAATTGTGCTGATGGCATGCGCAAATCAATTATTGAATTTACCATTTCGATAACGTGGTTGTAGAAAGAGAGATTTTTAAAATTATTTGGTAAAACTTTGTTTCCCGATCATTATGACCACCTTAAAAACGCTTTCTTATTAGGTTAACAGAAAATATGGAAGGTTATGGGACACTAATGTGGCTAACAGATGTAAATCTGGCTATCTATTATATAAGCTATAGAAAAACATAAATTCAGATGCCTAATGACCTAAAATTAAAATCAGTCCGGAACTGAATCCGTGAGGAATTGAACTTGGAACATTCTTTCGCTTAGCATGAATGTTTACCAGACTGCGGTCGCCTGTGTATTTTTTTAAGAATAAACAATATGGAAAAGGTTAATACCGATACGAATTTATAATATTTATACCGTGACAACAGATAACATATTAGAATATCAAATTCGAAAAATACCAAATTTATTCTTATTAATTTGAATAGCCATGTTCCTTGATTAAGTTTATCACTGATTTAGTTCGTTCGTTCGTCTAAATTTTCCTAAAACTTCGGCAACGAGCTCATTTTGTTTACATGTTCAACTTCGCCACTCTATCAAAGTGGTTCAAGTTGATTTCTTAATCTCGTTGAAGCTCTTTACATAATCTAGTGACCCCACTTCAATTAAGACTTACTACATTCTCTTCATAATTTTAACTGGGCTGTCAATTAAAAAGTTTGCTAAATGTTCATCTTTGATATTGAAAATTATTACTTTTTTACCGTAACTTTTTATAAATTACTTGGAGAGAAATAAATTAGAAGTGTCATAGAAAACGAAAGAACTGTTTAAGAATATGTATGGTTATATGGAAGAGATTACCGTATGATAAAAACTCACCAGGTGGTTTTGTGTGCAACCAAACCGTGATAAAATACAAAATAATAATTGTCTCTGCCTAACCCGATAGAGAAATAACGTGATATATATGAATTTATATATAAATAAACCGAAATCGTCAAGTTGAATTGTATAATATTTATATTTGTTATTCTATGTGATTAAGAAAATGTGATAACCTTCTTGGCCTAGTCGGTAAAACGCTTGTTTACTAACCTAGTTTTGCGGGTTCGATTGGGTAACCAGATTGATTAAAAATAATTTTAGTCTGGTTTTCAGTTAAGGTCTCTTTGACATCTTTATGGGTGGTTTTAAGAGATTGCCACATGGCAATAAGTCCACTAGGTTAAATTATATGTAACGAAAGAGTAAAACAATAAAGTACAATTGATTCTAGAATATATGGGGTGACAATGTATGACAGAATACGGAACAAAGTAATTTGCAATGAATGTGAACTGGCTGACATGTTAAGTAAGCTTAAGAAAAGCATTCTGAGATCGTTTGGACACGTGAAACAAATAAATGAAGAAAGACTAACAAAATAAACATAGAGTGCCAATGTGAGGGGAAGGCTTTGTAGAGGAAAACCGAGGAAAGTATGGTTGAATTAAGAGAATGATATTTTGAAAAAAGGAAACCAAAGAAATAAGAGAAATCGAAGGAGCTGTATGATCAGGTGCATGGATGTCGAAAAACGAAAGTTTGACGCTCTGTTTTTTTCTGCTCACCCCAACAGGGAAACGGCGTGATGGTACGTATGTATAACATTATATTATTATATATATATTGTCAATAACTTTTATATTTGATCACCTTAAAATACATATATTTGCTTGTTCTATTTACATAATTTTTATACTTCATTTTGAAAAAGTTTCCAAAATACATATAACTGAATTAGTCTACATGGTATGAGATGCAACGATGAATAAAATTATTTTTTTAAATACTCGTTATAGGTCGTGTCATACACTGTTTGCTATATTATTCTAATCCTACCTATCATATTTTGAGTTTATATTTTCATGTTATAAATGCTAAATGTTTTACAAAATTTATTTTTTATATGTGACACCTGTATATTTTGTTATAAAATAACTTACTAATTATAAAGAAGGTTTAGATGTTCTTGATCCCCTATAATATTGATCAAATTCTACTTCAAGCATACCACATGGCGTGAATAAATGTTTTGACATATTTCTTTATCTACGAGTACATTCTTTGTGATCAAAGATAACGTGAATTGTTCAGATTTATGATCACATCCTTTAGTTTGCAAATATAATAAGCACATTAATCCTTTTCATATAGACATTCAAGTTACCTATTTTAGTGAGCATTTTCTAAGTATCTCATTCATTTATTTACTCGTACATACATATCATCGCCCCGTATCCCTTGCCTTGTAGGCAAATTACAGACCTCCACACTTTTAGATCAAAGGATACAACTTTTGCCTCCTCCACATTCACACATCTCGCCATGCACAGTTTTCTATTATTCATACTTCTCACTTCACCTCGTTTCAAAATCTGGTCCACTTGGACCAGCCAACTTTTCCTCGGTTTAACTCTACCACGCTCACTTTGCGCTTCTCACTTGTATACTTGCTTAGTCATTCTCTCATCATTCATTATCTGCACATGCCCAAACCATCTTCAAACTCTTTTCTTTATCTTACTTAAAACATTCATTTTATCTCTGTATTCATATCTGATGTCTTTATTCCGCCTTCTTTCAACTATTGACAATTCACAAATTTTTCTTAGTGCCATAATGATTATTCATTTTTTTAACGAAGTCCTCATTCACGTTAGTCACGGAGAGAGGTTGCAATTTGATTTAAATTAGTTGATGAAGAGTGAACATTTATTTAATTAATCTAAAAATACGACTTAGCCCAGAAACATCCTCCTTGTGTGGAGCCCTGTGGATCTTCGACACCTCGAATTATATTGAAATAATAAAGAAAATAAATATTTTCGCTAGTAACGTGAAACGATATTAGCTAAATGTTTCTATTCTTTAGTATTCAGAAGAGAAATATGATTGACCGAAAATTCTAGTTTAATTTCCTTTTTTTTTTATAATGAAGCGAAGCCTGCGCAAGATAATGATTAGATAAGAATAAATACGGAAGGAATGTGTGCTTTTCGTAGAATATCTAGAATTTCAGTGATCGATAGAGTAAGAAATGATTGAAGAAAGAATAACTGTTTGTTAAAGACGGATGGTATATGTAGAAGTACGAAAAGCGTTTAGAGATGGTTTGGTGATATTGAAATGATGATTTGGCCATATTGCGAAAGACTTACGAAACAAATGTGTGTATGAATGTGTATGAAATAAGTCGAGAGTGAGAAAGAGCTGGATCAAAGAAATAGTGGATGGAGATAATATAGAATTTCTACGATGGAGAAAGTAAGAAGTATGAGAAACAGGAGGGCATTTGTGGTGAAATGTATGTATGTGGACGAGGCGATAGCTGTGTGCATGGATAGAAAGGCCTGAAGATTTGTACTCTCGGTAAACCTAAAAGAGACATGACGTGATTAAATGTATATTATTTTACTATAGTTTTATCCACAATAGTTGTCAATTGTTATCAGTTAGTTCCAAAAAATCAATTGCAAACATCGAATACTTTCAATAACTTCAATATTGTATTTCTACTTGAGGGAGAAAAACGCCTGTAAATTATAAAATATACATACGTACATAATATAATCTCGAGTGAGAAAAAACGTTATCAGACACGAAAAAAGTATCGAAATACCTGTGAAATCTATAAGGCCGGCGAAATCACGAAATACAAGAAGAAAGGAAACAATGTAAGGTGGGCGCCCTTTATGTAAAATGGTAAGCCCGAATTTATGGCACCCCTTATTCTGTAAGGGGCTGGGGGAAGCTGTGAATGTGTCGGACAGTATATCAATCAATGACACTTGCTTAATGCGTGATTTTCCAAGGAAGTGCTCTAAATAGGATCTATTATGCTTGAGTGTCTTAATAATTGAAGTGCCACATTTATAGGTACATACATAACATTAGGTCATGTCATTTTTGGGGTAGGCAAAGAAGTCAGATCTCCACGCCTTTTAACCCATGCATTTGTCATCCACATCCAAAAATCTCGCCATAAATGGTCTTTTGTTAATAATTTGTAAAGCAATGTTGAAGTGAAATCAATATATTTTGATCGGTCCATGTCATCGAATATATTCCTTTTATTCATTAACCCTCCACTTCTTCAGGACATAATCGTGTTATCAAATAACTGGTTTATTTAGGTGATATTATCAAATAATCAAACCTTCAAAATATACATTCCGGAGAGACTTCAAACTTATTGATATTTTTCACTCCACATGTGGACGGATTTTCAACGTGGAAAAATATTGAAAAGAGCCAAATAAATGCTGTAAAAATCGATGCACTGAGAATAAAAGATGAGATGACAATGTACTCGTATGCCAGAATACGGAATGAGGTGATTTGGGATTAATGTGAACTTGAGACTGATATGTTGAGTAAGATGAAGAAGAGCATTCTGAGATGGTTTGGGAATGTAGAATGAATGAATGAAGAAAGTCTAACAAAACAAATAAACAATACGAATGTGAGAAGAAGTCGCAGTAGAGGAAGATCAAGGAAAGTATGGTTGGATCAAGCGAATGATATTTTGAAAGAAAGAAACGTAAAATGCCAGATAAATCGAAGGAGTAGAAAATACGAAGCATGTATATCGAGATAGGACACTCTGGCACACTGGAAACGGCGTGATCGTATGTATGTATGGAGAAAATGAAGATTTCATATTTATAAATGCCGGGGATGCAGTTTGTTGTATAGAATGACAGTATACAATAAGGCGTGCGATAGGCAAAAATGAATGACTTTGAGATGTTATGTTAAAGGCATTGTATTATATTTAATACATGTACGGGAGAACCCAACGATCGATTAATTACAAGTTCAGGATTGAGACGCGTCTACCTGTGCAGCATCAACGAAAATGTTTCAGATACACTGTATGGAGGGAGGGTGAGAGTTGCGCATTTCGGGAGGCGTTGTTTATGTTGAGACATCGCTTGTGTTATGGAAGTTTGAAGGATGGTCAATGATCTTGAATGTTTAGGGTCTTCAGAATTGACTGCCAAGAGAAACACTCGTTGACAACATATTGTTAATAAGCTTATATTAGATTTCAAAGCAAAATATTGAAGAAACGATTGAAGTTTAAATGGCTATTATAATCTTGAGAGATATTTCAGTCAACAAGTTATGAAAATATTACTGGAATTGACGATTTCCGTGATTCAGTTGACAAGACACTAAATTTCTATATGGGGGTTTCTGGTTCGATTCCCAGTAACAAAAATAGGCCCTCGTCTGGTTATTAATTTTTTGAAATAATATGAGTCTAAAATTTTTTGAAGAATAATAAATTTGAAGTTTGTGAAACCAGCCCCTCCAATTTTCTACAAGGTGAAGTTAATGATTGTGTATAATATAAAAAATGTAATTTCACCATAAATTAAAATCTTAAATATTAGGTGTTAACATAAGTCGTGTCATTTTTTTCCAAAATAAAAAATGAGGACCAAAAGTAAAACAAAATGGTAAAGGTTATACGTCATTCGAAAGAAAAATTCGCGAGCAGCTTTGGAATAAAGCTGCCAAAACTGCTCGCGATATTTGCGAAGTGTACAGTGAAGATGCTATGAATGAAAGGACAGCTCGTCGATGGTTTTTGCGTATCAAATACGGTAATTTCGACCTGAAAGATATGGAGCGTTCCGGACGACCAGTGGATTTCGATGAGGACCGCTTAAACCATATTATTCATGAAGATCCCATTCAAACATTCTTCATCACCATTTCAAAACCATTTTTCATCACCAGTAATGATGCGGTAAAGGAACCTTTGCTTGTGGCCATGCGTAGCTCGATGACGCGCGAGCAAACCAGCAGAAATTTTCGAACGTTGATTTTTGTTGTTTTCACTCAAAACATGTGGAACCCAAGCGCCGAAATTCTGGACTTTTCCCATTTATTTAAGATAGCGGTATACAGTCATGTGACTACAATTCGTCTGCTCAGCCAATTAGACGGTGATTTGAATGGGAGCTTCATGAATAATATGGTTTAAGCGGTCCTCATCGCAGTCCACTGGTCGTCCGGAACGCTCTGTCTTTCAGGTCGAAATTACCGTCTTTGAAACGCAAAAAACATCGACGAGCTATCCTTTCATTCATAGCATCTTCGCCATACACTTCGCAAATATCGCGAGCAGCTTTAGCAGCTTTATTCTCTCGATTGAACGCGAACAGAATGAGGTGTCGAAAATGCTCACTTTCGTCTACTTGACACTCCATTTTGAAGGCTTGTAATCAAATAAAATAATATATGTAACGTAAAAGCTAACACAATATCTTATAGAGCAGAACATTTTCTTTCGAATGACGTATAACCTTTACCATTTTGTTTTACTTTTGATGCTCATTTTTTAATTGGAAAAAAACGGACACAACTTATGTTAACACCCAATATAATCCACAAATACCTCAATTTTATGGCTTAGTCAAGTTACACAAAAGCAATACAATACAATACAATATACCCATAATACAGTTTGGTGGTTTCATATAATTGTACCTATAAAATAAGTAAATTTGTCAAATATTTTTTTCATAATTAATTTTAACGCAATCAAAAACTCTTTGGAATTAACATTGAAAAATGTATTTTTAGGAGTAAGTTTAGGTTGATTAAAAATGTTTTGTGCTGGTTTAGGTATGCAGATGACAGTCTTTGTGTTTGGACGGGTACCGATAGACAATTACGCCAATTTTTGAAATATCTAAATTCTACAGAGTTTTATGAAAATTCACACTAGAAATAGAACAAGATGGAAAATTAAATTTCTTGAAGTTGACATTATCCCGAAAAAATTGCACTCTTTACTTTGATATCTATAGAAAAGACACCCAGACTCTATAATTCCGGTAACTTCCAACCATCGTAATAACCATAAATTCGCCCCCTTCAACTGTATGCTTCATAAAGTACTAAGGGTCACCTTAACCGAAGACAAATTGAAAACAGAATTTGAGGTCATGAAAACATTTGCTACAATTAATGACTACTCTAAAAGCCTTATCGATTCACTTTTAAAAAACAAAAAAAGACTCATTAAAAATCATATAACGTATAATATTTGATGACGCCTATAAGCATACCTATAAATAAAGCAGTGTTCTTTTTATAAAAAAAACATATATGAAATAACCAAAAAAAATCCAAGTCACATAAAGCCTGCTTTTTACACTCATTTCAATCTCCGGAAACTAGTATTTAACGGGAAAGGCAAAAATGGAATAGCAACAGTGATGTATATAAACGTTTATATGTTGACTGCGATAATTTCTACAATATATAGGAAAGACAGGAAAATCATTTCAATGGAGACTTCTTGAACACAGACCCACCTTAACGAATCCTCTAATTTATTCTGAAATAGTTCATCATTGTCAATTTATTCTGAAATAGTATGAAATTTGCTATTTCTGAATAAATTGATTATCTATTTAAGAATAAATAATCAATTTATTCTGATATAGCAAATTCTTGCATATCAGTAGTAACGGGAATAAATTGGACAGATAGAGTCCCTAGAAATGTCCAAATCAGTGCATTGGGATGAACATCTGGCTAACACACATATTCCCAAGATCTCACTGCTGCTTGCTAAAGTTATCTTCTGCCTCCCTCCACCCACAATTCCAAACCCGAATTTTAACCGTAAGAAGCGTGTATGTCGGTGGCAGTTCGAACAAAATTCGATATTTTTTGTACTCCCCTGGTGATGAGGTGAAAATATTGAAACCGGTAGGGTTATACTGTTATGTAAAGTGGAATCAACAATGTTGGACTAAACAAATTGCAATGAACGAACTGTTAAATTCAAGAACTTGACAATTTTAATTGAAAGAAATATCATTATATACACTTCATGGAGATACAAATATGATGGCTTTCGTGTCCCAGTAAGATGTTTGACTTCATCTCAGAGGTTTCGGGTTTGATTCCCGATGGTACCTGCAAAAAAAGGATCTCAATACGGTAAAATAAAACAGTCCGTCTGGTAAAAATTGTCACAAGAGCTAGATGTGTGCTAATGTAGTTGCTTTTTCATGTGTGGGGTAGTATTACCAACATGTGCGATGACAAACCGCGAGTTATGCGCATACTCAAGTGATTCTTAGTCCGAAGGCTAGATGAATGGGGCTGAAGACAATGTTGTCTTTCGGTCACGCTCTTTAACACACCCAGAGCATCGATTAAATGTGTTGAAGGGTACCATACACATAAATAAAAAAATAACATTTTTTTTCTTGATTTACACATCGTTCGTTCCGTTTTTTGAGCGAGGACGAGATAGCTATATTTATGAAAACAGCCTCCAATAAGAATATCAATTGTACTAATAGGACATTTTCCCATATTTCTTCGCAGTAAAACATTCCCTTATTATGAATATTGAACCATCCGTGCCGACACTTACACTTTTAAAATGATTTCTTTTATTTAATATCATCTTATACGATGCGCAATGAAAGGGGACTCATGGACTATTTGGCAAAATATATATTAAGATTTAAAATATTTCATTCCTTTTATTTTATCTAAGGTTCAGGCTTTGACATTGTTAAATTCCACTTGGAATTTCTAATAATAAAGACATGGTATCACACTATGTCCCTTTTAGAGTAGGCAGAGAGAACATATCTCCACCCTTTTATACATATACACAAAGCTCTCGTCTCGTCCACATCTATACATTTTGTTATACTCTTCTTGTTTTAATACTTCTTAACTTTCTCTCTGCTGAAATTCCTCCTACTATCTCATTCCGCATTTTCATCGTTCTACCTCTTCCTCGCACTGTGTTCATTTTGACACGAGTTATATTCTTTTTGAAATATATTATACATTTTAATTCTATTTATAATAACCGCCTTTAACAAACTATTATCCTTTATTACATCAATTCTTACTTTATCAAACTATTGTAAGTACAAAACAAAGCTCTCGCCTCGTCCACACCCATATATTTTGTTATACTCTTTAGTTCTCATACTTCTTAACTTTCCCTCTGCTGAAATTCCTTCTTCTACTCCCTTCTGCATTTTCATCGGTCAATCTCTTTCTTGATCTCTGTTCATTTTGAAATATATTACACATTTTTTGACATATATTATACATTCTTAATTCTATTAAACTATTGTAAGTACAAAATAAATTACTCCGTTATTCAACTAATAACAATATTCTTCGTGGCACATGTTTCTACCTCCTATCTTGAAGTTCTCTTCGGGCGGAATAATGTCAGTTTATTACGAGAGTAATGCTTTGGTCTATTTGGTGTCATGTTTTAGCGGAAGTATGTATGGTCTTAATGGCTCAAGGGGAAAAAAGTTACGAGGAGGGAAAACTTTTGCATTTTTTAGTTATTTATGACTGCTTTTTTATGTTTGTGGTTTTATGTTCTAAAGTCATTGTTTTGTATAATTTTAAAAATTATCATTGGTCTCTAAAATATTGTTAAAGTCTGAAAAGTTAAACAACAACTATGTTCTTATATTCTAGTGCCTATGCTCCTCTGTGTCATTTCAATATATGATACATACATTGATTAAATACGAGTAGAAGGAAATACAGATTATATTTTATTCCTTTTTCTAAACTTCATATTAATTGGCTGAAAAGTAACACCAATGTCGATTGCTCGCCATGTTATACTATAAATCATTAAACATTTAATATAAAACAATATTTCCGCTAACAAAGTATAGAGAAAGCTAAATTAATTCATCTTAGAAACCATTGCTAAATTCGTTAAGAACATTTTTAAATGTAATGAAATATTGATTTCAATATATTTTTAAATGTTATGGTTTTTATGATGATAAAATTAAGTTTCTATATTTTAATAGCAGAAATATTATTTTTCGCATTTCGGTTAGTATTCACGCAAAACAAAATAGCTCCTCAGGTTTGATTTCTAACGGTTTCCTCGTTAATACACCTGAAAAATTAAATTTCATCTGAAAAATTATGTTTTTTGTAGCATATTTCACTTATCATAAATTCTTATAGCGCTATTAAGCAACACAAATATACTGCTGTATAAAAAAATATATCTAACGGAAGCCCGTAGTAGACTAATACCTGCCAATCGTCAAGGCTCTGCCAAGACTGTTTGCTTGCTGAAATGCAACAAACTACATATCATTAAATAGTACACCCTCAAAATAATGACTGATATCATATTTTTTACCAGGGTTACCTATCGATCTGTATTTCATATTTTTTTGAGTCAAATATTCATTCAGTTTAACATCTTATTTAAATTCAACTTTCATCTATCACTTGTAAAATCCTGATCCCAATTCAGAATTAAGGCAAAAGAAAGAAAATTTAGTTCAATTACGTGTCCGTCTAATTGCCTAGTCCACACCTAATTAGCATCAACACCCTTGATATCAATTCCGTTTAAACAAGCAATCGGGGCTTATTACGAGGTCAAACTCCACCCGCGAGGGCTGCGCCCCGCGCCCCGGGCCGAGGGTGCCGCGCGGGTAGTCGGGCCGAGACGCGAGGCACAGTAATCTCCCGCCTCGGCGTTATGTTGTAAGAAAGATAATGATGCAATAAATGTAAACGATTCTGCAGGGGGGAAGACCCAGCCCATCTCTACTGGACCCTTTCTTAGATGGGAGGAGTAAAGTGTTACGAAATGCCTTTATATTAGAATTATATAATATTATTATTTGAAAAAAATCTTTAAACTTTTCTTAAGAGGTTTTCCTTGATTTCTAGCATTTGCTAGTAATATAGATATTTGGTTGTCTCACAATATGATTTTTTTATAAGGAAAATCAAAATTAAAAGCTTTGATAGTTCTATATCCTTCATTTATTTACTCAGTGACAGATGTTTGCCTATACCACACAATGGCCTTGGCACACTGTGTGTTTGACGATGCCAATGTATGGTGAAATAGTTATCACTGAGTAAATAAACAAAGCACGTAGAACTATTTAAGCGTTCAATTTTGATTTTTCTAATTGAAAATGGATTTCTATGAATTGAAAATCGGTAAACTTAAGTTAGTTCACAGATCTAAAAAAATGTCGTCGATTAACATAAAAACTTATTGATATTTGCAATACACTATGATGTCTTGTGTTCGATTCCTGGTTAGCCAAGAGTGTTTTACATAAAGACTTTATCTTAATTCACTAGATGGTTTACAGATCTCCGATTTGAAATTGTTTGTTACAACGCTAACATTTATTGAGAACAATTTGGCTTTAGTAGAAAAAGTGGTTATATTTAATAACTACATCTAACATAATATAGAATGTTTAAAAGTAAATTATAAGAAAATGTGCTAGAAATCTTATAGGGAGTTTTATTTTTTTCTTGCTTTAATTTTTTCATTTACAATTATCTTTTTAACTTTATTGGATGGAACTGTTTTAAGCAGAGTAAAAAAAAACAATATAGTGAATATCACATTTATATCCATGTTAGCACATACATATACACATACACTCATGCATCAGTATGTCGAGGAGGTCCAAACATTCATAAATACTCGTACATCTATCTATCTGTATGGCGAGGTGACCAATACACATACACTCATGCATCAGTATGTCGAGGAGGTCCAAACATTCATAAATACTCGTACATCTATCTGTATGGCGAGGTGACCAATACACATACACTCATGCATCAGTATGTCGAGGAGGTCCAAACATTCATAAATACTCGTACATCTATCTGTATGGCGAGGTGACCAATAATCATGACATATGTTACTTCATTTATCTAATTTTTAATGATGTTTGAAATAATGTATTTCTTTTATTTTTCTCACCTCTGATGAAAGCATGTTAAATATTTTGGCTGCCAGATACCAAAAAAAAAATATATAGCGCCGTACAATAATAATAAAAGAAGGACAATTCATATATCACCATTTAGAAAGCAGACTCCCCTTAAGGGCGTTTTACTCGGGATTCGAACCCACTATTATTGACCATACTATAAAGACCATACCAATGTATAGAGTGCGAACTCTCCTCAAGAGCATTTTAAAAAAGAGCAAGAAAGATTAAAAAACTTACAAAAAAAAAACGAGCTAAGCGTAACGATAGGAATGTTGTTGCTGTGAGTACAAGATCGGGAACTTTCCCGCATCTGCATATGTTTAGAAAAATATATTTGGTAAGAAAACCGCAGAAAACTTGCCAACAGAAGCGTTATGCGTTAGTAATACATTCGGCTCTAGATGGAGTGTAGGGTATGTCTGTAGTGTCCATTATGTAAATTCAATAGTACATGCAATTCAACTTTAATGTACTATATTTGGATGTACGAGTACAATATTTGGAATTTCAATACCATAAATAAGAAATATTATGTAATCATTGTGAATGGTTTTTGAGTATCTTAGCTACCTATACATTGCTAAGATTCACAGACAGTTTAACAAAGTCAGTGTATAAAGAAACAACTGTCACTAATTAAATAAAATGGATACAGAACTAACATATCAAAACGTTCAATTTTGATTTTCCTAAAAAAATAATCTTCATATTCGTTATAGTTGTGAATATTATTAGTTTTATAGAAAATCATATATGGTTTCTGTAAATTTATAAGTTGTTACAAAATAGTATGTACTCAGTGTAATTGAAATATTTTCGAAACATATAATAATTCATTTTAGAAATTCACACTCGTCTTTTAGATATAAGATCATGCTATTTTGATATGTAAAATACTTACTTGAGTCGGTTAGCTTTCAGAGTTCAACAAAGTCCGAAGGCAGGATAGCCCGTAGTCCCAGCCAGCAAAACGGTTTAGGATAATAGTCCATATAAATAATATTTATACGGGG
The DNA here is from genome assembly GCA_949825065.1 of Odontocerum albicorne. Lineage (NCBI taxonomy): Eukaryota > Metazoa > Arthropoda > Insecta > Trichoptera > Odontoceridae > Odontocerum > Odontocerum albicorne. Next base: position 27,228,545 of record OX463842.1, on the reverse strand, counting down.
TAATACTTTTACATGTGTTAACGAGAGGAAAAAATATAAAACTTCTATTCAAAATGGCTATCGATTCATTTCCCCTTACATTCGCATATTTAAGAGAATTGTTGAGTTTAAAATACGAGACAAATGGATATATTTTTTGTTTATTTAATTATATAAATAAACGGTACAGTGTGCTTCATAACAAAAATAATAAAAACGAAAGAGCCAGTTTTGATTACTCAACACATTAGGGACAGAGTATATAAAAAACAAATAATTTTAAACAATTACAACAAAGACGAATACAAAAAGACTGAAAGAAACAGGTATCAAATCGTAAAAAATCACATGCTACCAACACAATACGAGGGAGTCAACAGGCGCACAGTCCGCACTGCGCAAAAATACAAACACATAAGACAAATCATTGAAAAACCAACCGAGAACCAATTAAAAATTGAAAATACAAAATAAACGATGGAATCAGACAGGTGCAACTTTACAAATCTCCTTCAGCATGCGGAAAATCACAAAAATATATAAAAAAAACTACAATAATCAATTGAAAACCAGTTCAAAAAAGTTCTTCAAAAATTCTCGAAAGACACGCTGGGCTTCATTTCAAGACCCGGGTATTTGAAAGTGCCTTCTCAGACACTCCTTATAGGTATTAAGTTAAATTATTTTTGTAATTTCATGAAATAATTTAAACGTTTATGGTTTTTTTCTGTAATAAATTTGAAAACAGCTTAAACTTGAAAATTTTTATGACATTTTGTTGTACACAGTACAGTTTCGTTGTATACGGATGTAATGGGCTGAGTACTTGCTAGTGAAGTGACGAAACCCTGATGTCCGAGTATCGGTGGTTTATCCGTAGGGGAAACCTACATTGTTATCACATATAATGACAATGAAATGACTCCTTTCAGGACAGTTCAAGCTCTGTTAATAGCCCTGTCGTCTCAGTTCTTCAGTGCCACAGAATAACCACCGCAGAGCTGCAACCCAAGTTGGATCAGGAGTATGACTGATCCAATTAAATTAAACGCAGCCAGTACTGTACATACATACAATCTGGCGAGTTCAGTGCAATGTGGCAATCTCTTCCAACCAACCAGAAAATATTTCGACATATTAAATTTTCGATATATGTATAGTGTTACATGCGTCTTGGTCAGTTGTGCTAAATTTCATTTATCCAAAATTAATTTTTTGAATTCTTGTTTATGTGAATGTAGCCAGGAGGTGGACTTGAATCACATATTTTCAATTGCAGATCTCGTGACTTTTCCTTCTTTTTAATTTTAAGGAGTGCCTGAAAAGGTACTTCCGAATATCTTGAAATGGAATTCCGCGTGTTTTTCGAGAACTTTAGAAGGACTTTTTTGAACTGATTTTTAATTTATTATTGTAGTTTTATTTTAATCTATTTTTGTTATTTTTCCCTCAGCTCAAGGAGATTTGGGAAGTAGCACCTGTCTGATTCCATCCATTATATTTTTGTTTTCAATTTGTTTATCAATGATTTGTCTTTTGTGTCTGTATTTTTTTCTTTTTTTTTGTACAACTTGTTTGAAGATTGTATATGCTGAAGTCTTGAGATATTGAGTGTTGTGGGAAAGTTTTTTGCCCTTTATTGTGCTTGGAGTGTGCGCATTTTGATCTTTTATTTATTTGCCTTTCGCACATATGTCTAAAATTACGCCTGGTGTGGCGCAGTGCGGGCAGTACGCCTGTTGACAACCCCGTATTGTGTTTATAAATTAGGATTTTGTAAGTTTGTATGCGTCTGTTTCTTTCTAATTATTTCTGTAGTAATTGTTTAAAATATTTTTTAATTTTTTTTTATGTATTCTTTCTTTAATGTTTTGAACACTCACTTTTGCCTTTTTTTTTTTATTATTACTGTAATAAGTTATATAGTACCGTTTGTTTATATAAATAAATAAAATAAACCAACCCAAAGAAAATACTTGTAAATGATGTTCTGAAATAATTGAATGAACATAAAACTACTTTTTGTTTGGACTTATACGGAATATTTTTTTTGAAGGGACTTTTCTATGTAAACCCCATCTAATGGGATTAATATGAATTTACATACATGATTGATATATGATTTTTTAATATTTTAAATAACCCAAAAACTTGTTTTGTGGACTGGGTCTTTTTAACATACTCGTATAAACACCCAACTCTCCTGTTATTCTAAGGATGAAATACTTGCTTACCTTATATGTACGAGGAATATATTTTATTCCTTTTTGTGTATGTACAATTGAAATTAATTACAATTCAATAAGAAAGACTGAAATGAAATACGTCACAAATTTCAGAAATAATGTATTGGAGCTCTTGGTAAAAACTAGACAGAACAATTTAGAAGTTGCCTTTGATATCGTCATGCGCCAAGTTCTAGTCTCTTATCATTGGAAACTTCGCCTTGAATAAATTAAAGGGGATACCGACTAAAATTATTAAGTTGATAAATTTCAGTCTCAAAAATATACTTCGGGACAGGAATAGAGATGTGTTTTTTGCATGATAGATATAATTTTACGATTCAGATAAAAGGAGATTGATGATAAGTATTATTATTGGTGGGGCGAAATGCGTAATTAAATGTCTCTCGTAAAAAATTAAGTTTCAAGTATTTTAAATAAAGGAAAATTACTTTGGAATCGTGAAAATGTAATAATGAAGAAATGATATTGGCTCGTTAAATTATTTATTGCTTCAAAACCATAGAAATAAATATGAAAAAAAATTATAACTTTCCCCATATTAAACCTTTAAGATATTCAGAGGGGTGGATGATATACGAGTAAACATAGACAGTTAAATTCTTGTCAATTGCGACAAATAATACCAGCAAAGGGAGGAAAAAAAGTTTTAAAAGTATGGTGTTGTAAAGGTTTGTCCTCCATGGCCTACTCGGTAAAAAGTTTGATTTTCAGCCGGTTCGATCCTCGATGGTACCAGAATGTTTTTTTTTTTGTAAAATAGTCCCATTTTTGGTAAAAAAAATCACTGTTAACAATACTACCACGCGCTAAGCCTGTGCGAGTGCTTTTGCCTCTAAATGTGTAGGGTAGTATTGCTAACATGTGCTACGATGAACCGCAATTCCCGTGCCGATTCAAGTGGTTGTGAATTCTCTATTGATTGAGCCGAAGACAACATTGTCTCCCGGTCATGCCTTCAATATACTTGAATTCCCAATTCAAATATGTTTGAGGATATCACGTGAATGAATAATATAGGATGCAGTCGATTTATTAGAGTTCATACTGGAAAACTGTGTAATTAATTTCACTCCAACAAAGTGCTGTTTGTCTTGATTTAAAATTTAACGAAAACATCATAAAAAATTGACTAACATATTGTTGACAATAATACATATACAATAGAAAAATTTCGACAAAGAACGAAATTGAAGAAAATTTGGAGGTTTGAAGCTAATAATATCTACGAGTATTCTAGAAACTATAGAAAAAAAATTGATCGCTCAATGGGTTTTATGTTTAAAGGAATATTTGTGGGCTAATTTCATATATCATATATATCTTGAGTTATATAAATCATTTTACGTTTTTTTTAATAGGCAATCCCCCTACAGGAGAATGATTTTTGTGCCACCACATAAAACCAATAATGTTGTTATAGGAGTCAATTACAATTCTTATTAAAAATTCAACAATTTTAGGAAATGTAAAGCTTCAGCTGCTTAAACTTCAAATATTTAACATTCGATGTTGTATATTTAACAGAGCTAAACAAATAAACACGTGTAAAGGAAAGGATATTAATAAAATTTTAGTTTTTAAGACATCATAAATGGATTTTCTAGCAAATGAAAAATGGAGTGTAAAGGTGGTTTGGATGTGCGTAAACAATGAATGACGAATGAACGATAAAGCGAATATATTAAATACATGTCAGAAATTTAGAAATGCACAGTGTTCGTTGAAGATGTAGATCGAGGAAAACGTGGCTGGATCAAGTTAACTTGATTTTAAAAGAATGGAAATTAAGAAGCATGAATAATAGAAGATTATGAAGAACGCGTAAGTTGTATGTATGGATATAAAAGTGATACCTTTTGTCTCTCCCAACCCAGAAAATATTCAAAGTAATGTATGTATTTTATTGTGCAATATTAATAGTAATAAAATGTCAATTCATACAGCGCTGTTTAGATAATCGATTCTCCTGAAGAGCTCTTTTACTGGGGACATGAACCTACTATAATTGACATATTAAAATATAAAAAAAAAAGAAAAAAAAACATGTTAAGAGTAAGGATAGGAAGGTGGTAGCTGCGATTGTATAAGGAATTACCCCGCATCTGCATATGTTAAGAAAAACATATTATGTAAAGAAACCACAGAAAACTTACCAAGGGAAGACAAACTACAAAGAAACATTTGTTTAATTTCACATTTAGTTTTAGATGGAGTGTAGTGTTCATATATAATCATACATTTTGAGAAGACTTCCCAAAAAGGGTTGGTTTCAAGAAATTGTAAAGTTGCACACGCCGACCATATCTCTTGATAGTTTGAGTCAGACAAAGATCGATCCAATTGAAAAATTACTCGAGTAAACGAACGTCTACAAAAAATAAAGACCACCAATTCATTTAAAAATAAGCAATAATTGACTGTTGCAGTAACGAAATAAATATACTAAAATACATTATTATTGAATAAAAACAATCAATAAATAGACTATAAATATATTACAATGAAATATTGTGTATAGCTTCAAGAATACCCAAATAGCTAAACACAATAAATCACATTTTACTTAAAAAAATCAAACACATAAGAACAAATCACTTCTGGCATGGCACGTACAGTAGCGCCTGAGCGTATGTCATGATATTTACAGTGTTTGATAAAATAAATTACAAATTATATTAATCGTAACTGTTAGATTGTTTTCCCTAAGTGAATTCAATAACGTATGTTATTATTGTGTGTCACAAATATCACTCAAAAACTCATATATTGCACACAAGTTTGAGTTTTCGACGTAGAAAATAATTGTCAGAGTAACAGACATCAAGAAAATACAAATGTGCAATATGTTCTGCTTTTGAGAAATTTCCAGGGCTGTGGCTCTTTGTGAAAGTTGGTGAATGTTTGTACCTCGTTCAAGTCAGGTGTGCTTTTAGTTTTGCAATTTCGTTTCAACTTAAATAAGAATGTCTCAAAATGAACTTTTTGCTCGTCGTCATCACTATTGTTTTGCTGCGCTTCAGCCTGTATTTGTGCAATATTTGTATATGGTATAAAAGGCGTTGGGTAGCGATGAAGTAGAGAATATGAATAAAATAACATGTGATTTATTTTGTTTGATATTTTTCGATAGCGTTTCATTATTCTTTGAATATTTGTATCCCGGTCCCGTGTTTTCAGACGATCGATACCGGATCCAAAGACGGATATATTACTGGCGTCTAGCCTGGTCCTAATTTCTAGATAATACCCTTAATAATGAAAATATATGCGTGAATTGATTTATGACGAAGATTCTGACGTCATCAGTGTGCAGTGAAGTGTAGATATTGAAGATTTATGACGAAGATTCTGACGTCATCAGTGTGCAGTGAAGTGTAGATATTGAAGATTTATGACGAAGATTCTGACGTCATCAGTGTGCAGTGAAGTGTAGATATTGAAGATTTATGACGAAGATTCTGACGTCATCAGTGTGCAGTGAAGTGTAGATATTGAAGATTTTGACACATGAATCTGGAGACCAACTTAAGTCTCCGGGTCCAAATATAATAAGCAGTTTGTAGGATTCTGCAAACAAGTTATCAAAAAAACATATCAGCATGTGTTGATATGTATTATATCAACTGATCAAATAGAAAAAAAACGTTGCAGAACTTGCAAGGTATGTGCTATATGTGAGTACAAGAAGATAAGTGAGACCCGGTACATTTGTAAAAAGTGTGATGTAGCTCTCCACAAGGAGAATTTTGGTAGAATTACCATATTTAACTAAATTATTAAATTATTTTCCATTAATATATAAAGTTTCATTTCAATGTGATTGATCTTTATTTAGAAAATATAACTTTAGTAAACCCTTCACAAAAATCATAATTCCTAAAAAAAAACAAGCAGGGCACCGGGAAAGGTTGTTTTTGAAATTGATCTGGTCTTACGATGTTATTTTTTTTAAATAAATCTTCGTGGTTTTCGTAGAACTGTTGGGGATATTCAATGTTTGTGCAAATAAAATTTGTAATTCATGCTGATATGATATTAGTTGTGTTATACCATATGTTATGTCGTCAACCGTGATCTTTTTATCATTGATCTCTTTTTTCTGTAGCACACATTTTGCGAGAATTTATAATTCTTCATAATTAATTTATAATTAATTTATATTTCCTTAACATGATTTATAATCATGTTAATGAAATTTACCTTATAATAATCACCATTTCAATTACACAAACTTCATATTTTTATGAACGATAAAATCATAAACATAATCAAATGACATATTTAAAACAAAAGTTTCTTAGGTGAATAAAATAATATGAAACTGATCTATACTAATATTTTTTTTACGTATAGCTTAAATATACAGATTAAACCCAATTACATACAAAGCTTAAAAAATATATACAACACAAAAAAATTAAACAAGAAATAATTGATTCGTCGAAACAAAACTCCCGTAACAAATATTAGGTCCTTACATATGAAATTGGCGTTTTGTTTGGGAGGAACATAAAGTTGATTTTTTTTTAATATAATATATTTATTTAATCAAAGTATGTACCATTGCTATCTATGCACTTTTGCCATCTCATAGGTAGTTCATCGATCCCTTTACTAAAAAAACCATTCGGACGGGAATCAATAAAGTCTTTGAAGTCGGTTTGGACTGCCCCATCGGAGTTGAATTTTTTCCCTTGCAAGAAGTTATCCAAATTTCGAAAAAAATAGTAATCTGTTGGGACAAGGTCCGGAGAGTACGGTGGATGTCTTAGACATTCCAATTGAAGCTCTTCTAATTTGGTAGCCGTCTGTTGTGCAGTGTGTGGTCTAGCGTTATCATGAAGCAGCAGTGGCCTAGAGCGATTAACCAGCCTCGGTTGTTTAGCAGCTAGCTTTTCCATCATGGTTTGCAGTTGCTGAGAATAGACATCTGCCGTAATCGTCTGGCCAGATTTAAGAAAGCTGTAGTGAACGACACCAGCACTAGTCCACCAAACGCTCACAAGTAACTTTTTTGGAGTCAATTTTCGCTTGGGGCATGGTTTGGCTGGTTCGGCAGGGTTCAGCCATTGCGATGAGCGCTTCCGATTATCATACAGGATCCACTTTTTATCACAGGTAATGATTCGATTCAAAATCCCTTCATTATTGTGCCGGTTGAGTAATGCAACGCAGCAGTCAACGCGCGTTTGTTGATTTGCTTCACTCAATTCGTGAGGTACCCACCTTTCAAGCTTTTTCACCTTCCCAATTTGCTTCAAGTGGATTAAAACAGTTTTATCACTAACACCGCAGCCTGCAGCTAACTCGGACGTGGTTTGCGATGAATCCGCTTCCACAATAGCCTTCAATTCTTCATTATCAACTTTGGTCTCCGGCCGTCCACGGGGCTTTTTCTGCAGGTCGAAATTTCCAGAACGAAAACGTTGGAACCAAAAACGCACTGTGTTTTCTTTTGCGGCACCGTCGCCATACACATCATTAATCCTTCGAGCCGTTTCTGCAGCACTGGTGCCACGGTGGAACTCGTACTCGTAAATAACGCGATATTTCAAGTTTTCCATTTTGTAAACTGAGTGACGCAAAGAAAAAAAACAATTGAGGAAAAAACAAATGAATTATAATTTTCGAAACACAAATACTTGAGTAAATAGCTGTATAAATTTTAATTTGGAATTCTTAACCAAAGAGAAGATATTTGAGATCAAAGTTGACAGTACGGCAAAACGCCAATTTCATATGTAAGGACCTAATATAACTCAACATGCTTTCTTTAAAAATGTTTTCTTATATGTTGACGATGCGAATATCCGAGGCCCCATTAAAAGGGACAACCCGCGAAATAAAAGCAGAGCACTTGGCAAGTCAGTTCTACTCATTGCCAGTCTTAAAAAACATTTCTTTATCTAAAAAAGTTGTCAGTTTATACAATTGCACCGTTTCACTGATAAGTTAGGCAAATAGGACAGAGCAATTTACTTTTCGATCCCGACAAACATCATTATTAAATACAGATTTCTCAAACTTTTTGTATTTCAAAGATCACCAATACTTTGATGAAATAAATTTTATTGTATGAAATTAATTCACGCTAACTTGCAAATTTCTAAATATCACAAAGAAAAAAATCTGTATCTACCTTACTAGTTCTTTTTTGTTCAAAATCATGATTAGATAAAATGTGGTTTCTTTATTTATTATTGTATTTTGACGCTAATACATAAATTATATTAGATAATAAATTCACCAGTGTATGATATATGTAAAAGATAGTGCAAAATAATTAAACAATGATAAATATATCAACATTGAAATACCAAAAACCTGTATCGTATACAATTATCTTCAGCAGAAAGCATTAATAAGATGAACCGCTCCTCGTATCTTTTGCTTTATGTAGACAGAATAGTAACTACGAGTATTATGTTAGGTTGAACGGAAGCAGTAGTGGGTTGCAACAGATCCTGTACGTACGTACGAGTATAATACCCCAATGAGGCTGAGGCTGGTCACTGAAAGCAACTCGTTAAAACTTTGGACGGGGTGGCCTCACAGTTGGGCTGCCTGTCTTCATCAAGACCAACTATTGGATTTCAGAGGCAAATCTTACTTCCACGGTTGTTTGTACGGTAATTACTTACTAATCAAACGTAGAACAGAATGGTTTAGAAACGAGTTTCATGTTGAGCTTCAGTTTCTTAGCTGACATCGAGTTGTATATTCCTTGCAATTTGAATTAAAAGGAATATTCAGTACCTATTTGTTGAGATGGTTTCCGTGGTTAAGTAGAGAAAATATTTTTTTCATTCGATTTCAGTTACCTTGCAGACACAGGTTTTTAAAATTTAAAGGTTATTTTGTCCCTAATTTATCCGCGTAATAGTTTTTCGGTTTGTTTCACATAATTTAGGCCATAACTGCTTGTTAGAGCTAGATGTTAAAAGTAGAATTATGAAAAAGAATTTAAGTGGATTGATCATGTTAAGAGAATAAGTTGCAAAAGACTGACGAAACAAATATATACTGTATATGTCTAAAACTAATGGAAAGCGAAGAAGAGGTAGATCAAGGTTAACTGAGGGAAAGGTAAGAAGTATAAGAAAAAGGAGAGCATGTTAACGAGATGTGTGTATATATACGAGACGAGAAATGTGAGTATGGAAAGAAATTCAAGAAGATCTGTCTTCTTCATCTTCCTCTAAAGGGACACGGCATGATGCTATGAAGTGTGTATTTAGGCTATATCCATTTTAGTGATAAATACTCGTATATATGACTGTACTCTTATAATGTGGTATAATTATTTTTTGAGAATAGTTTAAAAAAAAAATACTGAAAGCCATTTTTTATTTCAATTGAATTTGAATGATTGTTGTGTAATTTTATGTGAATATGTTTTTATTGTATGAAAATATATCTTGACAACATTTTTTTTATATTATCGGTAACTATTCAATGGTGTTTTTATAAGTTATCAACGTAAATTATTTAATCTGACATCTCTATTAAAGTATCAATTAATATATTAATTTGCTATTCTACTAATAACATTAATCCCCGCGACACGTGTTTTTTTTACTTATATCTTGACGCTCTCTTAAGACTGTTTTTTTTTAATATTTTTTTTGATACATCATAGCTTACAATATTTATACATATGACAATGTAGAATAGATGATTAAATTAATGTTTCATAAATAATTTAATATGAAATGTTTGTTTTAAAATAAGCTGGGTCTTTCAGTGACTAAAAAGTGCAAATAGGGATTAAAAAATATCTCATTACATTTTATTACCGTCTCAAACAAAATATTCAAGCGTAGATTGCTCTGGGTGGGAACTCAGTTCGTTTCTAATGTGAGAGTAGGTGGATGGTTGGTAACTCAAATGATGGGAAACTTTAAACAAAATTAAATGATTCTGTAATTATTTGAAAATAAATACTAAAATATAATCAAATAACGAAGTCCGCAAAATATTTCTCCTATTTTCCCGGTCCGCAGGTATAAAAAGGTTGAAGAACGCTGGTCTAGATGGTAAGAAGAGAAGAAATTGCCATCTTACAATAAAATTGTCGCATTATTCTTTGTGCAAAAAAGTTTCTTCTCTTCTTGATGGTTTCTTCAATTTAAAAGATCATGATTACTATGGTTGTCAATCACCCTTCTCCAGTAAAAACGATTTCTTACCCTGTATTACGCCTAGCACCCTGCTGCTTTTTCATCTGGCCACTCCATTGGATGGGTGCTCGGCCTATGCTCCTTTTGCCCTTCACACTTCTCTCCATAATCGACCATTCAAGGGTATCGGTTGTTATTTCACGCTTTGTGACCTATGCATCGTAAGACTGTTCTTGCACACGTACAGAGAGACTTGTTTCAATCCCGCGCTCTTCAATAATCGATTGATAGGTTCTTTTAGTATTCCATAGAACGTACAAGAACCACATCTAATATTGTGGTAATCAAAGAAACATATTTTTTTGTCGATTGCGTAGCTCGAGCATCCAGATCTCCGCACAATATATACACCTGGAGAAAGCGAGGATTTGGACCAAATGAGTTTTGGGTGTTCTTGCAAAACGATATCTAAATAAATAAAATGATTCTTCTTGCAAATGAATACACTTTAACGTGAGATCAATTATGAGAGGTTAATAATCATTTTATACTAATTGGGAACACTCTCAAATGGGAGATAAAGATTTTTCTCAGAGACTGTTGAAGTAGGCTCTATTTGTAGTTACACATCTAAATAATATCACTGGATAGCATATACTCGTAATATCGCCTCTGGAAAATTTATTTTAAAGCTCGCACGTAAGTACTCAAATATATCCAAACGACATAAAGTGCCATAAATATAAAATATGAAAATATTTTTTGTCTCTTGAACACTCCTAGACTGTTCATTCAATATTGTCCCATTTATTAGGTAGCAAATTTTCATGACACTGTATAAAATATGTTTTATATATAAAAATAATATGTATCCATTTTATTAAACGAGAAAATTGTTTTCGTACCATTTATCATTCGAGTTCTTTATTAAATAAAATATATTATGGCCTATAAAAAATTCACACGGAATAAATAGGATGTCAAGAAAAATACAAGACGTTTCCTGATGGAAAGCTTTATTGTATTTTATTACCGAGCATACCGTTCGCTAAGGAGGCCCGACTGTGGTTAAATTGTCAATTTATTTGTATTGTTTTCGTCGAAAAAAAATTATAAGTGGACAATAATATTTTCCAATGCTATGAGTTTGAATCTTAATATTTCTTCATAAATCTTCAATGTTTTTTTTTGTATAAGACACTGCTATTGAAAATTTATCTTATACATATTGATTCTGAAAATGAATTAAATAAAATATTTTGGGCAAGAATAGAGAAAAAATGGTTGTATTAAAAAAACACAGATTCGATTCCCTGATGTTCAAGTTTAAACATTGATACAATTTTTACGTGAATTTGTTGAAATTGATTTGTTACTCCAATTTCACTAACTGTAAAATATTGATATATCCTAAACATTTTTGTTGCATAAAACGGTGCTTTTTATCGTAATTTTTAAATTGAGTTCTTTTTTTTGAATATCTCTACAATAATTGTATATTTTTCATACATAGAAAATGAAAATTTTCGTGTAATGTTTTTCCTTACAAAAATCGATTATTTCAAATGACTTAAAATGTCTAAATAAATAAAAATCTTTTGTTTCATACATTATTATATTTCAATGATTTTTGGTCGTTTTAATATAGTATATTGCCATAAGAAGTACACTTATACCATATATTTCTACACGTATTTAGGTCAGAAATATATATTTCTTTTATTTTTTTAAGTAATATAAACAAAAAAAACCCTAGTACTCGTAACTCGTAAGAGGGATTTGCTACAAAATAACATGTAAAATGTACACAGCGATTTGAAAATTTTACGTCCATACAAAGCCAAGTATGTTCCTTCAATTTATTTATCAAAATATTTTTCCAGATTTGGCATATTTGTCTAAATAACATATAATGTCGCTTTGTATGGGCCTGTACGTAATTAAGCTTTAATGACGGAATTTAAGCATTAAATACACATTTTATGGTTTAAACTTTTGCATAGATTGAGGGATGGATTCCTTAAGGATATTTAAATTTTACTAAAAATATTTTGGGGATCGAACCATTTTTTATTCATACGCCATTATATTTAATACAGTGATAGTGTTATAAAACGAATGCGCTGGAAATTACAATATATAATATTTAAAGTAGTTAGCTGTAAGAGAAGCAAAACAATAAATTCAGTAAAATAACCTAAACTGGATATGAAAAATTCGCATAGCAGGATTTAGGTCACATGTTACGGAATCTAGAAACGCGGTTATTAAAACTATATCTAATTGGGTAACGTCATCAATTTTTGGGAATTCCCGTCAAAGTTACTGCTTCCAAAAAAAAAAGAAAAAAAACAGGAAGAAATTAACATTTTACCGATTGATCATTTATTGTAACTTTTAAGCATGATTTTTTTGTTCTTATACATATTGTACGAGTATACTTTTTATTTATTTATTTTTTCAAAACAGGCTTAGCCCAATTACTTTGAAAATACAAAACATAAAAAAAGAAGATAAATTACATAGAGGAAAAAAAAATAAGTTAAAAAATTATATAAAATAATGCATATGCATACAAACGAGTATATACACACAAACATATTACACACATATATTCACAGTCATTTAGGTATGTTGATGAGTGCCTTCTAACGCGCTCAATCTAAGAAGAAAATTTACTTTTGCTTTTGGTAATGTGATATGAAATATGTCAATATCCGAAGCAGTCCCGTTCAGAAGAGTTAAGGCCCTTCCAACAGGCATAGCGGCTGGAAGACCCGTTCTTGCGTATGTTATTGAGAACAGTTCTTGCCGGCGCAGTCTAGTGTTAATTGTTAGGAACATTTAACGCTAATCTTTGTAGTAATGCTGGACAGCTCACAACTCCTCGAACGAGTTTGACAACGTATACCAGGAGACGCACATATCTTCTTACGCTCAAGGAGTTATACCCGAGCATGCCCAGCAGGAACTATACACGTGTGTATTATTAATAATGTTGTTTTTCAGGTGTCATGGTCCATATACTAGTATTTTTTATTGTTATTATCTTTGTTATACTCGTATTATGTTATTAAATATTGATCTCTTTTGAAAAATTATGGCTTGTGTTGCATTACACCACTCTGCACACTGACTGGAATACAATTATAATTATTATAAAATTAATTTGTTATAAAATCCGGAATTGCTGGATGCTAAGCAACATTGCTTATTCCTGTGCATCTCTCCTTAGTAAGCCATTCCGTTCACATTGAGATAATTCACATTAGTCTTAATGTTTTATCGGTTTGATTTTTATTAATGTCATCAATGAGGCCTACGTTAAAAACTTGGGATTTGTTGGAAGTGTTAGTCGCTGTCAGATGGTTTTGAAGTCGAGTTGTGGGATTTGCAGGGGGCTGTGACGGTGCGCTGTAACAGTGGTACTAGCCCTTTACCACTGATGAGTATTTAAAAAAAATATTGAAATCAACGCTAAGCTTAAACTCTAAGGACTAATGTTGGAATGAAGCACGAATTTTAAATTGTTCTTTTGTCTCCTTAATATGTAATTTTGCACAAATATTATTACCAAAGTATCAAGATGTTTTTCTGAGATTTATTTTTTACCTAAGAAAGTACGATCATATCACTTCATACCAGAAGGCACTGAACTGGTTGAACGTTAGAAATAGACGCCAAATTCACATACTGTTTCTACTGTATTTTATCATTAACTGTCCCGCTGCCCCCTCTTATCTCGTCGAAAATTTTCAGCGTCTTCCCGATCATGAACTAGCGCTACGCTCAAACAGATATTGTTTATTGGCCTTTCCGGTTCATCGCTCTTATTTTTTACGTCGTTCTTTACTGTCCATGCAGTGAAACTTTGGAATCATAAATAAACCAATGTTAGGCTCGCTCCATCCTTGGCATGCTTTAAGAAACGACTGAAAAAACTTTTAATTTCTAGTCAGTAATATAACGTGTTTAATTCCTGTTTTTTTTTTCTTTTCCTTTTCATCATCCCTTCCTTTTCCTTTGATTGATGATATCTCACTTTATATGAAAAGGATTGTTTGGGTGATTGTCCGTCTTCGTGGGGTTTGTGGGCGTATGTTCACGTACGTGTTCATGGATTACGGGGGGATGGATAGTCATTTGAATGTTTTTTGCGACCATGTTGCTTCATTCATTTTTGTCTGGCTAGTTGGAAGAGATTGCCGCCTGGCAATAAGGCCGCCAGATTGTATTTGCAATAAAAGTGTTAAATAAGATGAATTGATTAAAAATATAATAAAATAATATATTGTAATACGTTATAGTTGTATACAGTAAAACTTGGAGGATTTATTGCCACGCAAAAACCTCAAAATTACAACCAACCAAAAAGGTGTTTAAATAGACCTTAAGTGAAAACCCGATTAGAACCCTTATTGATAAAACGGGAATCGAACCCTCAATCCCCGGACTGGAAATCAGGTGTCTTACCAACTAGGCCACACAGGTCAGTATATTATAATAGATAAATAAATTGTGGGCAAAACCAATTTTAACTTATATATAATTGTACAGTACCCGGTGGTAAGTAATACACATCGGGCTTAAGAAAGAAACTGTCGGCCATAATCGGCTAACTTCGGTTTAGTAGAGCGTCGTCTCTGTCGCACGATGCGCTAATAGTCCGGTACGGTAACGACTGACAAATCGCAACGGAACACGTGTATGAATGACAGAGACGACGCTCTACAAAACCGAAGTTAGTCAATTATGGCCGACAGTCTCTTTCTTAAGCCCGATGTGTATTACTTACCGCAGGGTACTGTACTCGTAGTTTTAGAGGGTACAAGCGATTTTTAACGTTATCACTCAAAATTTACTTATTTTATTTTTCATGTGTACGTGTAAAGTTACATTCAAAGAAAAAAAATGGTTTTTTATCTGTAGGTTTATTTCAGATTAAAAATAATTCAATACAAAACTAAAATATTCATCAATTTTAAATATACTTACTTGTTCTTACCATAATTATTAATTAAGATCAAATATGAAAATGAAAATAAAATAACTATATTGTAACCTAGTTATCAGCAGGTGGTATAAAGAAAATAGAGCACTTGAACCACTATACAATACTTGGTTATTGCGAAGTGATGTAATCTGGAATTTTTGATCAAATTTACTTTCCCTCTTTTTAGCAATTTAACTACAAAAATTGAAAAAAAATCATGTTTAAAAATTTTCAAATACGTATTTACTGTCAGGTCACAAACCATTAAAATTAGATTTGTCACTGTTTTATTTGCTGTTCAGTGGGTTGATCAGTTTTTATAGGGTGACCAAAATACCTTTCTACACGATACCCAACATAAATATACGAGTATAATATCATGATGACATATTTGTAAAATCTTTGCATTCAATAACTTACAAAAACCTTTTGAAAAATAGACTAATTACGTTTGAATTTATTCGAAATTCCATAAATTATTGTACATAAGAGTATGTTATTTTACCTACAGGAGAAAGACGAGTGTCTTATTGACGAGTGGACTGAGGTCGCCTAACATTATTTATGTCTAAGTAAAATATAATAACTACATTCTCATCATTAATTTATAACTATAAATTAATTCAATGCTGCTATTTAAACTTTTGATACATCTTTTTACAACAATAAACGTAACTATTTCTGCGATAAATATGTTTTCATTTATGGATTTTACTAGAAGATAATTTGCTTATTCATACACATGTCAATGCAATACGATGCTATATTCCATAAAAAAATCTGCTTCAGTTTGATTAGTTGATTGCTTAAATAATATAGTATTTTTGTTGAGTTCAGTATTGACCGTGGGAGAAATAAATAAACATAACCCCGTGACTTTATTAAAATTTAGACATTATTTGGGAAATTGCCCACTATTTTTTAATTATTTCTAGTAATCAATTAAAATAGCAGATCAAATCGTGAAAAAAATTAATTGAAATTGTCAACAAGATATAAAGTTTTGGTAAGGGGTAAAGTTTTCAATACATTTATTTTTCATTCGGTGAAGTTAATAAACAGTAGAGTAAATCGATTCTGGAAAAAATCATCATCAGCCCGGTTGAGTCCAGTGCTGGCTAAAGTTCTCCCTTCTCGTCCTCGACTCGGTACTACCACGGGAACATTGCTTCCAGTTACTCGTATCATCAGCCACTGTTGTACGTCATCCGAAAATTTCGCGTGAGGTTTTCTCACACTTCATTTTATGGTCCTTGTTCGTATAAAAATACTATAACAGAGAAATCGCCTTCTTATATAAAGCGGCATTTCTACTACCTCAACTTGCATTGCATTAATTGGTGTTAAGGAGGGTAAAAGTGAGTTGTGTTCGACAAACCATTCAATCCGATTTTTAATCAGATATTTAAAAACTTTTAAATAGCACGACGAGAGTGCATTTGGTTGGTAAGATTCTGCACAACTTGGATCCTTTCCAGATTTTAAAATAAGAATCACTTTTTGAATTTTCCACATATCAGGAATCATACCTGTCTCAAAATTTTTGCTGTAGATATCTAATAATATATTTCAAGTGTTTTCTAGAAAATTTTGAAAATGAGTATACAAAATTTTATCATTCCCGAAAAAAGATTTTTTAAGATATTTAAAACAAATTGGAACTCTTCATATTTAAAAGGGGAATCGATCCAGCCGCAGCTTGGCCCATGAATTCGATACGAGGGCAATTCTGATACGCGAGGAACAGTTGATGGAGCTAAATATTAGCAAACTTTTCGACATATAAGGAATTCGACATAAAGTGATGTTGAGTGGATCGGTAACGATAACTATTAATTGTATTCCATACATAAGATAAAGGAGTAAATGGGGATAAAGAGGTACCAAATTTCTGCCAGCTAGTTCTTTTACAACAGTTTTTTTTTGCTTAAGCTTGCACAGCTTTAACGTCGAGATAGTTGAAATTTCAAATTTATATTTTATCCATACCTTCTCATGCTCTCGTGTTTTTGCTGCACAATATTCCCACATTCTACCATGGAGGTCGAACATGTCTAATTTCGGAAGTCACAATAGATTCCCTGGCTGATTTCACAATATTGTAAAAATGTGAACAAGAGTCACAAATTCGCAAGGGATCATCTACGACCTCAAAACCACTCGAAAGTGAAGATAAGGTACTTTTGAAGTGTAAACAATTCATTTTCATTACAGTATGTAGGGTTTTTTGGAGCTTTTTATTTATATTTAACAGTTTTGAAGGCATATCCAAAACTATTGGGAAATGATCGCTTGAGTGTGCAACGTCTACTATGACGTCATACGATGCAATATTGTTTGAGTACATCTATAAATCAACCACACTGGGTCTATCTGATAAATGATTGAGCCTTGTGGGTGAACCATCGTTAAGTATGCATAAATTGGTATAGTCCAAAAATACCAAAATGGATATTCCCACTGCATTCAACTCAGCATCACCCATGAAATATAATGATAATTAAAATCTCCCAGAAAAATGTGGTATGTGGATGGGAGATGCGAGATTATTGAATTAAAGAAATTAATATCTGATGTAAAGTGAGGCGCAAAGTAAACAGATACAAAATACTCGTATATAACATTGATCAGAACTTTTATTTGCCATTTGAGCACTGGCGAGTTCCACCGAAATTTAAAAACGATCTTCTGGCTTAATATCATCAGTTACCAGTTTTTTTAATATCGAGTTACCAAACGTCATAGAATAGAGAGCCTTGAACGTATAATTATTTTGCACTATTAGAAAATATGGAGGAAAAGCGGAAGAATTATATAGAATATTTTTATTTATAATTATGTTCCGTGTTCTGTTCGAAAATATTTTGTGTTCTGTTCTAAAATAAAACAAAAAATTATAAATAGAATTTTAACCAAATACTCGTATATAAATATTGAAATAAAGTGAGGTCGTTAACCTCGAGATAAGACAAAACAGAACAAAAATATGAGTTTTAAATATTCGTTAATAAATATTCTAATAAATGTAACTTAACGTCGCCCGCCAAGCAAGTAACATAGAAATAAATGATTTAATTGAAGTGAATATTGCAATACTTAGTCTAGCCAACTCTCAGTCGTAGAAGATACGAAGTTGTAACACGAAACTTGTAAGTAGACTGAACGAAATTCTTAGTCATCACACTATGTGAAAATATGTGAGGTATAAATTAAAATAGTAAGTCGAAAAGTTCACATTTGTCAAACATGTGCAGCGCGACGTTCATTGGTTTCCTCTGCTGTTTGTCTTGCACTCTGTTGCTTCCGATAGTTGCGCATACTCGTATATTAAGCGCCCTTTGCTGTTCTTTCGTTTGGATCCATTCTTATTATTTTTATAATAAATTAATATGGCAATTATTTACTTATTTGAAGACAGCAATACAGATGTAAATTTATTATTTATCTTTAACCAAACCATAACCATTATAGAACATCTGTGACAACACCTATTACACGGACTAACGTACAACCTATTTTATATTAATTGATTATTCTACAGAGCAACCACTCATTCGAGGTTAGTAGACGATAATAACCGTACTCTGAATACATTTTTGTTCATTTTATCACAAGTTAGTATAAATTTATCAGAAAAAACGAATTAAATATTCATGTTGACTCGTCAGCAATGTGTGCCTATTGAAGAGGCAACCAGTCGGATATAATGAGATGGCGGGGCGAGAATTGAACAAAAGCACTCATCGGATCAATTGCTAATGTGCTTAAAGACGTATTGAATGTAGACATTCATTGAACCAATAAATGTATTTATTCAATAAGATTAGAAAAAAACGTTGTGTTGTATGGTTTCAAAGTTTCGCCAGTATGTGAAACAATAACTTTTGTTTGGGCTGATGTGAAAGTATTTAACTGTAGGATGCTGCATTATATGATGGAACTGGGTATGTATTATCTTTATGGAATGCGCCTTCTTGAATGTGGTATCTTGAAAGGATATATATTAAACATTTCCACTAGTTAAAGGTGTCGTGAGAGGGTAGATACTAAACAGGTTTGCAAATTAAAGGTGTCCTGAAAGGATATATATTAAACTGTATCTTATATATTATATATTATACAGTTCAAATTCTAAAAGTGTTTTCGTTGCAAAAGGCCATAACACTTATACCGTTCAATATCTTAATGGGTAGAGTCGTATTATATTGTCTAGTTATGTGTAAGGACGTTTTGTATTGATCATAGTCTAGAAGTGTTAACTGATTTTGTTTACTTAACATAGGTTCCAGTATTACTACTTAAAATGGAGAATGCGACGCTGAGGTGAAACGATGAACTGTAATGGCGAAGAATGCAAAATCAAAGCTGGAAAATATAATATATGAAAGAGCAGAACCCACACCACCATGACAAAAATGTTAAGTCTCTTGTTTTCGTAAAATTTATGTACGGCGCGGAGACGTGGACTCTGAGAGCAAGCGAGAGACGTTGAATATATGCATTAGAAATGTGGTGCTGGAGAAAAATGTAACAAACTCCATGGATGGCAAGGTGAAATAATGCTTCCATTCACGAAGAACAGGGAGTCATCGGCAGATGGTCGACAATGTGCCTACGAAGAGTCCTTCGATTATTTGGACACATTTCTCGGGGCCAAGGGGATAGTTTGGAGAGACTTGAGTTCACTGGAAGCAAGAAAAGATGACGTACAATAGGGAGAAATCCAAATGCCAAGTGAGTTACGCACATGACTACCCTTAACCACTGATCTTCGAACTGCGGAGTACAGGGATGGATTGAGAGTTGTCAAGGACTATAATGGGAGTTACGATGCTCATTCATGTGCTTCACGATAAGATAGATGTGTAAGGACTGTACGAATGTACACTTTGGGACCCGTGCTACGGAATGGTTACAATGAATGTGCATTATCTTGTTGAGGTGGGCCGAGAAAACATGATTATATCAAATATTTATTTGGATGGAAAATACTAATTTGTGATACAGGACGGCTAATAGAAGGTAAGCTTTCTTAAATTGATAAGTTTTGTCATATGAAACATGATAACGTATTTGCTTTTGAAGGACATAAAAGAAATTAAGTAAAACTAATGGAATGACTACATTGAATATTTCAGACCTGTGTCAGCAAATTTTTAAGAGGCGGAATACGCTAAGATAATTCTCATTTTGATTCAATCAAATGATTACTCCCGATTGGTCATGTAGGGCAGAATATATATTTTTTAAATTAATAGATATGCCCAAACTCTTAGGTATCCTTATACCCCCGAATACTAAACGGAAAAATTTCCTGTGTCATTCGAGGGGAGTAGCACAGCGCGGGGTTCGACCTTCCGCAGTCCAGTGCGTTACCGCGCGGCCATGCACCTCTTATATTATGATAGGACTTTTGCTGTGACTGGTCCATTGACTTAGAATATTACGAGAATTGGTAGGTATGCACGATTTTAATATTCTTGGTTAGTTTTTTGCAGTTTTCTTACCAAATATGTTATATTTTTTACCTCTATTAATATGGGTTCGTTTCTCATAAAATAGAAATATTTTACACATCAAAACCATCCTTGATCAAATTTTGTTTTTTAATGGTGCTATAAAAATAGCCTTTTTTATCATGTTTATCTGTTCTATTTAAATACCCTCTGTTTATCTGTTCTATTTAAATACCCTCTGTTTATCTGTTCTATTTAAATACCCTCTGTTTCAGTCGGATGGAGTAGAAAAGAAGATTAAGGCTATTCACTTTTAAAATGGAATAAAATTCAAAATTAAATATCATTAACATGAAAACTAAAAGGCCAATATATGCCTTTTCTCTCACTATTCCGCCAGTATTATGAACTAAAATAAACACATGGCGTTATAAAAAATATGACTGGGAATAAAACAAGGCTAAATGAAATCAAATTAATCATATAAATGAGAGGAGGGATCACGGGGAATGGCGGGAAGGATAAAAGGAGAGAATTAGATGATAATATGTTGTGGACTAATAAATAGTTCATACAAATATTTTGGGTTGTTTTTCTAGAATTTAGATTAATAAAAAAATGTATTTACAGGTTTTAAATATTAAACCAAACAATAAAAATAACAAGTTAGCGATTTTAAAAATGTCAAACGTATCTATCAAAGTAAAATATTTTCTTATCAGAATGCAATTTTTTCCTTAATTTTCAGCGATTTCAATACCAATTTTTTTCACGATCTCCAGGCTTTATATTGTTGTTCAAGAAAATGGAGATGAGCTTTATAATAGATCTGTCAAACGAACATGGTAAACGTAAGCATGTGTGTACATAAAGTTTATGTCTTATGCCATATTTCACTTCGAAATTAAATCCCGGATTTAACTTTGGATCGAGTGCGACATTAGAAATGAATGAGAAAAAAAGTAGTGTAAAAAGCCACGATCAATTTAAATCACCAAGTCTTATTATGCCTACTAAGTTATTATGATCCAGAGAAATTCTCTTTCTGCAAAAATAGAACCACAAGGAACAAAAAATCATTTAATACTAGTTAATAAATAAAATCAACGCAGGACATAATAAGTGATGAGGACATTATGAAAGAATGTTAATTTAAAGATGATGCATTGCTTACTATAAAGAAAAGAACATTGACACGGTTTGTTACACACCATCATAATGCTCATACAAAGTATAAGGAATTATGTTAATGTTGAAAGATTTTCCAAAGTAGTCTGCACAAGTAGTCGAGAAGTTATGCGAGGCTTGGGAACACCTTAAGAATGTTGCACGACGAAATAAATCAAATTCTGAAAGAGAGAAGGGTAAAGAAGATTATACATGATGAGGTGTATGAACGTGGTAAAAGCGAAATATGTGTTAGGATAGAATGAAGTGGAGATTTTCTCTCTCTGCTTTCTCCAATAAAGATGTGGTGCGATGTTGATGATAATTTTGGAAAAAAAGATTGACATATATTATTCGATTGAAAAAAGAAACTAAAGGTAATCACAAATTTTGCGAAGGTTTTCTGTCAAAAATATTTTAATAAACTGTAATTTTCCTATCGAAAATTCAGCGAAAGATATGTGCTAGGATCAAATGAAGTGGAGGTCTAATCTTTCTGTGTACTGTGATGATGAATAAATAATATAACGATGTAATCGAATTTCTTAAACATAAAACTTATTATTTAATTTCTAGAACATCGGTGAAAAATGTGAACTTCAAGTTTAAAGCCGTTTTGTTCAACGATCAAGTCTAAAAATGTCTGAATTTCCACCATCGCGCCTCTCGCGCTCCCAAGTATTTATATTTATGTGTATATCTGTGAAGTGTTCATCTGCTCTGCAAAGTGCGCCATTTCAAAACATGGCGGCTGTCACTTTGACACATTTTTGTTTCGAATTTAACGACCTGTTAAGGCTGTAATAACCCAATTACTAAGAAATTACGCCATGCTAATGAGTCTGCTATCACCTCTCTGGCCTTGCCACGGTTATCAACGTATATTTTTTTCTTTTAATATTAAAACCGCCATTAAAGTGCTGCATTAGCATCAAGATGGCTGCTAAATGTGTTTTTTTGGCGGCAAAGAGAAAAAGAGAAATTATTATTGGTAGTAAATTGTTATATTAATGGTTGCAGGGCAAAGGTGTAACCCATTAATACTTTAATGTGTATTGTTATATATAATATATCTGGTGGGTTAATTGCCATGTTGTGATTCTTTCGTTTCAATGATTCTTAATCCATTTTAGTATATTAACCTCCATAACGAGTTAAAAAACTTAGAATTAGGAAAATCGCTTACAATGAAACATAAATGACATATCTCCAATAATAATGATGGAACAAGAACATAGTCGACGAATTACAATGACAATTGAAAGCTAATTGATACGAAACATATATCTATTGAAATTAAACACTGTTCGAGTATTAATTTTTTAATTTATTCCTAAAATAAACGACACTTCAGTGTTCTTTACATATCACAGAAACAATAAAAAAAAACGTATCAATATCTTCCAAAACCACTTACAACCCAGAATACATATAGATTTTAAAATTTGATGCATAAATATACCTTACATATGTATATAAGTACATCACGGAAAGTAAAAAAACAAAAACCAATTTCAATTACCAATATAATTCTAAAACAGGACTTATAACTTAAAAAATGAAATCTCTCAAGAGAGTATTGTAAAGCAAATTACAAAACAGAACTTAAAGTAAAAAGGAATAATAAGTCAAGATCTAAAATTGACTAAGGTAAGTATCTACATTATGTGAATAAATAATATAAGATATCTAATTGGGCTTGATAAAATACAACTTGACAGGTTGTAGGGCCTTCAATTCTGCGGAAAGCTTTATTTTTTATGCAGACCAATTCCCCTGTTGAAGGAGCTTCGCTGGTTGAAGTGCCTGAAAAGTGAAATTTAAGATTTATTTATGTGTTCCAAGCTATGAATGGTCAGGTGTCGTAGTGCATGATTGAATCATACATTAAGGATGTGCTTTCATGGAAACGTGCTACACTAAAATTGTGTAGGTCTTCAAGTGCCAATCGTCTAGTTGAGGTGGAGTAAATAAACATATGGCTATCTCTATTGGCATTTTGGAGGAAGGCTCCATAGCACAGAATAGACTTCCTCTGGAGTAAAGATTGGCTGATATATTGGAGGCATTCAAGATGATAGTTTTGTTCAATTTTTTTGAGAAATGTTACAGTAAAACGTAACACACTTGGAAAGATATTTGATTTCCTAACATAAATGGCGCCATAAAATAAATGAAAGATTAAAACAACTATTTCAAATCGTCAAATATGTTCGAAGACTTTCACGACTGCTTTCCATGACTTTTAAACACTTTTTGAAATTGTTGCTTCGTTAAGTTGGCCGAATAGAAATGATAGCGGACGTTTCGTAGGCATTGCAGCCTTCATTCTCAAGATCATCAAAAAAACATTTTCACAAGCACGCAAGAATCACCAACTTGGCTACTAGCACTCGCAACCGCAAAGTAAATGTATTTTATTTTATTACAAGTACTTAAGTCTTTCAGTTCAGTATTGATCGCAGTTCCCTCCAGCATTTACCTGTATCGATTGCATCGTTATTTTATTTCGAGTCATTTATTCTTGGAGATATTTTCCATTTAAATTAGTCTTGAGAATGAGAATAAGTTGTCCTGCAAACGAGGAGTTCATATGCTAATTCATTCTTCGCCTGTCAATTTATTGTTTCATTGCGACTTTTTGGATGTTGAAACTCTTATATTCAATGAGAATGCCTCCGTTACCGAATTCTTCTGATATTTATTAGTTTGCAGATGTCGGGTTCTCTGTAACGCTTGTACTGTTCATGCTGGATATTTCACATTGATAGATAATTTTAGCACACACATTACTTAAGGAAAAAAATCTAAACATAATTTTGGTTACGTACCATTGATGTGAAAATTATAACAAAAATGAAAAAAAAGTAATATTTGAAATATATTGTAATGTATTAGACTTCCAATGTACACAGTACCACCTAGCGGGCTTATTACCAAATGACAATATTTTCCAACCAATCAGAAAGATGTTCAAGAGGTCTTCAGTAAAAAACAGCCTTCAGAAAAACAGTCTATCAACGGGAACCATACCCGCAACCTCCGAGCTGGAAGATAGGCAGATAATGCATTTATTTGCAAGAAAAGCAGAGTCATACGATTATGAAGCTATAAATAATTAAGAAGAGCTAGCAGGTTTTCCATAGCTTGCTCTCAAGCTGCGCTGAACTCATGCTTAAAATCACTTTGGCGTATTTTTACTTGTTCGTATCATAAAACAAAATGGGGTAGTGGATATTTAATAACGCAACTTGTTAGTTAAGCATCCATTTATGTTTCATCTCTAGTAATTACTTTGAAAAAAGCGTCAGAAAAGCTTCATTTTCCATCGCTCTTTATAACGAGATCGTCTTTATGAGCAAAATAATAAAAACATAATCATAGGTTTATATTTTTGTTTAATTTCACTGGATTCGTTTAAAAATAATGAAGCATTTATATTTCAATTTAAAGCTTGTTGAAATAAACAAATTAAAAATAATTAAAAACTAGTGTTTTGTGAAATGAAAAAGTGTTCCACTTTTCCATTTGTGTCTATAGACGATTGTATTATGTAATATTTATCTTGATCCGTTTTGTTGGTTTCTTTTCTTGATCTCTTCTTTCTGCTTTCCAAACCATCATACCTTCTATAAAATATTCTGACATTTTTATATGGTTTGTTGATTTATTTTCCTGACCTTTCTATCTGCTCAAATCTTCTTACCTTCCGTTAAAATTTCTCACATTTTGATCTGTTTTGTTGGTTTAATTTCTCGACCCCTTTTTCGTTCTAAT
The DNA here is from genome assembly GCA_949825065.1 of Odontocerum albicorne. Taxonomy (NCBI): domain Eukaryota; kingdom Metazoa; phylum Arthropoda; class Insecta; order Trichoptera; family Odontoceridae; genus Odontocerum; species Odontocerum albicorne. The sequence continues at coordinate 27,202,804 of OX463842.1, read as the reverse complement.
TTCTCAAAATTTTTAATACGTTTTGTTTGTTTTTTTAGCCGCTTGTTCCTCTTCTCAAATACTTTCCATTAAAATTCATTTTTATGTTTTGATCAGTAATTTTGATCGCGGTGTGATCAATTGGAGATTGCCTATTATCTTTTTTAGTTCACCGCTTTTCATTCTTAGCGCCGTCCTTTACTGTCCAAACTCTGGAATCAGCTGCCAACTAACATAATACTCTCCCCGTTAATGCCGTGTTTTAACAACTCAAAAAGCATTATTTTTTTCCCTTCAGTGACATAGCGTGCTTGCTTGTTCCCCTATTGCCCTATTTTCCAATATCCCCTCATATTTTCTAACAGTACATGAAACAGTCATGTTTTATCTCACAATTCTGTATTTTATAAAAAAAAATCTTTGAATAAATCTTGAATATCAATTTTTCACCCAACTTTGAAAACAAAATTATGAAAGACTATTTCTGGTTGGTTGGAAGTGATAACCCTTAATCAAAGAACACTTCAGTCAGATCTTTAAATTTATAAATATATTAAGGAAAATATAAATGTTGCAATATTGTTCGACAACTGCCCTAATAAGAAACGGAATCGTATTTTGAGTTACTTGGTTACTAAATGGTGAAAAAAGTGAATGTCACATGTGTTCGTTGAATAGTTATTATTGCGATTTTCATACAGAAGTGTTAAAATATTTATTGACTTTAGGCCGATTTTCATACGTAGTATTCAATTGTTTAGTGAGTGTCGGGCAATTTTCATACACAAGTTTTAAATTATTTAGTGTTTTATTAGAGATGGAAAATAATTCTTCATTTGAAATTAATTAAATATGTTTTAAAAATCAAAACAAATTGAGTTTTTGTCGTGTATTGGTCCAATATTTTTTTATGAAAAATGGTTTTTTCCTCGCGTATATCTCACGGAATTAAATTTACGAAATTCATTAATTAAGATGACGGTGAATGTTGGATATTTATACCCGTCAAATAAATTTATGAGAATTCACAGTCATATTATGCTTTATGAGAAATAAAACGTATCTAAAAGGAGGATGTTTAATAAACCAAATACGAGGAAACAGCGACGAATTAAATTTTCTACCATAAAGCAAAACGCGAAACGGGGAAATGTTGTGAATAATTAAAAAGCGACTAATGACGCAATTTTCAATAGATGCAACACATATACAGAATGATGCGAAATATTAAAGAAAGCAAAAGGAGAAATTTATAAGGAAAAAAGATTATGAAATGAACATTCAATTTACAATTTGTATATGAATGTTTAAATGTATATGTGATAGAATAATCAGAACTACATACAAATTATATAATATATGTATCGGGCATATTAATATAATAAAAGCATAATGCTATCGAGACTAGTTGAATTCTTAATATTTCCTTTAAAAAAAAATACTTGATCCAACCATACTTTTCTCTACTTTCCTATTCCATGCCTCCCGCTTACGTTTACGATGTGGATTTTTATAAGACGTTCATAACTCATTTTTTTCTACATTTTCAAAGAACATGACAGTGATTTTTTGTCATACTGTTTATTACATCAGTCCCTAGTTCATATTCATCCTTATTATTTCATTATGTTTTTAGTCATACATCATCATGCCATATATTCTTCTAAGTGCACGCATTCTGCCCCTTTTATTATATTCCATGTCCACGCTTTTCTTCCATATATCAAAGTTTTCACTTATATACTGTTGTAATTCATTTGTTATAACATAAAGTCATTATCTTAAGATATAATAGATTTGATACTGTTAGGTTTAAATATATTGTTAATTGAAATCAATAATAAATTGAATATAATTTGTGTATAAGTGTCTTATGACATTTAGAAAAAATGCTACCGGTTTGGTAAAATTGTATTGTATTACTGTTTCGTTGTATATAGTACACCCTGTCGGGTTAATGGCCATGTGGCAATCTCTTCCAATCAACGAAAAATGTGCTAAGCTAAAGTGAGAAGCAGACAGGGATCTTTTTTTTTTAAATATGGGTATCAATGGGAATTAAACTCGCAACCCTCGAGTTGCTTGACATGCATCTTACCAACTAGGCCAAGGAGGTCGTCTTTTACGCTTTCATTGTCCCAGAAATTTTTGTATAATTTTTTAGCACTTATTCGAAAGCGGGCATAACAATTATTAGATTTAATTTGTTTGCATAAGGAATTTTCTAGACTAGATACATCAATGGTATATACATTTTACGTACCAGCAGCGAACTTGGTTCAGAATTTTCTCTTATGTTACTTTATCCATTAATTTTAAAACCTCAAGGTTACACGGGAGCTTTCACGTTTCAATCTCTCATGCAAGTTTGCATAATCCTGGCGCTGAGATTCTATTAAGGGAATATTTTACTATTACTCGTGTATTTTGCGAGAGAAAATACAAAACCCACCAAATCCACTGTATCATAAGAAAAAATACTTTTTAATCTAAACAATGCACGGTTTTTTAAATGATAAAATGAATAAATGTTGGTGTCGTTGAATGTGGTTATCTTGGTTGTTTTGGATTCGTATCCCTTCAGGTGCAGGAATATTTTGTATTGCGGTCCGTTATTCATGCGAATATATTATACTTGATCTTGCTCAATATTTATTACGGGGGCATTCTTGGAGTCCCACTTATTTATTAAACACAACTTTAAAGTATTTTCATAAATAATTACACTTATCCAACAGTAGTATAGTTTGAAACTTAATGATTAATTGTACATTATTTTCGTAATGAAATCTAATAATATAATAGAGAACTTTTGTTTTGTACTATATTGTTCTGCATTTTCGTTGTGTACAATACAACTTGGCGTTTTTTTTTGTAATATGGCAATGTCTTCAAACCAACCAAAAGGCTGTTAAAGAGGCTTAAGTTAAAACTAGACAGTACCTAAGTTATTTTAAAATAAATTTGCTTTCAATGGAAATCGAACTCGTAACCTTCATCTAATTAAGCCAATGAGGTTATTTTATTGTATTTAACAAATTAAAGTAATTTTTTTTGTTGCGAACTAAAGCTTTTTGAAGAATGTTTTTCCGTAATTTACGTTTATATTGCCACTAAATTACAAATTGAAAAAAATGTCAACAATCATATTTTGTTTTTAAATGCAAATAAATGTATGTGTGTGTGTTTTTTTTAAATATTTTCATATTAAAGTTTTAAAACATGGATATGGCGTTGTACAAATGTCTGGGATTCATTTAGAATTCTGTTAAGCTCGAACTCGCAGCCACAGAGTTGCGGGCGGAGATTTATCTGAGATCGGTTTGTTTTCTGCTGAGATCAGGGGGAATTTCCAATACTACAGCTCTGGCGAAGAAACCAGTGTCCTCTGTTGGATGCTATTCATGGCCCCGAAATGTTTCGCCTCTGAGAAATCCTGGCGGTATTCTCTGACTTATTATTTTTAATGTGTTCACTTTTAAGATAAATTTAACTGAAATTTTCAATGGGATTTATTTACACAAAATGAAAGATGTAATCTAAAATGAATGAACAAAATTTTCCACTATTTAGTACACGTTAAAGCTTAGATTTTCATAAGATTATATAAGATAAAAAATAATTTAAAAAATAAATCCACTTACCAATGCATACATTATACGAGTATTAGGGAAAATTTATAAGAACATTTAGTACTGATGATTGGCACATACGTACCATCTTACCATTTCCCTGTCAAGGTAGGCGGAGAGACGGGGCGCCTGACTTTCCTATCTCAACACACATGCTTCGCGTCTTCTACACCCATACACGTTTTCATACAACTTATACGGTTGGTAGTACGTTATAATCGAAATTGATTGTGGGTGGATTGCGCATTACATGTCTCGCCATATCAAACCTATGCTTCTGAAGTCTAGTTCCTTTAAGTTCAAAGACGATCAGAGGACTGCAACCTGCGACAGGGTTTGTCGTAACACCCTTCCTAATATCCTTAAGATCAAATTTCTCCGACTTTCTATTCTTTTCTCGCTCTATTAATTTAAGACATATTATTTCTTTTGTAAGTCCTCCGCTAAATAATTTTCTCACAAACATAAACAGTTACTAAATCATAAATTGTAATATCAGATTATGCAAGGCACGCATTTATGTCCTCAGTAAGATACTGGTGAAAGTCTAGTTTGCTGTGGACACGATAAATGAAAGGTAACAAACCCAGATCCATAAAAGTTGTGTGTCCACATTAAATTACCTGTTGTTTTTTTTTAATGATATATTTCTAAAATCTATTGTCGTATATAAAGAAATTAAAATTAAATAAATAAATATCGGATTTATTCTGGTCTTACAAATATATTTTAATGCCTAGGCTTAGCTACCATCCATTAATTAAGGTAGGCATTACTACACCACATCATCAATAAAAACCACAAATACTAGCATTGAAATAATGAAATAAGTGTATACTAGTTTGAACTTGTTGACTTCATAATAAACTTGGCACTGTTGAATTTCTGAAAATTTTTCAAGTTTAGATATCTGAATTGATTTTACTTGGTGTCAATTCTGTATTTTATGCCAATATTGTTTAATTATGCAAAGATTAGTTAAATTATGTAGGGAACCAAACATCAAACGGTTTCAACTAAATTCGCGATAGGGCGAGAAAAAAGGGATATTTAAAGGAGTTTCATTGATTGCATATTGATTGTATTTTGAGTGTGATATAAAAACAGTTTTAGAATAGCTGACTATACTTTGTTTCATGTTCAATATTATTTGTTGATTGCATGCAATATTGGATGGAATTTAGAGTATGTTTTACAATTATTTTGTAATACAACGTCCAAACGTAACATACATATAAAAATAAATCGCATATGTTTCTTGATCGGTTATAGTGGGCTTGAAAGAGAGATAGGGGTGTAAATGTACAAAAGGACCTAACCCACATTTAATTATTCTTTTATAATTTAGGAACATCACGCTTAATTACTTGGGCTTGCATGAACATTTTTTAAGGCTAGTGAGCAGAGTTTGTCGCAAAATTTATTTATCTATCGTGAATAAGAAAGAGCCTTTTCCCTCAAACATGCAGTAGATTTTTTAAGTTTTGCAATTTTTTACTTTCATTCAAACAGTTTATTTTGATTAACGAAGTTTGTGAACATTCATTATTTTATCTAGCAGGGTGTGTCGCAAAATGTATTACCTATCGTGAAAAAGAACGGCCCTTTCCCCCCAATATGCTCTTTTTTAGATTTTTTTAATTTATTTTTTATTTTTTTACTTTGAACATTCATTCTTGTATTCCTATAATATTAAAAATAAATGAATTTATAATTTATACACGCGCGGAATTTATACAAGATAACTAATAAATAACAAAAACACATATTCCTCTGTAATGAGCTCCTAACTTAAAATCGGCATATAATCGGCTAGATATTCATTTATATTAGTTAAGGTAACTCGTACAAGCCCGGGACATCAGATTGGTTAAGGTAACAAGCCCGGGATATCAGATTGGTTAAGGTAACAAGCCAGAGACATCAGATTGGTTAGCAATCGCGTTTACCGTCATTGTCAACAATAGCTTAGTTTAGTAATAAATTCCAACGTCAACAATTTCACCCACACTCTTCTTTCAAATACCTTTAAATAATATTATCTTTTTCTTTTATTCACGACGTCTTATATGCATATATATATATATATATATATATATATATATATATATATATATATATATATATATATATGTATATATATATATATATATATATATATATATATATATATATATATATATATATATATATACATATATATATATATATATATATATATATATATATATATATAATATATATTTATATATATATACATATATATATATATATATATATATATATATATATATATATATATATATATATATATATATATATATATATATATATATATATATATATATATATATATATATATATATATATATATATATATATATATATATATATATATATATATATATATATATATTATATATATATATATATATATATATATATATATATATATATATATATATATATATATATATTGTATATATATATATATATATATATATATATATATATATATATATATATATATATATATATATATATATATATATATATATATATATATATATAAATATAAATATATATATATATATATATATATATATATATATATATATATATATATATATATATATATATTATATATATATATATATATATATATATATATATATATATATATATATATATATATATATATATATATATATATATATATATATATATATATATATATATATATATATATATATATATATATATATATATATATATATATATATATATATATATATATATATATATATATATATATATATATATATATATATATATATATATATATATATATATATATATATATATATATATATATATATATATATATATATATATATATATATATATATATATATATATATATATATATATATATATATATATATATATATATATATATATATATATATATATATATATATATATATATATATATATATATATATATATATATATATATATATATATATATATATATATATATATATATATATATATATATAAATATTAACACAAAAAACAACGTAATTTCAATACTTAAAAGTATTAATCATTTTGGCATAAGTACATAAAATTTATCGCAAAATAAAATCAAGATGTAATAAAAATTTAAGTTGTAATAATGGTTTAAGAATTAGGAGCAAAAATTGTAGTTAAAATAAAAGTAGAGCTGATAAAACATCGAATATGTTAAATTAGACCATAAAGGGGCAGAAAGTAGAGCTGATCAAACATCGAATATGTTAAATTAGACCATAAAGGGGCACAAAGTAGAGCTGATCAAACATCGAATATGTTAAATTAGACCATAAAGGGGCAGAAAGTAGAGCTGATCAAACATCGAATATGTTAAATTAGACCATAAAGGGGCAGAAATAAATTTGTTTACGGAATAAACAGTTCAACGACAATTTTGATTTTTATAATTTAATTACTAAGTTAGTACAAAATATGCATATTTTATCTCGATATATTACATATCAAAATTTACCCAAACAGAAATGTATTTTCATTTTCAAGAGAAAATAACTTGTATTATTTATTTGTTTCATTAATGCGTTAATCAAAACTTATAAAAAAGGAAACGGATGTTATTATAACACATGTTACTATTCATTTTGGCAATTATTGGAATATAAAAAAGATAATGGATCTTTAACGTTTAGAAAAGTAATTAGATTAATATGTTGATTATAAGGGATACGGTGTTTACATAGAAAAGTAATTTCCTTCTAAATTCTAAGGTTTTTTTATTCTTCACCAAATAGCTTTAATTATTTGAATATTGAGATCGATTCCCAGTTGAAAAGAGCTTAAGTTAAATTCAAGTATCGTTGAAACGAGCTGGCTCACTAAATGTCTTGTAAAAAATATTTCTTACTGTTATTATTAGTATTGATGATTGATGTGTCCTTGTGTTTTCCTTTTTTTTTCGTCGTAAAAAGAACATTTATAACCACACTAATCACTTCGTTAAGGTACGTATAAAAGAAGAGCAAAAGCCTATTAGCAGTGTCCTCAGCAGTGTCATCTGTTTAGCAAAGAGCCAGGAATGCCATGTGCCCACGAGAAAACTACCCTATAATCACCAGTTTCGTCAAGAGAAACAGGTCGGGCCAGGAAATGTGATGACATTTCAGAAAAAAGGAAAATGACATTCTTTTGTGAGTTGGAAATAATATCGCCTTCTGTCCCTCTACGGACGGACAACATCCAATTACGCTTTCTGGGCCATGCTTGTAAAATGTGATTAGAATGTTATACCCTTCTGTGTTATGATAATTCTCTTCATGAAGTGGCCGTATCATGCTTTTGCGGGAGCAAATATGTGTTTATAAATATTTATATTTGGGGATATGTTGGGAATATTTTTGAACTACACATTGCTAGCGTGATGTTCTGTGGTAAAATGGAAAACGGATATAAGTGGATTTTGAATTTATTTTATAATCATATATTTCTAAAGAATTATTTATTTCATTTTTAAAATATATTTGCAATTCATCCACATAAGAATGATTTGTGCCGTCTTTGTTAAAATTAAATAATGAACGATTTTTATATGGTTTAAGGCTTCAGTTGATAATATTTCAAAAAAATTAATTCGAACTGTAAGTAGAAAAGATCGTCGATGAAAGAAGAAACGCAACATTCATTGGTTTGTCGAAGCTTAGGGTAAATTAAATTTCACGTCAATGAAATCTGATAAATAATCACTCGATCTGTAGTCTCATTATCCTTATCATATTTGTTACAGCGATGATTTGTTGGTCGACATAAATTAAGTTTAGATTGAATATTTTTTAAATTCCAATAAGATACTAGATTTCTTTCTATTAGTTTTCTTAAGATTCATAGAGCGAAACCCGCCAGCTGTTATAATTAAACGAGTGGATAAATTCTTTTATTGAAATCCAATAATGAAAAATACAATCAACACAAATAAAAACATAACCTTGTTAATTCGGCCGAGTGAATCCATTGAGTACTAAACTCGGCTTGTGTAAACGCAAATTTTATTCAATTAGCGAGTCGACGGTCGAAGAGAATAGTGTGAGAATGCCACGCGTGATACATTCTTATAACTAAACTTCACATGGTGCGATGATAGAGCTTAATTGTTCTTTTCTGGGATGCTGTTTGCTGGAAGGGGAACCGTTTATATGGATTTTTAAATTAATAAATCCAGAAACTTACATAACGGTGTTCTGATAATGTTCCCGTGTTCCTACCGTGGATATACCAGATCCTTATCTGCTTAGCCGAGTGACTTTTCCAGCCATATGGCTTACTCTTCTTAATGATATACCTGATCTATGTAAACAACAATTTGTTATGAGTGCCGAGTTCCTTAGTAAGCGCAATTGCGCGCCAGTGTGTATGACGAGGTCTATGGGCAAGGTCTTATAAATATAAATGTTCAATTCGAATTAAATCTAGTGCAAAAAATGCCAAAGTAAAATATACTAATATTGTACAGATTGAATAACTTTTTAAAGATAGCATATGAACATGTAATAGAAATCTTATTTACTTGATACGTCACATGTAATATCGAGGTATGATTATTAGAAATTGTAAATAAATTTATTATTTGTCGTATTAAACATTCCTAGGTAGAAAATATAACTTTGGATAAATCTTTACAATAAGTTTAATTTTGGATTAAGGATGCTCCATATTCAGTGATAATATATTAAAAAAATTAACTTGTGCGTATAGTGATAAAAAATAATCTAACTTCTTAGGGTTGCTATTTACTCGAATATTAAAGTAATAATATGACTTTGTCGCTTTCGAGTAATTCTACTGTTTTAAGATTTTTTTCGATTTATGGAACAATGATATTCTCTCTATATAATAATTTTTTTTTTTTGAGATAATCTTGCAATCTTATTCAAAAGGGAGGAGGGACTGACGACAAAGGCGCATACGATAGCCTGTCTTATTTCAAATTCGAGTCTCCAAATAAGCAATATAAGAAATTTAAAAGTTTAACCTAATTCAGAAGATTATTTTGTTCGACAACAAGAACTAAAATGTCTATGCCAATTATAAAGAAAAGTGTCTATATGTTGCCTACAAATTTATGTATTTAAATTAAAAAGCGCTGATGTAAAAATATTCTTCAAAATTTTAGGTAATTCTTAGAGAAGATAAGGAAAGAAGCGTGTAAGACATTCAATTTCAATGAAGATATTTAACTGTATGACATACAAGATGCATTAATATGTTATGTTGTAAGATAAAATTTTAGAATTTAATATTTTCTTTAAAAAAGTTAAATGAAAAATTTCCAGATACAGATAATTATATTTAAATTTCAATTAATGGAAAAAAGTAGAAAATTTATTTCTGTTAGTTTTCGCACAAAATATTAAATCCTTATTTGTTATCCACGTTTTAAAGTTTGCCAGCCGTATCGAATTTTATGTGCTCTGTGGTATTTTTTTTTAATTTGCACTGCTAGACTTTGGATGTCATACGGTAGTGGTATATAATATAAAACATTTCGGGAAATAAATTGTACTTTAAAGAAAATTTAACTCAAAATAATTATTCGGTCGTTCTCGAGCTTTTACGTCACAAAAAATATTTGAAATCAATTAAATATCTCACGAAGAAAACAAAAATTACATGAAAACAAGTTTTCTCTCTCAATATTTATGAATTATATTAATTTATTTCTTGTAAAACAAAGTGTTATTCAATGAGTTAGGCGAATATGATTTTTTATCGAATTCGTTTGATAGATTGAAAATAAAATAACTAATCCATTTTCTTGTAGTACTCACACTGCAGTAAATTAAAATTTAAAGCAAAATAATAATTTTTAAACTTATACACCACTTGCTACATATTGTGGCAGTCGTTACAAATTATGGCTTGTTATTTTCAGCATGAGATAATATTCAACATTCAGAGGCAGATATTAGTTTTACATCGACCTTTAAAAATAGTTACAACAATCAAATTCAAATTAGAATTTTGAACGCGCATGATTACAAAATCAAGGTGCCACAAAAAGTATAAACATTAATATGACTTATACACAAAACATATCAGAAAAGTGTTACATACATACTCACTGTACATATAATACAAATATGAGACATGCCAGGGCTCAGGAGGCCCGAGGCCGTGACATACAAAAAAGTCTGGATAAAATAAAAACTAAAATATATTCGTATAATTCATCCGCTAAATACACATAAACAACACATGGACATTTCAACGTATTTTTTAAGAAATGTTTGGTACATAAAAAAATCAACAAGAAGAGAAAAAAATGATATGGAGATTTATGAAAGTTTTTCATTTCAATACTTTATTTGAATCATATTGATTTTATAATAGAAACTAAACACGGTAATTTATGAAAAAAGGAGACCTTATAATGCCTCCTACTATATATCTATCTACATTTGGAATATGGGAAAAATCTGCCTTGAAATAAATATAAAGAATCATAAAATAAATAGTTTTGCAAGACTAAAAATAACATTGAATAATATGTATTAAAAATATAAATATTTCCGATGGACTCTCTTGACTTGCGGTCTTGAAAAGAAAGATAAAGTTGGTATTATATTTTTTTATTTGATTTTAGGAAGGTATCCCTTGTGTATGGGGGTTGTCAGAGGAAAGAATGAGCGGTAAAGTGGAACAAGGTTGATTCTTCATTATTTTTTATTATCACGACTCCTCGGGTCCGTGCCATCGCCTATCAGCCCCCAGCCAAACCTCGGTATGAGGTACACTGTTGGGTGATTCTAATCTCACGGCTGCGGAGATGGACTTCGTAATTGAGTATATCAAATTATTGGCACTGATATTAATCGTACTTGATTTTATGATATGTGTTAAATTAAAATGTTCCTTCGAGATGCTGTTGAGAGGATATTTTGTATTCTTACGTATCACATATCTTACTTTGTAGTTCATTTGATTCAAAGTACGATATTGAAAACAAGGATAGCAGCAGGCAATATAGGGAAAAGTAGATAATTAACTGTGTTTATCGACTTGAACCTTTCTAGAGAATCATTGCTGGCTGCTCATAATGGAATCATGGGTATAAGATTAGGATATGCCAGCGATTTTTTGACGTAGTACAAATGATAAAAATAGGAATAATACCTTAGAAATTATAGTGTTGCGTAAAATGTGGGAGAAAACAATATATAACAGAATAATAAATGAGGACATCATGAAAGAATACTGATCGAAAGAAGATGTAGTGTTTAAGTATAAGAAAGGAGTATGAAGATGATTTGGCCGCGTAGAAAGAACAAATGACGAAATATTTATAAAAATGCAAAAATAATATTTACAAGTAGTGTAGAAGGCACGAGAAGTTCGGGAAGACGGAAATATTTTTTTTTGAAGGAGAAGTATGGACGTGGCAGAAGCGGACGATGTGTGCCAGAATAAAATAAAGTAAACATCTATTCTCTACGTATCCCTAATAGGGATATGCCGTGATGTTATTATTTTTTAAGTATAACAGTTGTGCTCCATCCTTCAGTTATTTAAGATGAAAGTAAAAAATATATTCAATTCAACATGTTTATCCTTAATCTCCATACGCTTTCAGATTTCTCATCTCGTTTTAAATTTTGTTATTTTTCTTTTATCTAAAGAGTTTGAGACTCTGTCATGGATACCGGATGTAATTACTTGGTTATAAGATAAAAGCTCGATGATTGAAAAATGGGTAAAAGTAATAAATCCACAAGATTAAGATTCATATGTTTAAATTTTTTATATTTTGTCGAAAGACGTTTATATCAGAAAATAAATAACTTATTAAAAAAAAAACATTTAAATTAAGTACGAGTATTTATAATAGATAAATAGAAAAAATTTAATATTTCATTTATTTACTTTTTATTTTAAAGCTTCCATTTAAATATACCTGTCATATTTAAGACTTTAAGGCAATTTTTTCCAGCCAGCCAGGTTTGTTTAAAACTATTATCGGTATCCCGGATGGTGTATTAAAAATAATATATTTGAATTAAAGTTACGAAAATTTAAACAAATGATAAATTTTATGGAAAATAGAGATAAGGATGGGAATTGTACAGGACTGAGAGAGATTTATAGAGTTAAGAAGATCGTCCCAAAGTCAAGCGGAGTGAACCGCAAAAAATGCGAATGCATGACGCATGACGCGTTGGAGCACAAAGCATCTCACTCGTACCATGACCAGATCGGAGGAATAATCCGTGCTTAGAAATAAAATTGAATTTTTCACGCAGATACAGAACACAACTTGGATTGATCAACACTCCAAAGAGGGTTGACAAAACGTGGAGATTCCTATTTAAGGTATAAGAGTTTGGCAATATATTTGGAAATGTGATCGTAACTTAAAAAAAGGTAAATAATAGACCGTTAAAATAAATTTGAGAGATATCATTGATAAACATGTTGATGCTTCGTCATCATCGTTATCGCTGGGTCTCGAAATTGAGGATCCCCTCACCACTCCAACAGAATTAGTAAACTGCTCCCTGTCTGACATGAGACTTCGTATGTAAGAACAGCACAGTATCTGTCAATATACTCAGCCGCTGTTGTATATTGACCAGTAGCGGCTGGCTCATTAGTGCTCTCGTGCGCCGAACTACTAAATTTATATAACGTATATCTTTGCGAGTATATGTCTCCAAATTAACAAACGTTTTTGCTTACTTAATTAGGTACCGAATTTCTTCCTTTATTGTTTTGTTTAGTAACTTGTAAGAAATTCCGTTTTCGATTTCAATATTTTAGCAGTTTCGTCGCGTGGCTAAACGCTTTTCTAACTATCTATATAATATTACGAGCCATTTGCAAGATAAACATAACTATTTGGATTATTTATTGTGTTTGTTTGCGTAAATTTTTCCAAAAAATTCTGCCACACTGTGATATTTTATTCAAACAATTGCAATTTAAGAATTAAGATCCCGTTATAATTCGTAGCAATATCAGTGAGTTTGAAAAATGTGCGTAACTCCACGGACAATTTTCTTGGACCACCGACTAAACGAATAAAAACCTCGAAGTCAAGTTATTTGTAAAAAAGTCTGCAATACAATTTTGTGTGAAATTAAACAATGTTTTGCATTCAGCAATCACCTAACTGCAGCAAAATTATTATATAGCGAAAAATTTACTGAGTATAGGTCAAAATTTCCCGAACATGATTTTATTTTGACGGTAAAAACATACGATTTTTTAAATAAAGTTCAATTCAAATGTGAACTCAGTGTAATTTATGCTCGCGATGATTTTGCCAATGCTGATGGCGCTTTGTCTATTTTACAACTTTTTTATAATACTGGTTTACTAGAAGATTTTTCTCAGATTGTAAAGTTATTTAAACTAGTATGCACTATTCCAATGACTTATGTTGAGAGTGAAAGGAGTTTCTCTACGTTAAAAAGGATAAAATCATTTTTGAGAAATAGAATGAGCCAGGACAGGACAGACTGAACGCTTTATCAATATTAAGCATCGAAAAAGAGCTAATTCAGTCTATACCTGATTTTAATAAGATTCATTGGGTATTCGCTAAACAAAAAGAGCGGAGAATAGAACTTCTTTATAAATAGGTATGTAATATTTTTTTTCTTTATATTATTTGGTATTTGTATACCTACTCTGGTGACCCCCCATTATTTGGTCCACCGGCCGCCACTGATATTGACAGATACTGCACCATCAGACAGAGAACCAACATCTCGCCGCTTCTCACGATCCTGCTCCCAGCCCTCAGGTGCTACACAAAAGTTTAACGATTTGCGAATACGATCCTTATATCCTGTTATCTGGCCTACGACGTTTTGTCTGTCCTGTACTTTCCTCAAACATGACACTTTTTGGTAGTCTACACATAGAGTGTTGACTCTATGTGTAGACCTGACCTAATTAGACTTTTGTCTACACATGCAACTTCTTCTAACCCTTTCCGTTGCTTTTGTTTATTGAACATTCACCCCTTTAAATTTAATACACGCGCTGTGAACTAATATGTTTTATTTTATTATTTTTCGTCCAAAGTGCACTATAAATGATTATTAAAATAGCTGGAATGTAACTGCATGTTCAAAGATTCCCTGATTCCAGGGATAATTGCATAAACAAATGGAGAGTTGTAAAACTTTTGATCAACTAGTTTCACTGTTTCAAAGAGAAATTTACTTAAGGTTATGAAAAAAATGACAATATATTTAAAAATATTATAGGCATAAAATTATTCTTGTTCAATTGTAAGTATTGAGCAAAAAAGTAAGGTAAAATTCGTTTATATCGAGAATTTTTTCGCATTTTACTTAAGTTCTTTGAGAAGTGAATAAAAATATCGAATGAATAGCACCTTGTTTTGAATTCCTCGGGGGACATACGATTCTAGAGTTCAAGAATGAAAATCAACAAATTCTTGGTTTGTGATTTGCTTTCTCGAACTTTCATATAGTATATAACTAAAACTGTTTGCCATTTCTAACTCAATGGTCCACATGAACGATTTCCAAGCTGTGTTCCGGTGTTCCGTTAACTTAAATCGTGGAAAATTGTCTCGGCCTTTTTCAAAGGAAAGGTAATCGACATCATCATACGATGCCCCTATAAGGGTAGGCAGAGAGAACAGACCTCTACTTCATTCTATCCTGGCACATGTCGTTCACTTCTGCCAAATTGATAAACCTCGTCATGCAAACTCTGTTATAATAAAACTTTTCAATTTCCTACACTTTTAAGATCGTGATTTCTAACATAAATTAATGTTTTCTTTGTTTTTTTAAGTGTTTCGTGATTTCTATACTAATATTTGTAAATATTATTATTGTAAATGTTTAATCATTCATGCTTTCTACGAATCTAAACCAATTTAATGCACATTTTATCAAATTAAGCACTGCATCTTCTTTTAATCCGTATTCTTTCCTATTGTCCTTCTTTCTTATCTTGGTATACAAGTAAATAGTTTTTCCACAAATTCTACGCAATTCTCTCATTCTACTATATTAATTCTACTTTCATAAATTTTTCGCCATGTTCTAGTTTCAATTGCTTATCCTAATGTAAGGACTAACATTCCATTATAATCAGCCAGTTTTGCTTCTCTTGACATGTTCCGGTCGGTAAAGACAGTGTATAACCCACCATACCCTATATTGCCTGCTGTTAATCTTCTTTCAAACATCGAGCGGCCATCTGATGTGAACATGCTCCCAAGATACAATATTTCCTCATCTTACTCTGATATATGTTATTTCACACATACTCTTACTTCAACTCTCAATAACTATAACTTTTAACTTTTCAATAATCAAATTCTGTCCATTTGATTTACACTTTTCATACACTTTACTTATAAGAGTTGATATTCACAGGGAAAATATTTAACGAATGCACTGTCTCCTTTTAGAGACACACTAATTAGGGCAGCAATGTACTGAAAAGGTTAATTTCAAATTAATATGTTTTTTTCATATCGACATTACATTAAGAATCCCATTCTGTTTAAGTATAAAAAAGCTTACTTAAAGGAACCCGTAAAAATCGAGTGACTTGTTTAAGTACTTTTTTACTATCCACAATACAACATTTAAAATTAACATCGTATTAATGGAAATATGAACCTGAGAAAACAAGTACATAACAATGCAAAATCCTCCACTTAGGGTAAAGAGAGAACCTAAAACTTTTGATAAATCTCCAATTCAATATAAATATTTAAAATTGGGAAGAAGAAACGCGTTAATTTTGAGAAACATTGGTTGCCATATTTTCAATCGATGAAATTGAATCTCT
The DNA here is from genome assembly GCA_949825065.1 of Odontocerum albicorne. Lineage (NCBI taxonomy): Eukaryota > Metazoa > Arthropoda > Insecta > Trichoptera > Odontoceridae > Odontocerum > Odontocerum albicorne. The sequence goes on along the minus strand of OX463842.1, from coordinate 27,186,326 downwards.
GTGTACAGAACAATTTCTAATAAAATTTACGGAAATACGAAATGTTATCTATTTTATGTTTCTGTTCAAATTTTACGATATTTCGACCGAATAGAATTTGAATATTCTGAGGTACGGGACCATCAGCATCTTGCGGAGCTCGCGGATAGCAATCAGGACATTTGATAAAGAGAAACATCTAATTTAAATGCATCGAGTAGTTTATCTGATTCGGGTCAGATTGTGCAGCCAGCTTGTAGGATAATGCTATGAATAATCAGTGACGGGCGGAGTTGAATGGGTTACGTGGGGAATATAGGAACTTGCTATATCATTGAAACCGAGGACATTTTCAATACTTGATTATAATAAGATATATTTCATAGTTAAATAATTCTGAATTGATAGAGACGATTTGTAGGACAAAGAACTGAGCAACCATTAACTTATTTTTAATATAACACATTAAAATAATAGAAAAAACAGACCGTTTCAATATAAATATTTCTAAGGCTGATTGCATGTATATGCATAATACTCGTAAATCTAAGAAGACAAATAAATCTCTTTAGATATCAGCTAAAATGTGAAATTTTACTGTTCTCAAAGAAAGGACAGTAAAAATGCAAAAAATATGAAAACTACGTAATTGTTTCAAGACATATATTTGTGCAGGCTCTACTTAATGTTTCATGACATATATTTGTGTAAGCTCTACTTAATCAAGATTCGGAAGAACAAAACACATAATTGCTTCATGACATATATTTGTGCAGCTTCTACTTAATCAAGGTTTGGAAGGACAAAACACTTAATTGTTTCATGACATATATTTGTGAAGGCTTTACTTAATCAGGATTTGGAAGAAAACACATAATTGTTTCATGACATGTATTTGTGCAGGCTCTACTTAATCAAGATTTGGAAGAACAAAACAAATCTTGCATTAATTTAATCTTATGTTTTGAAACCCCACAATAGCCTCAGAACCTTACAAAGATCATTTGACTAAATGTTATTATGATATCTTGAATTTTTAGTTTAACATCGCGTAATGTCACAAGTTAGAAATTGATATATACGCATTTATTAATTAAATGAATGGTATAAAAGTTCATCCATGCTACCTGTTTGTAAAGCAACTGATTTTTCTAAAAACATATTCCAAAAGTTGTAGTATAGAAGTGAGATACATTTGTCAATTAAGCAATTTCAACAAAGATGTTAAAAGGTTTAAATGTAAAAAAAAAGGAAATTTCCTTGGTCAACATCAGGAGTCTAATCCAAAACCTTTAACGTCTTTAACAAGTAAAGCCTTTACTAATTCGGTTATAGAGGTCGTCAACCAAAATGCCTTTAAAAGAAAATGAAAATTTTAAATAATATGTAAAGGAAATTTTCGCAACGTTATGAAATAATAATGATTATTTTATTAGGCTGTTCCGAAAATAATGGCCGAGTTTAACTTTCGACTTCAATGAAATATAACTAAAGAATAATATTTTTTTATTAATCAAAGTAGGAGATATTTAATTCCACGCGTTTTCGCCAGCAAATTACAAGTTAATTTATGCCTATACATTAAAACGCAAGCGAATTAGATCCAAGAAATCTATAAAAGTATTCTGATGCATCTCTGTTATTGATTTTTTTTGTCGTTAATAGTTATCGCGGTGCTTGAAAAGGTAAAAATAGGTTGGCGATCGATTGGGTGAGTAAGGCGGATCAGGTAATGTTTTGTAGCCCATCTCATTAATCTTTCGATTGTAAATTGCGCAATGTAAGGTCATGCATTGTCGTAAAGTAAGGTGGATATTCTTCAATTAATCAGTGCTGGTTGTTTGTTGCGTAGTTTTCGATACATTGCTTTCAATTCTTCACTATACAACTAGGCAGTGATAATACGGTAATTAATAACATCGGGTGCAGATAACCATACTGTAACCATTAACTTCTTTTGATGTAATTTAGGGTTTACAAAATACTTTAGTGTTCCATCGAGACAGAGCCATTGCGCCGCAGACCGTTTACGATTATATTCAAGGATTCATTTCTCGTCACATGTCACAATACGATTAAGCAATGGGTTATTACGGTTACGCAACAACAACGAAGAACACACTTCTAACGGACATTTTTTTAGTAATGATTAAGTCCACTTATCAAGCTTTCACCAGCATCAACACCCAATTATTATGCCATTTCCCGTACAAATACACGCACACACCCACACATACATAAACACACAAGAAAACCATACCAACAAAATACATCATGGTATTTAAAAAAGCAAATAGAAGCGCGTTCATTTTTTAATATCTATCGACAAAAAGTTATTCGAGTATGTACACTATTTAACGATTTAAGTAGAAACTTAAATATACTCGTATATTGATACACTTAAATAGATAATCAAGTTAATGATGTTTATTAAATATTTATATCACATAATGTATCAAGTGAATGAATTAATTGATGCATTTTATAATACAATATATAAAATAAAAATACTCATATTCCGCACTTACTTCGATTACTTTGATTAAATATTCACTAAGACTTCAGATATTTAATAATTTCTCAATATCGTATGAACAAAATCCGTTTAATCTAAAAACGTGTAGATAAACTGATTTTCAACATGTTATCAGCAAATCCGTATTAAAATTGTAATATATTAATGATATTTAATAATTTGCGTGATAGCTGGTATTTTTTCACCAGCTATCACGGATTCGTAATTGTCACAAATTGATTGGTAAAACATCCTAACTTTGATCGTCTTATTGCTGTATTCTTTGGGTACTAATTTCGAATATTTTTAAATCTAGAATGTTAATTAAAAAGAGCTGGATTGTTGACATACTCGTAGTATAACAAAATGTTTTGCCACAGCAAAACAAACTGTTTTGAGACATTCTGCATATTTTGATTACTTTGATAAAATTTTCAAAGATTGTAGTGTTAATACTATATTTTTCTCATCATCCGCTCTACAATACAGATCTTGGATGACCGCGAGATTCTCTACCACCTATCCCTCTCTTAGTAGCATCTCTTTTCCAATTGGTTATGCTAAGTGGGCGGCAGTTCTATACCACATCTCAATTTCGATCTCCCCACTCTCTTATGACTCAATACTAACATATACATATTTTATAACAAGAGAAATTCCTTTTTTATATGTGAATATTGCCAACTCATAGATATTAAGAAACTACCTCGCTTGGACAGAAAGTTATAGAATATTATATACGAGTATATCTATAAAATTTTAATCATTTTAATTCTTTCTTATACAATTGTCCCGTATTGAGTGAATCATATTTAGGGTGGTGATAGATTGGATTAAGACCTACCAGAATATCAAAACTTGACCTCAGTAAAAATCTTACCGTTTTAAAGTTATTCGGACTTTTGTAAAATCCCCACCTTGCATCAGATTTTTTGCTGCGTTATGTACAAATTACCAGTTTTGTAATTTTTTTAATGTGAAATACCTTTGAATTATCTATTGCATACAAAATGATTTTCAAAATTATTAGGGGTGTACAAAAAAATTACTTGGAAAAATAAAAAAAGGTAGGAATTTTACGGAATTTTACAAAAGTCCGAATAACTTAAAAACGGTAAGGTTTTTACTGAGATCAAGTTTTGATATTCTGGTAGGTCTTAACCCAATCTATCACCACCCTAAATATGATTCACTCAATACGGGACACCCTGTATATTTTTAATCAGCTTAAATTTTAATTGAGCATTATATGTTATAAATAAAAATAAGGTAAAATCTTTGCAAAACTGCTATTGATAATAACATATATCAGCGGTTGACGGGTTAACTTGTTCTAGTTTATTTGATGAGTATGCAAATAAGCGTTGTTGATTAGTGCTTGCAATTCCGCTGTGTCGGTAGGATTGTGGAGATTCTTTTAAAAAAATTGGCTGACATCAGATAAATATTTAATTATCTTCAGTAAATATAAATATATATTTGTTTCTAGCTGATTGAAGGGGTCATTTATATCCACAAAATGTTAGACTTTAATTGCCACGCACTTGTACTTTGTAGTGAGCCTTTTCATTCAAATGATATAATTGTAAATGTTGTATAGAGGTTAATAAAAAAACTAAATGACTGTAATGTATTATCTACACTTAAGTAATGTACTTTATAACACTTTCGTTTTATACGGTACAACCTGGTATATTTATTGTCATGGGACAACCGTTTTAAACAAGTAAAAATATGCAGGAAAAGTCTTAAATAAAAATCAGAGTGGAACTCATTTTCTAAAAATCTGGGTACCAACGGAATTCAACTATGTCACGGAGGTCGAATGTCTATATACGAGTATGTTATATTACATATCATTACGCTGTTACATATAGTATAGTATATACATATCATTACGCCGTGTCTCTTGCGAGGCAAGCAAAGAGAACATAACTCTATACATTTCTATCCAAACACACATTCATATGTTTCATCAAGCACAATCATTTGTTAATATTTTTCACTTTCTTCTTTTTCCTAGTGTCATGTCAGGTCCCCCCAACGTTGACTATCACCTGAGAGTAGGCATCTTTGTTCCTGGCAGCCTGAAAATGACCCCCAACGTTCTTTATACCAGTCCAATCACGTATATTGCGGAGCCAGGAGATTTGCCTCCTGCCAAAACCTCTTCGACTCTCTGTTTTGCCTTGGATGATCAGGTGCAGTAATTTGTACTTTACTCCTCGAAGTACATGGCCCAAATAGGACACCTTTCGGATTTTAATATTAGTCAGCAACTCTCTATAAACTTTGGCTCTTTGAAGTACCTTTGTGTTGCCGACCATATCCGTCCAGGGTATCCGTAGCATTCTCCGGTGTATCCACATTTCGAATACTTCCAGTCGGTTCATACTACCAACTTTGAGGGTCCATGATTCCATTCCATGTAATAACACTGACCAAACGTTTTTCACTTTACCTTCTAAAATCCGGTGCACTTGATTCAGTCACGTTTTGTTCGGTCTCCGTCTTCACCCTGTAAACTTGCTTGATAAACTCCATGTTTTCATTTCATACGTCTTCATTCTACTTTATTTCATATATTGACACTACACATTTTTTCTTAGTGCACGCACATCCTCAATATTATATAACTTTTATCCGTCTTCTGTCAAGTGAAAGCTTTAGTTCCATACATCAAGTTGGGCGCCAAAACACATTATGTATTATCATTATAGGTTGTGTGCATGAATGAAATAAAACTTTTTCAAAAAGTTATATAACTGTAGTCATATGTGTTCTTATATTCCCGAAAACCAGGCGATTGTACTTTACGCGGGTAAGTTTATTTCATACAATTTGTATGATACTTCTAAGTGTATTCCCATTTGTTATGCGGATATGTTGAAGAACGTGGCTGGAAAACAAGATTATTAAAAACAGCTCTGGGGTCGGCACGTTACAGGCGGTCCGTTGACGTCCGTGTTGGCAATACTACTACATTAAGTCATGCAATAATAATCTCGTCGTTTAATTTAACCAGATTGAGCTCCTGTTACCGTTTATTTAGCTTCAGGGTATTTTTATATTTATTCCTTGGCTATATTCAAAACTATATATCACAATAATACCTTTTCCTTTGAAGTGTGTTAGTAAACATAAAGTCACTGCTATTCCTTACCAACTAAGGAATTATTGTATTTACTTGAACACTCATATTTCATTCTGATATACTCGTATATCTAAATAAGAATTAAAAATTCCATGAAAAGCTTAAGTTTTGTTTTACTGAAATATAAATATTTAATCACATTTGATAAATTGAAAAAGTTTCAAAAATTAATTCAAATTATTATTTCCTAAATCTTTCTAAAAATGAGAATTAATCAAAGAGACAATATAATAATATAAACATTTCAACAATATTATCGAGAAGAAAAATTGCACCTCAAATCAGCATGGTTTTCCATGGTCAAATCGAATCCACAACTAAATGATAATTGATAACTATTCAATCTTTATTGAAGCCATGCGCTTATTCTCCCATAGTTGGATGGCACCATGCGCTCACATTATGATCACGAACCGGAATGAACCCACGTCACGGTTGAGACTCCGTTGTAGGCCAAGCGGTAACCGCCGCGCATCCACTTATGATGAAGTTGACTAGAAAGAATCCCTTATATCACGGGTCTCCAAACTACGGCCCGCGGGCCAACACTGGCCCGCGAGCACCACCAAGCCGGCCCGCGGTAGCGGGCCGGATATGCCCGGTATCCGGCCCGTCATAGTTTATTTTGATTACATTGTAAAATTTACAATGTAAGTAAAACATACAAAATAATAATCAGATGTTTTTATTTAACGACCAATTAAGAAACACAATAACTGACATACATAATGAAAGTGAACATTTAACTGCAATTAATGACATGAGATTTATCCTAAAAACTTACAATAAGTAACATACATATGTTAGGTAATTCACATAATGAAATTAAACATTATAATTATGATTAAAGTCCCAATACGAAAATTTGCGCGTAATTCAAAACTACAATATGTTGGTATGATGAGCTAGCTAGGTCTTGGCCCTTGGGACTTAGTGGAGGAGTCAGTGTGACCCTTTGGCTAAAAAGTTTGGAGAGCCCTGCCTTAGATGAAAACTGTAACGTTTACGAAATGTCGAAATCATAAACCAAACCACGCCGTACAACAAACGACCGCGGTACAACAAAACTCCGAAAGACCTTATTTAACTGATACGTAGAACCAAGAAAGCGTATTTATTCACATTTATCATTGAACATAACAGTATATTTATATATAATAAACATATAAATTTATTACAGTTACACCTGAACTATTCAAATTAATGTTTCATCTTTCAAACATATTAAACAATAGTAAGAGTATCTCAAAATTCCATTTCAGAGATATTATTTCGTTTGACATAAAAATCATGTTTTTATTTATGAGAATTGAGAAGCATTTTGGATAACACATTTTGAAAAGTTCTGATCATAATGATTACATTTTTAAATATCGAAACGTTTTAATTTGCTATAATTGAGTAATTACGTATTGTACTGTATAAATGTTAAGATGTAGATGTTTTAAAACACGGAATAATTTTCAGCTAATTTTCTTTTATGAGAGAAAATTTTAGCTTATAGTACACCCAATTTTGCGACGTGACTTGGACCATAAAATTCCAATCTTCAAGAAAATGGATTTTTGAATTTTATCTATAAATTTACATTGCTCAATAAAATTTCTACGCACGACAAATTTTATCGCGGAAAAAAATCATCTCTTTATAATTTGAGATAAAATAGAATTCGGTGAATTTTTTCAATGGTTTTGTGTATTTGTGAAATATACTCATTGTATGGTTGTGAATATTTCCACATCGCTCTAGTTTTTTTAGTTTGTTAACAGTCTCTGTATCTGAAAAAAAACAACAATATAATTTTATATAAAAAAAGGTTAGACATTTAAAAAGATGTTTCGCTTTCTCATGTTATTATTAATCTCTTAACAGAGGAACCTTCTTTTACAAGGCCAGCAAATACTGGAATAGTTGCATTCTCCCTCGAAGGAACATGAGAATGACTGCTTCTTTCGGAATGCCCTCAAAAATACCTTTACAGTAATTTACAAATTGGAGATCGCTCCAACATCTAAGGTTCTTTTTTTCGTTTTTGCTGCTGTCGGTCTATTATTTCATTGTTTTCTAGATTATTGTTCTGTTTTTTGAAATGCTGAACCTTACTTTCTTTTTTTTCTTTACGCTGGGAGTAAATAGGGGCTATTTTGTGCATGTGTGAGTTTGTGCGTTTATAGTTGTATTGTATCAACTGCTGTTTCTTTTTTTTTAATATGGTTCACGTGTACATGGGTGTGGGCTGAAAAACATCTGGTATCTTCGCAGTTGCTCACCTTCTTATTGGAGGGATGCATCTCGAATGTGGGGATGTTAGGAGATAAACTATGACATTTTCTCTCTCAAGTGTATTTTTCCATTGACTCAACATATATGTGTTATTTAACTATATATATTTATATTAGGTCCTTACATATGAAATTGGCGTTTTGCCGTACTGGCAACTTTGATCTCAAATATCTTCTCTTTGGTTAGGAATTCCAAATTAAAATTTATACAGCTATTTACTCAAGTATTTGTGTTTCGAAAATTATAATTCATTTGTTTTTTCCTCAATTGTTTTTTTTCTTTGCGTCACTCAGTTTACAAAATGGAAAACTTGAAATATCGCGTTATTTACGAGTACGAGTTCCACCGTGGCACCAGTGCTGCAGAAACGGCTCGAAGGATTAATGATGTGTATGGCGACGGTGCCGCAAAAGAAAACACAGTGCGTTTTTGGTTCCAACGTTTTCGTTCTGGAAATTTCGACCTGCAGAATAAGCCCCGTGGACGGCCGGAGACCAAAGTTGATAATGAAGAATTGAAGGCTATTGTGGAAGCGGATCCATCGCAAACCACGTCCGAGTTAGCTGCAGGCTGCGGTGTTAGTGATAAAACTATTTTAATCCACTTGAAGCAAATTGGGAAGGTGAAAAAGCTTGAAAGGTGGGTACCTCACGAATTGAGTGAAGCAAATCAACAAACGCGCGTTGACTGCTGCGTTGCATTACTCAACCGGCACAATAATGAAGGGATTTTGAATCGAATCATTACCTGTGATGAAAAGTGGATCCTGTATGATAATCGGAAGCGCTCATCGCAATGGCTGAACCCTGCCGAACCAGCCAAACCATGCCCCAAGCGAAAATTGACTCCAAAAAAGTTACTTGTGAGCGTTTGGTGGACTAGTGCTGGTGTCGTTCACTACAGCTTTCTTAAATCTGGCCAGACGATTACGGCAGATGTCTATTGTCAGCAACTGCAAACCATGATGGAAAAGCTAGCTGCTAAACCACGGAGGCTGGTTAATCGCTCTAGGCCACTGCTGCTTCATGATAACGCTAGACCACACACTGCACAACAGACGGCTACCAAATTAGAAGAGCTTCAATTGGAATGTCTAAGACATCCACCGTACTCTCCGGACCTTGCCCCAACAGACTACTATTTTTTTCGAAATTTGGATAACTTCTTGCAAGGGAAAAAATTCAACTCCGATGGGGCAGTCCAAACCGACTTCAAAGATTTTATTGATTCCCGTCCGAATGGTTTTTTTAGTAAAGGGATCGATGAACTACCTATGAGATGGCAAAAGTGCATAGATAGCAATGGTACATACTTTGATTAAATAAATATATTATATTAAAAAAAAAATCAACTTTATGTTCCTCTCAAACAAAACGCCAATTTCATATGTAAGGACCTAATATACTACATTGCTATCAATAAACTTATTATTTATTTAACTTATTTGAATGTTATACGAAGGGTGTTGTTCCGAGTGGTTAATGAGAGTCACAATACTCACTGACTGGAGAAATTGAAAAGGAAACGGTGGGATCCAATGCAACTAATAACAGACGAAAGGCAATGCTTATTTAGGGCATGCGGCTTTACAACTTCACACTCATCAAAGATAATATCATTCTCAATATAGGATTTTGTATAGTAAAACCATATTTATTCCACTCAATATAACGGTATACCCCAACCAGTTTCAAGGTTTTCACCTCATCATCACGGGAGCAGAAATAAAACTTGCCACAGACAAGTCTTATGTGTGTTCCCCTTATGATGAGGGGAAAACCTTTAAACCGGTAGGATTATACCGTTATTTTGAGTGGAATCAACAGGGTTTGACAAATTACAGTTTCCTTCTTAATAGTCTGTCAAATCTTGAAGAATTTATCATCTGGAACTTTAGCATTTTTTAAAATAATACATTTATTATTTATTATATAATATGAGCTTTTAAGGGTTTATAGAGTGCACCACCACAGATTTAGGAGACATGGAATACTGTGGTGTATTTTCACTAAGTAAGAACGTTTTTATTACATATATAACACATCCTTGCGTCATACTTTTGTTATTTCAAACCACATAGTTAAAACACCATTACTGTATAGGAGCTGATCTTAATATTCAATGACTCTATTCTACTAATGAGTTTGCATTCAACACCTTATTTTTGTACCATTCTTTATATACCATTCTTTGATAAAAATATGAAGTCATCTGGTCAAGTTCCAATATCCAACTACAATAAATAAAGTATTTAGTTCAGAAGAAAATAATTCAAAAGTATAAAATTATACATTTATTCAATAAAATATTGATTTCTGACTTTTATTTGTATCACAATAACCCTTTTTATTTTGGAATGATAATTTAAACGGGCTTAAAATAACGTGTTTTGTTTAAATATTAAAAGTTTATTATATTAGTACCGTAAATAAAGAAATGCTCAAAAAACGATTTCACAAAATACTGTTTTATGATCTACAAAAGTAATAACTTATTTTTAGATTTATTTATGATTTGTACTGTAAAAATATTTCTAAATCCATAGTAAAGCTGAAATATACATTTTTTTATATGGATAAAGCGTATAAGGCAGTAGTTTAATGGACACAGTCGTTTGCGATAATTATGCTTCACAGTATTCGCCTTTTTGTATTTTCGTGTTCATTACGCTAATATATTTCACTTAATACTTTTATAATTACACAAATCACTCTATATATATGTTCATTTGACACCTTAAAGTATTAATATATTACTCTCAGGTGGTTACAGTATTAAAAAAACCTTTCAGTTTATACTTTCAATAAAGAAAAAGAGTATTGGCGAAAATTCTCTATTTATTTTAATATTACTTTTCTAATTTAAACTTAACTTAACAATTGTTAATTCATCAATCTTAAATAATCAAGATAAAATATTCATAATTAATTGACAATTATGAATTTCCTGATGTAAGCATTTTTTGTGAAAAAATTTTTTTTTCGTGGAAGCCGATATTTTTCTAAAATAATCGTTGCATTCCTAAATTAAAAAATATGAAGATTTGTTGATAAAACAGAACTAAAATTTATAATAAAATACATAAAAGTTATAATTATTCCGTGTTTGATATCTTTCACACACAAATAAACAAGCAAAGTAAAAATGAAGATCTGATCAAATATTTTTTACAAAAATTATTCAAAAATAACTTTAATAAGGGGAAAGCATTTCTTCACGAAAATTACCCAAGTGTGAAAGGGGGTTTATTGATTTCAGTTCGAATTGAGAAGTCCACTTCAAATATGCTGATAAAAGTAAAAAACCGAGATGAATAAATTGCCAGATGTTGATAAATCTATAATATTCTTTTAAACCAATTATTCCGATGTCAAACAGTTGTACTTCGGCGAAAATTAATATAATTCTTACGTAATTTACGTGTGTTAGTTTAATTTATTTATAATCAAACAACTAAAGAAGAAATATAAAAGTAGAACAAGCTTAGATTGTTTTATTCCTCTTTATTTTTGCAATATACGCAAATGCAAATTCAACAACTAATGAAGAGTTTAGTCAAGAAAAGTACTTTTGATTTCAATCGAATCATGTATGAATATTATATTTTCAATTCGATTTCATTCTTTCCAATTTGTATTCTAATATCTCGCTTTTTTAGTGAAAGTTTGAAATATTAATGATACTTACATATCTTATTTAATATTTTAATTTTAGTTCTGAAGGCAAACCCTTGCCTTATGTCTGATGACCAATAGAGCTTTCGAAGAATTTTAGGTTTCATGGTGATACCATCCAATTTTCGATGTATTACGATAGTCTTCTAGACCTCTGTTGGAGATATATTATAGCAGTGTCTATCAGTGTTTGACTGGGACAATCGAACTTTCTAGTTCCAGAGAACAAACATCTATCTGTTCTTACACCCATCGTTTTCATTATGTTTTATGTAGATACAAACTTGATAAACTTAGCGTCAAAAAGCGACATTCGATGGAACAGAACATCACTGTACTGATTACCAAGAATATTGTAAAAGGCAGTTGGATGATCGTCGAAATGTTGGTTGTACCACTAATGTCCACAAGTGTTTGGCCTGAACAAGTAAGTGCGTGAATGGAAAAAATACCACGCTTTGTCCATCACATGATCAGGTGATGTAATAATTAAGATTTGATACATGTCTCTCAGTAGTATGTCGAGTATTATGAGTCATTAATGTACAAACTAAACGGTACAACAATAACAACATACCAAGAAAATATGTCACGAGGCGTGAGATTATTGCACGACAACGCGTTAGTGCACACTTCTGTTGCTACAAAGACTACCATTCAACACTGTGCCTTCCAAGAGTTGAATTACAAACTTCAGAATATTTTTAAGTGGTTTTGAAAAATTAAATCATAGTTTTAAAAACGTATTAAACTACACGATGACTATATTGAAAAAAAAAACTTTTTATTTAACGCTATCAGAAATGCAGCGTAATCTAACATAGATGGCAACCCGAGGTCCAGGAGAAAGCCACGGGAGAAACTTGTATACATCATTATATGAATAAATTGGACTGTCCAAAGTTGTAGATGACATTCGGCCATGAGAACTTAAAAGCTGCGAACCACAAAGCAACTTGTTATGATGTGCACTGAAGTGGCGAAAATTGAAGCAAGTTCGGACAAATAAATAAGTTAAATATTGAATGTATGTAACGATGTTACGTTTTTGGTGATTTTTAAAGCAAATATTCTCGGTTTCAAAATAAAATAATCGGAAAGAGGGAGCATTGCTACCTTTGAAATGGAGTGATTGTGACCCGTTTCATAGGCGACTCTTTTTCTGCATCGTCTGGAATTCGACAAAACTTTTTTACTTTTAGGTATTCTCAAGTTAAGTATATAGTATCACCACGTTTAACGATAAAAAAAGTTTCAAATATTCGTATTTTGTGTAAAAGATCCAAAGTTTATAACATTATATTATCTTTATAGATAGGCAGCATATATGCTGTTAATATTTATATCAAGATAAAATGTTCATAAATAATTTTAACCCTTAAAAAGTGAACATAGTATAAACTTTTGAATTTTAAACGTTAAATATATCCAATGTAAATTGTGTTGATTTGTTGTAGTTTCATTCAAATGAGCAACATGCCTATGCAATACTCTGAAAAGCTGGAGATGAGGACAAACACTCTCCAGGATAGCTTAGAGTCTTGTTAGATTTCCGGAGTTTTACCATAGAAAAGTAATATTCCTTCAAGATCCTTAAATCCTGACAGTGGTGTAGTAAAGATGAAGATGACCACATATAGATGTACGAGTATACGAGTATATGCAATATAGATCTACCTCCTTAGGTATATTTTCTTTGAAATACCGAAGCACATTTCAATATTTTATTTATAAGAATTCATGATATTCATGAACTATTGTAGTTGGCAAGAATTGACTTCCACTATGAGATTTTAGCTTCAATTACTAATATCACCCGAAAAATAGGGTCCCAGTCTAGTAAAATAGTTTGTCAGGTAACAATACTCACAAAGATAACGAGTTGCGTGCCTATTTCAAAGGTCCTGAGACTCGATTAATGAAACAGAATCAATGTTATCTTCTGGCATCGCTCTTCAATATATCTGAATCATTAGTTTTGATATGTCGATTGAGTTTGTAAAAATATCAAGACAATTAATTTGAGATTTTATGGTTATATTTCGTAATTTTCTTTCGTAAAAGACAATACAAAGTGATGTTATATTATAAATATCTCAAAATATGTGAAATGTTCATTAGATTATTTTTTAATAAAGATTTTTTTGCATGCAAACATCTATATGTGCCTGTTTTCATTTGTATTCCATTACTCTGTCTGAATTTGAAAATCATCAGCGGTTCAGGATTTTGAGATTGCTTCATAGGCATGATGACTTATCGTGAAAAGGAACGTTTTTAACTTTCCTCTGAAAGTTTCTAGGTTTTACTCAATGGGTGGTTCCAAGTATTTATTTATTTATTTAAATATTCAAACGACTATTTTGTTACAAAATATTGTAAAAAAAACTTAACTTTGACATGTAAGCAATGTTAAACAATAGAGAAAAAAACACAGTTCTAGACGAACCCATCACAATAAGATAGCATACTTAAATAACTCACTCAATTTATGTCGGCAAGAACAACTTCTTCACTTTATCTTGTAAGTAGTTCAAGTTATATAAAAGTTCATACAATTCCCATACTGATTACCCAATATGTAAAGCTTTATTATATAAGTATTAAACCCATAATTTATTGTATCTACGTTATTCTGAAAGAAAATATTTAGCTGGGTTGGCCTATAAGGAACGTGTAACTAACTAGCTGAGTTTGTTCCAGAGAGCTGAAATGTCATATAAACTCACAATTAAAAAAAAATGATGTATATAAGGTCAAACATTTTTCTTCTTTTTGACAAGCTCGTAAAATTTTTCACTCCAACAACATACCATAATCCAACTCAGTTTTAAGGATTAATAGTTTGAGTTTTATAAAAAGTAAAACCTTTTGATGTATATCATCGTGTATATCACCGGCAAATACATTTTAACACATATTTATTGCAATTTCTGCGACACCTTTATTACAAAGAGTATAGATTAGACTCATGACTTGAATCAACATTTATTAATGGGTATGATTGTATATTTACTCCTTAAACGTTAGAAAAGATCTGCATACCTGTTTATACACATACAAATTAACAGAAAAAAATAGCAAACCCCATTTTGACTGACAAACTTTTGTTTAATGTTTGGACAATTATTTACATAATTTTTTCCATATCTTAGTGGATAAATTAAGGATTGAGCTTCTTAATAAACTATGTATGCATAACTGAGCCACTTCACAGAGAAGTATGAGTAACATTGTTCATGTCGTTATTATATTATATTTAACTTTAGAAGCATTTCATTTCTTTTTGTTACTTTATGTAATTGGGTTAAATCTGAACAAAAGTTAAATAAATAAACATGGAAACCGTAGTGGGGTGACCACGTTACAGAATCGTAACCCAAAATTGTTTTTTATCAGAGTAGAAGAGAAAATTTAAAATTATCCCAGTTCTGAAAATTCATTACCAAGTCTCAGTATAAAGCTCAGTATGGACAATGCTACATATGTTATTTTATCTATATTTGGAATATAGCTCATCGAATATACGAGTACATAACTCAGAGTTCATGGATTTGTGAAATACGAGTACTTCCTAAAACCATTGTATGCTAAATAATCGATTGAGCATGAATCAATATTATTTAATTTAGTATTGGAAATACCTATATAAGGTTGTATTTTGATGATGCTTCAAGTTCACGATAAGGTAAGTCAAAATACTAAAACTAGATTTAATCTTACCAAATTGTATTATATTCCATAAATGGTGCTGACTGATTTGAAGATATAAAAAGGCCTATAATATTCATATATTTAGGTGTCAGATCATAATTCGTTATTACTAACACATTACCCACCCCATCTCTCCTGGCTAACCATGGAAGTGTGAACCGAGAGATATGAACTTGTGCCGTAACTTTCCATAATATAGTCCCCTTTGTAACGCCGCTGACGCTCCGGCGTATTATCGCGCTCGCGCCCTTCTGCGCGCCCTTCTATACGCCCCTCGACTGATTGCAGGGGCGTTACTACCCATCAAAAGTACATATTTAATTTAAAGAATATTTTTTTGTGTTCTTGTTTTTCGTATTCAAATTTAAACACTAGAATTTTATTTGAAATAAGGCTTATTAGTTTTGAAGATTTTTTAAGGGTCTTATTGGACAACATACTATGTATTAACATATACTCGTATAATATAGTGAAACATATTTTAGTGTCCATAAACAGTCTGGAAAGGTTGTTTTTTTACGATATATTCATATATAATATTATTATATGTTCCATAATACGAATCGGAATATAATATATTAAAATCAAATTTTCTATAAACATATTTGGAATTTTTTAATAATATAAAGGGCATCACAATACATTTTTTTTTCAAAGTTGATTTAATTATTATTTTGGTATAAAAACCACCAGTGTTAGTTAATTACGTACACTAGGATGATAAATAGTATAAACAATATTAAAGGTTTTTGTTTTTACTTTGTGATATTTGATATTAGAATATTTAATGATAAAATTAATTTGTTTATCCGATCGCCACATTAATCCCCTAAATACGTGTTTCTATCTTCTAAATCGAGGCTCGTTTCAAGCTTCATTCCGCCTGAGGGGAGCGTTAAGATAGGAGGTAGAAACGCGTGTCGCGGGATCGATGTAATTAGTGGAATAACAAAGAAATGTATTATTTTTTACTTTTGGTGTAATTTTGGCAACACCGTTTTATATAATAGGAAACGCAAAAATATAAACATGAAAAAATATCACTGGAACAATTAGGCGAGAGATCACCAAATATTATTATTTATAATCCACAAAACAACAATTACTGTTTAAATATTTTAATTAAACCATATATAACAAGTATGATACACAACAATGCAACATTTTGTAGATATATAGACTGCACAAAGAAAGTATTATTTTTATATATTTAGAACATGACGAAATGGTATCATTCTTTCTTCACAAATTTCACATATTTGTTTTTAAAACTTAAACACAGCTGAAATATTCCCACTTTGCATTCATATCCTTACACGTACTTAAGCCCCAAGCCATCGTATATAATACATTATAATCATAACAAAATCATGTCCAACAGCTCTTCATCATACGCTCAAAATTCGCATCAGTTATTCATTTATACGCCTATGTGCTGACTTGCATAAGCTCTTCACTTTTCGCACTTACCTTGTCAAAATACTATGTTAAAATGTGTTATTTTTTTACATTTGAAGATGTGATATTGCAAAAATCATCACATCATTCTGGAATGTGTTGTTGATTCTAGGCGTAAGAAATAGTACATTCTCCTTCTCAAATGATACATAAGGGCGTGCGATCGGAACCAAATTCAGTGCGTCAACTTTTGTTCTACAACTGCGTTCTTACGTATTTATCGGAAGATGATGAGTGTAATTCAAGAGGCTTCTTTAGTTAACACTTGGAAACATAATATTTAGTGGCGCTTGAGAATATAATACCGTAAGAACGAGCTTTTCAAACATTTCTTTATTTAATCCCTGACTACAATTTTTTATATTAAAAAACATTATTTTATATTAAAAAAATAAAATTGTTTTTCAATGTTTAAAATCTTGGTAATATTTATGCAGGTTCTAAATACTTAAAAATTGATATCTTGTTTTGATTATGGATTTCAAATTTCAAGTAAATAAATAAAGCAATAAAACGAAACGGTTTGTGTCTAGATATTTGAAATTATCATATTTTAGCGTAAATTGTGGTTTTGCCCTTGGCAGACGTCGAGGCCACCCAGCCCACGACCCTGAAACTGGTAAGCACGAAATCGGATCGCCTGAATTATTTATACGACTGATAAAAAAATTAAATAAAAATGTCACCGCATCCTTCCACTACCTCCCAAACATCTGAATATTTTCTTAAGAACTGTGAACTATCAACGATATTTAATTTCAAGATAGAATACGAAATATGAAAAGAAGGGAATACAAATAATTTTGATGGTATTGTTGATGATGATATTGATGGGGATGTTATATAATTTTGATATATAACATCCCCAAGCTCTCTTGAAGTTCAGAATATTTCTTATTATCTGTGACCTATTCAGGGTATATTTGACAAAATTGAGAATATAATTGGTGATTCTTAAACAAATAAAATATAACCTAATTTACACTAAATCATAAATAAGGAAGAGTTTTAATAGGACAAAAAAAGTTTTTTTTTCCAAGAATCTTGACCTTTCGTTGGTAAGACGCTTGTTTTACAGCTCGGAGGCTCCAGGTTTAACTCTCGATGGAACTGGGTTCAGGTCTAGTTTCCACTCAAGGCTACTTTAACTTATTTCTAGTTGGGTAGAAGGTAAACAACGAAAGGTTACAGTTTAATCTTGACCTTCTCAAGAAAGCGCTTCCATTTTTGCTGATTTTTAGCATCTAAACAGTTCTGAATGTCCATGGTTTCTTAAAACATACGTGTGTCACCGTCCATCTTTATATTTTTTTAGTTATCAGGGTCTTTTTCGCCCCCACAGAAAGTCCTGCATCGCGAAATATCTTAAAAATTATTTAGAAACTGAAGCTCGCCTTTTAGAAGATTCTTGTTTATAAAATCACTGTGGGTAATATTGAGAAAGAAGCCACTCAATACTTATGAATCTAAATATCGGGAGTAAAACCTATTAGGTTTTACTCCCGATATTTGAGAAAATACATAAAAATCCAAGCCATGACTTTTTATCAGTATTCATAATAGGTTTTTGCTGAATTGAGACAAATTAACCATAATGAACTCGGTGCTAGATTTAAACGAAATAATAATTGTATCATTGATTTCAATACATTAGTAGTATATTTTATGGATGATTTCGACTACTAACGAGTGAGTGAATACTGAAATACATGATGTTATAATATAGACATTACTCTCAAAACAATAACATGATTCATATAATTTGCACTCAAAAAGAAGTAGATAAGTATTATTTCACACAACAGGCCAGATCCCAGAAGATCCAGGGCCGTATCTCGTGTGAGAAAAAAGCCACATAATGTATTCAATGAATTGAAGATAACACCACTACGCTGTATTCCACTTTTGGTCACATGAAAATGTTAAGAGGTTGGGAGATTCCACAATTATACCAAAACCTACATAAAGTCAATCTTTGTCATAAAGGCACAACGTGGTATTTAGACAGCGAAAGCAATTTTCTGTTGAAATTTTTAAATATTAATTTATACTTTTGTTCACTTCTAAAGGGCATACAAATATTTATAGATTAGACAAATGATTTATTATTAACTAAAATAAGTAAACATAAATGGAATTGTATAAGTCATTGTTAAATTTCATATGAATAGAAACATCTAGTGTTACAGAAAAAGGAAAAAAACGAATAAATCATTCAAAAGATTTCTGCGGGTCTAATTGAAAATTATAAGAACATTAAATTATAAATTACTTTGTTATTTCACTAATTATATTTATCCCCGCGACACGTGTTTCTATCTCCTATCGCGAGGCTCTCTCCAGGCGGAATAATCCCGGTTTATTTCGAGAGTAATGCTAAGGTCCAACTGGTGTCATATTTTATCTGAAGTATGTAAACATGGGTTTGGTTTATTAACCCAAGAGATTTTTTTAATGAGTGATTTTTTTGCACTATTTGGTTAATTATCACTGTTTTATTTTTACTTATGGCTTAAAGCATCTCTAATGTTTCTAAATTCAATGGATTGTCACGTGGTATGCACACACTTACATATTTCAGGTGAAACGTGACATCAGTTGAATTTAAGCATTTTTCTAGTTACAAACCGGGATCATTCCACCTAAAGAGAGCCTCGAGATATGCGGTAGAAAGACGTGCCGTAGGGATTAATGTAAGTAGTGGAATAACAAAGTAATTTACTATTAAATATTCTAATATAGAGCTCCACAAAGTAAACGGTAAAATCTTACAATTACAAGGTTAAGTAATTATTTAAGTTTATTCCTTGGTCTTAACAAAAATGTAAAAAAGAATGACGCCCTTGTGGTACAACTATTGTATCATGAAATAGAGAAAGACATAAAATAAAATAAAAATTTGAAAGATTCTCCGAAGTGAATATGTACATTTTATTCGAATAACTGTAATTGTCCAATAACAACGTTTAAGTGTTGTCAATATCATGATATTTTAAACTTTAAATAAACTAAATAATTAAATAAAATAAAAATACTACGAATACAAAGTTTTATTTCTTGAAATAACAAGAAAGAAAGTTATAAAATAACATTTCCTTTGACTGACGTTCCGGTTGAAAGTTTTGCTCATCTACTCAGAAATTAATTTTCTTTTGCATTGCAAAAAAATTTAGACATGGATTTGTCGTGTCTCCTTTATTTTGAGTTACAGATAATTTCCTCTGCTTAGTCATAACCTCAGTCCTGTCGAATGTAATTACTTCAACGACTGTTCAATTGGTCCCTCCAGCGACTCGACATCTGCTCCTTGCCTAAAAAACTGATAAAAACCACTTGTCTTTCTCCGTTATCAGATTCTAAAACCGGTTCGGTTTGGTCTTAACTTTAGGTCTCAATAACAGATTTCTGGTTGGATCGAAGAGTTTGCCATATAGTCATAAACCCGCAAGGTTTTACTGCAAACAACGAAATCGTTATACAATACCATATATTTATTTTTCAAGTGCCATCTATTTTTGAAAGTCTTTCTAAGCGTGCTTTTATTACCGTTTACTGTCTTTATTTCATTGTTTACTTAAGAAACTTCTTGTTGGCTTTTTCCATCATTCCCGAAGAAGTGTATTTTCAGAGTGAATAAGGGATCGAGATAACCTCGAACTAACTTAGTCTCTTTGCTTGAACAAATTTGACATAGTGGTAATTTAATGAATGTTCTAAAGCCCGGCTGTTGTGTATCAATCCTTCAAAATAATATGCTACTAATATATTATGTCGTAATGTGACACAATCTAATTTAATATTACGCTGACATCCGTTGTCTAGTTGGTAAGACACTCAACGTCTACCTGGATGCTTCGGGTTTCATGGTACCCGAAAAAAAGTCCAGTCTAATAAGAGTTCGTCAGATAACAAATGTTAGACGTGAGCGAGTATTGTCTTCTTTTTGTAAGCGAGGGTAGTACTCGTATTACCATCATGCGCGATGACAAACCGCGCGTCAACTCAAGTGATTCTAATGCGAAGGCTTAATTGACGGGGCTAAAGAAAATATTGTGTCCCAATCACCCCCTTCAATATATTGGAATCACTTATTCACAATTGTTAAAGGGTACCATACGAATTAATAACGGAATATTTTATTTTAAAACAAATGTGCAATTTACTACTAGTTCAATTATCTTCTAATTATTAGTATTAGGTACAATTATTGGCAGGTTTTGGCAGATTTATTGTTATGAAGAAGGCATGTAGAACTCATTTTGCATTACGGGCCACATAAGCTATGTTGCATTAGGCCGAGGGCCACATATTTTCAAAATAAAAACAAAATAATCAATTTACTTCACAATAACTAATTCATATTTTTTCCAATTTTATAGATAATTTTGTCTACAAGTTTCGACAGTCTGCAGATTTAATGTTGACGGGCCGTGTGTTTGACATGATTTTTATAAAGTAATCTTTTCATACGAACCAAACAACAGTTACATATTTCAAGACAATCGGTTGCTTGGTAAGAAGTTTCAAGTTTTTAAACATACAAAGATAAAAAAGAAGAAGAAATTTGTAAATTTTCCCTTTATACATGTTATGATAAAATAAATATTAATTTGCGATTGTAGCGTTCGAGCGAGATTCTTATTTTATTGCAATACTGATACTTCATGATATTTATTGCTTCGGAGCTTTCAGCGATATTTATGTTTGTTTTTAAGGGTTTACATGCTATTTAAAAGTTTAGTTATCATTAAGTCTTTTACATGCTATTTCTTCGGTTGAGTTTGATATGTATTGTAAGAATGTTATTTCTGTTATTTGGGCAAAAGCCATGGTTGTTCTCATCAGTCCTTGATTTCATGTCACGCCAGGCCTTGGACATACTTTGTGCATTGTTTTTATTTATATTAAAAAGCGTAGTTCAGTGATTTATTAATCACGAATTCGCGTTTCGCTTAAGCAATGATAACGTTTGACTTTTTCAGTACAAAGCTCTTATTTTTTTACGTCATATTTTACTGTTTATACCGTCAAAGATTGGAACCTGCCTGTCTCACAAACATACATACTATCACACAGTTTCCCTATCGGGGTAGACAGAGAGGAAAAATCATTAGACTTTCCTATCGCGACACACATATTTCACCTCTTCTACATTGATACGTCTTGTCATGCCTCTTCTACGAGTTTTGTGACTTTTCCTTTTTTCAAAACTTTCACATGATCCAATTTTATTTTTCTAAGTCTTCCTCAACCACGTCTACCACACTCATTTGTGTTATATAATAACATTTGCAAATTGTTAACAAAATAAGATTTGCAACATAGTTGGCATCTTAAATCAGCGACTTTAAAATCTTATATAAAATCCTTTTTCTTTTTGGTATATTTAGTACAGCAGTTTTTTTAAAGATCAATAATGTAAATATTTCACAACTCAACAACAAACTTGTGAAACGATTGTGTAGGTGGTTGAAACCAATTGCCTCTTGGCAGCACTAAAACCACCACATTTTACAATGTACAATAAAGTTTTTGAATATATAAATAGTGTTTTAATGCTATTAAACAATTTCCTCATTTGCATAGCTCTTTTGAATGTATCAGTCAAGGAAAAAAATTAAAACAGGGAATATTTAAAATAGCTCCATACAATTACTTCTTCTTCGCAAAATTATAATGGACAACAGAGGAAGCTGTCTTAAGATTTGCTTTGTGAATAGCCAGAGAAGTAATTGAAGGAAAATTGGAGAGAATATTCCTGTTTTGTCCTTTTCGCAACAAAGAATTCTTGTGACGATTTCAATGGGGGACATTTTAGAATAAATATTGTCAAAAGTAAAAGGACATTATTAATTACCTCATAAATTATTACAGGGCCTGCTTTCAAGTTTGCCTCTTTTAGGAGTATATTTCGGTTTAAATATTCCCCATCCTTCATCGAAATGAAAAGTCTAATTTTTCCTTTGGATTGTAGGCGTGAAAATTAAAATGTGGATATTTGTAATTTCAAAATATTTTTAAGGAAAATAAAAATAAGCTACAGGAGTTAGATTTAAACTATTTTTGTTTTTATTTTCGGAAGAATGCCTTCTGTTAAAAATGTCGTCCTCCCATTGTAAATTTTTTATTTTTTTATTGATAAAATGAAAATAAGACAATATTTTTTTCAATAATAATTGAAAGAACAGAAAACAGCGATTGGAATAATCATTCGAAAGGACTGTAAAGACGTAGATATGCAAAAAATATCTTCTTTTTGAAACCTTCTTTAAAAAAATGTATTAACGGTAATCAAAACCGCGGTTTTGGAAACTGTGTTGTTGTTTGATAAAAATGCTTTATTGTAAGAAATTCGCCAAGTGTATTTACATTAAAGTCTTAAATATAAAAAAATTATTCAATATAACGCACAAAGGGTGGACAGAGTAACCATAAATATGGCTTACTTCTTACTACCGCAGTCAAATACAATTTGATATGGTTGTTAAATAATTTTATTGAGTATTGACATAAATATTCAATATAACGCACAAAGGGTGGACAGAGTAACCATAAATATGGCTTACTTCTTACTACCGCAGTCAAATACAATTTGATATGGTTGTTAAATAATTTTATTGAGTATTGACATAAATATTCAATATAACGCACAAAGGGTGGACAGAGTAACCATAAATATGGCTTACTTCTTACTACCGCAGTCAAATACAATTTGATATGGTTGTTAAATAATTTTATTGAGTATTGACATAAATATTCAATATAACGCACAAAGGGTGGACAGAGTAACCATAAATATGGCTTACTTCTTACTACCGCAGTCAAATACAATTTGATATGGTTGTTAAATAATTTTATTGAGTATTGACATAAATATTCAATATAACGCACAAAGGGTGGACAGAGTAACCATAAATATGGCTTACTTCTTACTACCGCAGTCAAATACAATTTGATATGGTTGTTAAATAATTTTATTGAGTATTGACATAAATATTCAATATAACGCACAAAGGGTGGACAGAGTAACCATAAATATGGCTTACTTCTTACTACCGCAGTCAAATACAATTTGATATGGTTGTTAAATAATTTTATTGAGTATTGACATAAATATTCAATATAACGCACAAAGGGTGGACAGAGTAACCATAAATATGGCTTACTTCTTACTACCGCAGTCAAATACAATTTGATATGGTTGTTAAATAATTTTATTGAGTATTGACATAAATATTCAATATAACGCACAAAGGGTGGACAGAGTAACCATAAATATGGCTTACTTCTTACTACCGCAGTCAAATACAATTTGATATGGTTGTTAAATAATTTTATTGAGTATTGACATAAACAAATACACACAATTAAGCCGTGTTCTTTGCGTAGTAGGTTGAGAGAAGAGTTTTTAATTATTTTCTATCGAAACACATAACTTTTGTATCCTCCATATCACACATCTCACCATGCATAACCTTTTATTAATTATATTTCTCTTTTTATCTTCTCTCAAAATCTGATCCACTTGATCCAGACACGTTTTGTTCGGTCTACCTCTGCTATGCGCAGTAAAAATGACAAAATGTAATAGTGTGTTGGTGCCCATCTTGAGATAAGGAAATGAAGTTTGGACTTAGCAGAAGAAGGATACATGAGAGATTAATGCTGTATATTGTGGAGTGTCTAAGTATGAAAGAAGGCGGAATGTAGGTATCAGAAATCAATGTATGGATAAAGTTGAGAAAGGAACGATGAGATAGTTTTAATATAATACGTTGAGAGAATGAACAACAATATAAATTGAAAACTTAACGATTATAAAGTATGAGCAAAAATACAGTAATCATTTTATGGGATCGTGTCTGCCGGTTTTTGTCGTCATCATTGCTGGGCCTCGTAGTCGAGGATCCTCTCGCCATTCCAACGCCATTTCAGTTGGAAATCGAAGATGTACCGTGGAGTTTTCATTTCTTTCTTCTTTTTTCTTTTTCCTTGAGTGAGTAATCTCCAAGAGTGCTCACCAGCAAAATCTCCGGATACAGCGGTATACTGGATCCGATGGCAAATCTGAAGTGAGACGATCGGTACACACTGGTACGTTTTTCCCCTCTTTTTGAAAGAATATATATGATAAAAGTCAAAGGTATGCTTATACCTGTGTCATTCGAGGGGAGTAGCATTGCGCGAGGTTCGAACCAGGGACCTTCCGCACGGAAGTCCAGTGCATTACTGCGCGGCCATGCATATAATATTTTTTATCGTTCTTTTATCGCGGTTTTTGTAGCGTTCGCATTATAAACTTATATTATAAACGTACAGTAAATACTATTCAATGTCATTCTCCAAAAAAAAAAATAATTGTATCATGTCTAGTAGGCTTAAGATTCTTTCTTATGTTATCTCGGATTTATGAATGTAT
This sequence comes from Odontocerum albicorne, assembly GCA_949825065.1. Classification (NCBI taxonomy): domain Eukaryota; kingdom Metazoa; phylum Arthropoda; class Insecta; order Trichoptera; family Odontoceridae; genus Odontocerum; species Odontocerum albicorne. The sequence goes on along the minus strand of OX463842.1, from coordinate 27,161,130 downwards.
GCATCTTACGGATTTTTTTCTATTATTCTTATTTCTCATCCTGTCATTCCCTATTTCATCTTCACTTTTGGTAAAACCTAATTTAACTGGTACAAGTCATTCTCCATCCCTCTATACCAGGGGTCGGCAACCTACGACCCACAGATTGGACTAAAATTATCCTGCCCGCGATACATCATATCTGCTCGGTCTTCAGTATCAAAAAAATAATTTTGCTAGTCGTCGAATGCGATATTTATACATATTATTGTAATAACAATATATCTTTAATTACACCTATTAAAGTTAAAATTGAAACGTAAGGGTATCTACCATCAAAGTGTTCTTACTTGGACTGTTTTTCCGTAAAATAATTTATAATGTAGTATTCAGATAATTCAAAGTAACTTTTTTAAATATAAATGAACTCCTTTCAATATAACATACTTGATTGTACTTTTCAAAGTCGTGAATGGAATGATCGATTGTCCGAAATTTTTGGAATTGATTGGCATTCGAGTTCCAACAAGAATTACCAGGCTGCAGAACACATTTATATATGAAAATTATAGAAAAAAATGGTTTAGCGAATTCTCCCATACCTAAACGAAAATGAGTACGCTGCAGTCTCGAACGGTTTTGGAGCTAGTTTGTTGACCTATAAGGAGTGTCTAAAAAGGCACTTGTGAATATTCGAGTCTTAAAATGAAATCCCGCGTGTTTTTCACGGACTTTTGAAAGAAAAAAACTAAATCGCTTTTTGATTGATTATTGTAGTTTTGTTTTTATCTATTTTTGTGATTTTATTCCCACGCTGAAGGAGATTTGTGAAAAAGCACCTGTCTGATTACATCCTTTATATGTGTTCAATTTGTTTTTCTATGATTTGTCTTTTTTTTCTTTTTTTGTTCAGCTTGGTTAAAGATTATATACTGAAATCTTGAGACACTAAGTGTTGTTTGTGGGAAGGATTTCTGCCTTTTATTGTGCTTGGGGTGTGCGCATTTAGATTTTTTGTTTATTTGCATTTATCTTCCTCTTTCGCACTGATGTCATGAGTGACGCCTGGTTTGGCGCAGTACGGGCTGTACGCCTGTGGAAGTCCCCGCATTGTGTTGGTAACACGTGATTTAGTAGAGTGGAATGCGCCTGTTTCTTATTGATGTTGTTGTAATTATTAAAGATACTTTTTTTTAAATACTCCGTCCTTAGTGTGTTGAACATTTTATACTGGCTCTTTTATTATAATTTTATTTGTTTTGAGGTCCCGTAAACCGTTCATTTATATAATTAAATAAATAAATAAGTACTGTTCGAGATCAGTCAAATTTCATGTATTATGTCTGATAAATATCTTGAATCTAGGCTTTATAAAAACTTGAAAAATCATGCAAAACAAACTGCACCGATGTTTGAAAGTACATATATTTGCGTGTAACATTTTCCAAAAATGAAATACTCGGAAGTAAATTTTAACTCTTATTACTAATGACTAATTAGAAAACGTATTGTTTTTGGACTCATACAGACTTTCACCTAATATTGGACAACTTTCGAGCGCCAAACAGCATCAAAAGCGCACTACCTGCCGTCTTGGTTAATAAATATAGATGTGATGTAATAAAATAAACGTTTTAAATACTTCTATGTTTTATTCTTATTGTCTTATTTTATTCGCTATAAAATAGTCCAATACATGAATGTGGCCCGCCATCGGTTCACAGATATTGCTGTAGGCACGCGAGAGGGAAAATGTTGCCGATCCCGGCTCTGTATGATTCGCAGGCATGAGGAAACACGCGAAGGTACGTAATAATGACATGGAAAATACGAAAAAAGCCTGACACAGGGGGAATCTGGAAACGCGTATGACTTTGTTTGATAAAGGATTGAATAAGATTACTAAGGAATCAAATGGGATATTTTTTTTATTGCGTCAAACAATACTGGTGTATAGTTATGTTTATTGAAGGAAAAATGAATAATTTATTTTATACAAACATATTATATATTGTACATTGATATATAATATAAACATCATCATCATTGTGTCAAGTCTGTAATTGGGAAGGCAGAGAGAACAGAGCTCCAGTTTATTTTACTTTGGCTGACATCTTGCACTTCTTCTACGTCCATACACCACATCATGTATGATATACTCTCTATTGTACAGACTTTTCACTCTTCCCTCAGAATTTAATTAGTTCGTTCATTTCATTTCTCAGTACTCTTTCGTCATATAAAGCACTACATTTTCTTTCAATCAGCATTTTTGTCCTTATTCTGTGACTTAAAACCATTACTGCTCAGCATGACGAGAGCAAAAAGCAGCACATCAAGCCAAATGCCTTAGAGCGTGGCCTTAATAATGTAATGCGCTGGACGTGTGCGTAGAATCAGTGGTGTTTTGAAGGTTATTGGCCTGATTGATTTTTTCCGGAATTTGTTCACAAAATGTTGTTCTGCTAGGTTTGTACTGTGGTCAAAATCTCACAAATAAAGTATAAAGTAACAAAATACATCTTTAAAAACAATTTGTAATCCAGTGTATAATATGGTCCTTCACCAATGACTTCATACTTCCCATGTTCCCGGTGTTCAGATTCTAAGTACCCAGCTACCTGAAGAAAATCATGAGACCTGTAAGAATAAGAACTGTCAACATTCATTCTGTCAGTTCTAGGACTATTCAAGGACATTCGGTTTCCTCAGTTTTATAATATGGTTTGCCCAGTTCTATTTTAAACGGCAATCTTTTTCATCGCATCAGTGGTGAACTATGATCCTTACCCAATTGTTTGTCATTAGATCTCAGCATGTCACATTCAGCATTCTTCTTTCCATGGCTTTTTGTGTCACAAAAACTATATTTTTTTTGTGCATAATACGTTAAGAGAATGTAGTGGTTCTCAGTATATACGAGTACATGAAAAGTCACAAAACACGAGTCAAATGCACTTTTCTTAATATACTCGTATAATGCATATTTTGGTGTTTGCCATATAGAGAACGGTTTCCCAAATGCTGCTCGTGCATTTTTTCAATTTTTTTACTTTGATTCTCTTTTCTAAGTATCAAACGTTCCTAAGATAAACATTTATTCATTAATTCGTTTTAAAACTTTGCATAAATATGTCAATATATATTTTATTAACTCGTTTTTATTATTAAATTGTTATCGGTATCCATGGCCATATTTTAACTTTAGCAAACGAAAATAATATTTGAGTAAATGTAAAATTAAAACAAAAGAAAAATCTCAAAGACAATACGTACTCGTATAAGGTTGAGGAGCGTAGAGGAGTTATGGGGGAATATTTTGAGATAAATAATATTATTTTAGTTTTACCTTCGTACATTGTCCTTGACCAAGGTAAATCGAATATCGGTTGTTCAAGACGTTGCTAATAGTTTTTTTCTGAAGTTAAACTTGACTGATTTCGTTAATCACCTTAGCTTTTGTTTCTTCATCAGTATGTATTTTCCGTTGATATTTATTTCCTTGTTTTCCAATCAAGATTGTGTTCAGAACAAATCCAAATACGTTTGGATATATTATGCCTTCCTGTCTTAGAAAAAGACAAAATATTCAATTAACGTCAAATATTTCTAACAAGTTGAAAGTCATAAACGTTGTCAAGAGAGTGTTAACGTTTCTTAATCTGGGTAACAATGACTTCGGAAAGATTTCCAAATCCCGTACGTAGATAGAATCACGAGTACGGAAACACGTTATGAGTGCTTTGGATTGGAATAATAACAATAACAGACTCGGAGAGCTGTTTGCACGGAATGAGGCGTATTCCTGTTAAATCCTCGACAAATCTGATTGGATGAATAATACACTACGCCTTGGCACGAGATGCTTGCTCGCTGCTCGCTACAATATCGCGGATTGTGAAGGGTGTCAAAACGAGAATTCAATTATCTTGAGTTACCGTAATATCTCAATTTGGGATATCTCCTTATTATTAAGTCTTTAATTGATGTTGAGTTCTGTAAGAAATTTATTCATTTTGATTTTGGGCGTATAATTGAATCTTGTTTCCTAAAGAAGGTGTCTATTTTGAAGTGATTCGGGATAATTTATCTGTTCTTGATTTGAATACAATTATTTTATTTTTAGTTTTATGTCCGTGTACCACGATTTGAAATTCTTTTTGTTTAATCTTCCTTAAGCTTTTGATAGATGTTACAACTAATCAAACTCGCTCATGGAATGACTTTAATCACTAAATGGCTCCATATAAATTCATTGATAAAAATTATATGTTATTGACTTAATTAACTATTTTACACACATTCATTATTGCTTCTAGATATCGATGGATAATTCTAAGGTAAGTTTCTAGTTTAATATTTGCTCTTAATAATTGACAATCTTCATCTCTCAAGGTAGAACGCTTATTCGCCAACAAGTAATTTCCTTGTGGTAACCAAACATTAAAGCTAACAGTTTTTTTAACCTGAAGGTCTTTTTTATTTCTGAATGCTTAAAAATATTGTACAGTAACATATAACCTGGCGGGCTCATTACCACGTTACAATTTCTGTAATCAGGGAGATTTTAAAATGTCAGGGTTTCAAAATCAGGCTTGACATATATTTTTTTATGTACAAACGAAGATACATTCATACATACCATTATGCCGTCTTCCTGTCGGGGTAGGCAGAGATGACAGAGTGCCTTACTTTTCTAACTCGACACATATCAACCTCGAAATTCCAATATTCTACCGAAAGACAAATATTCAATCAACATAAATACGCAGGTAGGTACTATCCACGTTAAATTCGTTTATTTATAAAATTCCCTAAACTTATTTCGAAAAAAAACCATACCCATGGATTCAACGTAGATAAATCGTTAGTTTTTTTTTTATAAAATAACAATTAATGTTTAAAGAATAACCGGCCTTGTAATTTTTGCATGGAATTATACTCGTTACATTGTACTGTAAATATTTAAAAAAATGTTGATTATTCACTTCGTATTTTAATTATTTTTTAAATCTTCAATCGTTCTAAACAAATATCAAAATATGTTCATTATTGCAAATCAAGCAAAAATATTTGAAAAAATTTAGGCGAATTTGAAAATCTACAACTCGTATATTAATATTACACAAAATGAAAAATGTTCAAGTATGTGATCAAATAGTGTGTATGATTTCCGAGATTTTGTAAAGAAATGTCCGTTCACAAATGGACGGCAAAAATTAATTTCTGTACCCCGGAGGCGATGTAGATATATTTTAAATTTTCAATAAAATTACAATGTTTGTACGCCTTTTTGGAAAACAGTAAAAAAATAGTGTAAAATGTCTTTCGATATCAAAATATTCTTAAAGTCACATTATTTATTTGTACTCTCCTATAAACTTAGCAAAATGGCATGTGCCCAGATATATAAAATGAATTTATCAATCTTAAATTTTGACTCCAAATAGTTAATACGAGCATGTACTTCTAATTTAATTATTGAAAATTATATTGTACTACATGGTATATTTGATACAACATTATAGGCTTTTCAAAGTTATTGAATAGGTATTAAGTAAACCACAAAGTTTAACTTAACTTTATTAAGTTGATATTATATGAAGTAACTGTGTATGAATTTCTTATTAAGAATTTAATCAGTCGCTCTTTCTCCTACCTTAATTATCAGAAATATCATTATATATATTAAAGTTTGGCAAATATGTAATTATTTTTGCTATGAAAGTCGAATTTCGATAATGCTCTAATTCCCTTCTGATATAACGATGAAGGTTTCTCGAAACGATATGCCTAATTGAAGTGTATTGATTGAAACAACACAAACCATATATGGTTAATATTGAATACTAAATCCGAAAACACTCTTGTGGTTTCTTAATCAATCTTAATTCCTAATACTTAGTCAGTGGCGGACTGCAATACAAGTATGTATTACAAAAGATTTTGAGCACATTCAAAAACTTTTTCAATCCTGTGTTTACCAAGTCTTTCATAGTACACAAGTTAGGACAAAATAGGAAAGCACCGAGGTTCCAGGAGAAAGCGTTCATCATGGTTGATAGCCCTACAGCAGTGTTTGCGCAGAACAGTAGTACTCCCCAGGGTAGCTTTTTTTATTCAAATTATACGGATTTCTTCTATCAAATAATATTGGTCTAATTTTTTATCCATATGTATGAATGCTAAGGAAGATTCTTCTCGTGCTAGACGGTTCCAAAAATATGTCCACTGTGTCACTCAATTGGTTCAATATCTCTAAACCACGCATCACTGAGTATTAAGCAATTATATTGGTTCTGTAAGTCGGTACATGAAGATAAAAACTAAGTGCCTCTGATATTGCGGTAAAGTTAAAATTACATTGATATTCTTTGAATATGAATAACGTGATGGACTGTTACTTTCTTATTTCTAGACTTCTATAATTGCATAGCATCAAAAGTTTTATGTGGTTTGCATAATTTGAATTGTCACCTCTGTTCTATGTCATATCATGATTTTTTTTTTGTATTTTTTCCAGCATATTTTTGTATTTCACTTGATGGGGAGCCCAAACTTCTAAAGGATATTCTACTCGTAGTTTAGAACGAATGAAATAATTAAACAAATTTCGTAGGAAATCAGTACTATCAGTTTCGAAATATTCTAATTATAAAATCTAGACGTTTGTCACAGTCCGACACCAGTTACCAGAAACAGTCAACAAATGTAAGACTGGTATCAAAAGGTACCCCAATTTCTGGAATTCGGTTACTCGATGAAGTACTGCCGTCTGTATTGTACATTGATAGTGAATTGGTGAAGATTTTGACTGTAGAATACACACATACACTTTATGATATTGAAATAGAGGCGATTACATTCAAATCAGGAATTAAAAAAATCGTTACCGTGTTGCAATTTGCACAATCCTGAACAACTGTGATTTTCTTGAAAATCTTTATCATCAGCAAACAGTAAACAAGAAAAACGGAGCTGCTTACAATATCATCAGATAAAATATTCGGTACACGGACAAGGCACTTTCTTATAATTTTAGGGCTAACGTAGTTTTGAAGAAAACTTCTTTAGTCTTTAAATTTAATATAAAAAGAATATCATGGAGTTACAGAGGTGCTTGAAAAATATAAGTTTGCTTTAGGCTAAAGTCTCTTTTCATTATAGCTCTTTACTCCTCTAAATATGAAGAAGGATTTTGTTATGAAGTTTAAAGCGAGGTGGAATCTCCATGTTTTCTGAGAGGACGTACCTCAACACCTTTTTTTCTCGAATATAGTTTTTTCCTCGTCCACATTCAAATATCTAGTCATATATGCTCTTCTTTTACGCCCACATCTCACTTACTTTCAGAGAAAATTACTCCATCTATATACATACATACATACCATCACGCCGTCTCCCTATCAGAGCAGGCCGAAAGGACACAGCGTAAGTATTTTCTATCACGACGAATCTTTCGCTTAACATCTATCTCCGTCTATTCTTTTCTCGGTTTACTTTAGTATTCATTTCAGATATATACAATTGTTTTACAACTCTTTTACAACTTGCAATTACACAATTTAATTCATTTTCACTGTTAGTTGCTTCAAACACTCAAGAAGTACTCGTATATATTATAATGGTTATTAGAGCTTTTTAAACAGATAGTGTTGATATAATGAAATGAGGTACTAGATAAGACTCATTATTTTACAAGATAAAAGAAAAAAATATCCCGGAAGCTAATAAACAACATATCTTCATAACATTTAGCTAAACACTTGTTCTTGATAATGTTAAACCTTTTTTATAAATAAACCACCGATTGGTTTATTGAAATTATTAAAATTAATTGAAAATGGTTCAATGACACATATCAAGTTACGTCACTGTATGAAATATGATCATTATGCTAATGATGACATTCTCTTCTATAGCAAGATGATACATTAATTAATACAAGTTATTTTGGTTTATATGATGTAGAATACGAGTTGAATTAAGTAAAACATTGTTATTTAAATGACATCTTTCTATACAGATTTTAACGACTGAATTCAATTAGTCAACTAAGATTGTGTTAAAATTAACAATGCAGTGATAAGTAATTTTAATTCTTTAAAATTGAAGTTTTTAAGTGTGTGTCAGCACTCCAGAATACCGCGGAGTATTCGAAAATTTTAATATATCCAGGCAATCTTAATTTAATAGGTTGAAGCACGGTAACAATGATGTGATAGTATTTTGAAAAGTTGAATCTATTAAATCTTTCCCTGTAGAGAAGAAACATGCATATTTTGAAAATGGCGGGATAGATTCAGCCTTTAGGGAAAAACATATTACGACACAAAAGAAAAACGAATGATGACCGTGGCAAAGAAAGTTTCGCATTGTAAAATCAATTAATGTTATAATATTCAAAAAAGTTGTTTTCTCTCACGATATAAAAATTGTTTTTGAAGAGTACCTGATATATGAGTAGTTTAACTGGTTTAAAAATACGTTCTAAAAATAATATGAAGTTCACATGGATACACGACCCGATTATAACTCATTCTCCATCTGACTTGATGGCGCTATAGTAGAGGAAGATACTCGGCTTGAGCTATTTTGCGACTGTTAATTGAAACAACATTCGTCAATATGGAACTAGTAAAGTTTTGGATATCAATAAAGGATGAACATCTTTTGCCAAGTGCTAAAATTCTGTGAATCCTGGTTTTCCAATATTCGGCAGTAGCTGTAGTAAAAAGTCTTATTGTAATCATTTTTGCTGGCTGAAAACAGTTTATTTTATTTATCTATCCGTCAATATTAAAATATAGCAACCATGCAACCTCTGCATTACACTTTCAAGTTACAGGAGTATTCCATCGTCAGGTAAGATAAACTTTCTGATGAACTATTCCTCCAAAGGGATTATGTCTTAGCCCCCACATTACTGTTTAAAAGGGTTATTGTTAAAAAAAAACGTACGGTGGATTTTGGTCGGAACCACGTACAAATATTCATAGACTAAATTACATTAATTTTGATTGGTTTTACACGAAGATCCGTATACATAGTTCTCAACAAGCTCTAGGCCATTCTGCCGGTGATCTGCTTCAGACACAGACTTCTCTCACGTATCTGCGACACAGTCTCGGGATGTGGGGACTTTTGCTGATCTCTCTGGCATACTGGATGGCCAACCTCGTCATTATAGAGCTCGCTGCTATGAAGTCAAGAATAACAAGGGCATGTGCCGGGGCACGGAACTGGCCACAACATGAAGTTCTCCAGTCTGCTACACCGCTGGAGCTGAAAATAATTTCGACTAACGGCCCACTGTATCAGTGATCCAAATTTACGATGGTAACAGCTTCCGCCCTCACAAATTGACTCGGAATCTATAATATAAGTGGATGAATCCTATATAAAAAACCTTGGAACTTGTCTTTTAATTTGTAAAATACTTTCCTTTTCATTCGTAAATTTACCTTTTTATTTATACATAATTTTTCTTTTAAATTGTTTATTTCTTTTTTACGTAAAATTTTTTGTAACATTAAACACAACTTCTGCATAATTTATTTTATTGCTAACTTCCACGCTTCATTGTTCTATATAAAAAAAATATTATGTAAAATTTTGATACTCCTCGAATATAAAATATTCGTAATTCAAAATACAGAGTAAAGTCTTTCTGTTGAAAGAAAACCCCGTATCAACCTATCATCGCTCAAAACTCAATTCAGGACAGATAATTAGGGTAACTGCATCTATTTATGATAGATTCCAATATTTAAGAAACTTTGTGTTAACAATATATTCAACCATCCAACTTATTGATAAGTTTTTAAGAGAGCTACGAAAAATATTTGTGCATTAAGTATTTGTACATAGACCTCTGTATATTGAGTACCAGAGAAGCCCAGTGTCTTGTATCGAGGATGACTTAATTCGTTGGACGTCCAATAGAGTCTAGGTGGCAGAAATGTGTAAGGCAAAAAAATAGTATATTACCTTGACGTAAGAAGATACTTGAGCGTTTTTTACAGAGGTGTCTTGCTGTTGTCACTTTACAGGCCAGTCAAATTATCGCTTTTTTAATCATAAAAGTAAAAAATTTGATAGTAAGAAAATACATTTTAAAAGAGGATATAAAAAATTAAGCAACAATAATAATAATAAGTAAGAAATGTTTGTTTAAATGGAATGTTTTAAAGCAAAAAAATTGGGCATAAATACGCTAAAGAAATTTTCACATTTCAGAGATTGTCTAAGAATAAACTATTAATGTACTCCATACATATTGTATATTTGTATATGTATACTCCATTTAGAATATTACCGCCACTAGGAGAGCAATCCGTTATAACGCATAGTGCAATATTGGCCGTACTTATCTGGTGCAGGAATTTCATCAGACGGAGTAGGTCCCCGCAAGCATGAAAGGCATGCCATTAGACGATGTGATGCCTATCTTCAAAGGCCCTCCGCTCCCTTGGAAATCTCGGCTACAGGATAGTAGGACGTGATTGAAATTGAGACCTTTGGCAAATATATCACAGTTTCTTGGGTCTTAGATATTTCAATACTGTTATTTACCAACTGTTTACAAGGAGTAAATTTATTAATAACTATTTATTAAATTTGTAACGGTTTCTTGAATTTTCAGTGTTCAAAGGAGCTCAGGAATGCTATTAAAAATTTAGAAAAATAAAAAAAATGATTACCTATATAATATATAATGTAAAATTTTTATTTCACGTACCAACTTTGATGTGTGGAAGTGAAACGTGGACGTGCAAAAATATTGATAGGAGTCGAATAAATGTTATAACAATGCGTGTACTGAAGAGAGATAGGGGAAATGTATGACATAATACGTAATTAAGTGATAAATGTGAACGTAAGGTTGAGTAAGATCAAGAAGAGCACTCTGTGGTGGTTTGGGCATATAAAACGAATGGATGAAGAAAAACTTACAAAAAAATATACAATGCAAATGTGAGTGGAAGGCGTGGTAGAAGAAGATGGAAAATGTGGTTGGATCAAATAAATGATATTTTGAAAGAAATATACTTAAAAAGTCAGTAAAATCGTAGGAGTTTTATGGAAAGTTGTATATGGATATGGAAGAGGCAAAGGATGTCGATATAGAATAGCCTGGCGTTCTGTCTGTAGGCAGAGGTCTACCCCGACAGATACTTGGCGTTTTTTTGACATTTTTGCTATTTTCCTGAATTTTAAACATGATATGAAAAAGTTAAAAAAATGAGTCTTTATGAAAATAATTAATTCTACGTTAATACGTATTACGTTATTGTGAATGAATTTTGATTGCGACTTAAATAACATTTAAAATATCAGATTACCTCAGACTAAGTAAAGTTTAAAAAAATTAATAATTTCTCATTTTGATGCTAGGAATTAGGAATTTCATTGATTTAAATGCTATGATATCCATTATTTAAATGCTATGATATCCTTAAAAAATTTAAAACTTTTTTAAGTATAAAAAAAATTGATTACATAGCATTATTTTTAAAATGCTTTTTTTTCTTATCTTGGTTATGAAACATGGGTTTGTAAATATTAATTCGTAACTTTAAACTCTTTTAAGATTCAACGGTTAAAATAAATAATTCATGGGCTAATTCGTTATTTTTCCCATGGAATGTTTAACTTACGGAAATTAAACTGTGGTAAAAGTAAATTGGATGGTTAATTATATCGACATATTGTGTTGGCTTTGAAATTGGTTTGTTGGATTTCAGTTGTTTCATGCCGTAAATAAATTTAAAATGAGTTTTAGACAAAAATAAACCGAAAAAGAATTATTTAACTTCAACGAGATTAGGAATTGAAACACGTGAGAGGAAATAAAATATACAAATGTTTTTATACCATTAGTTCTAAAGGTGTAAATATATTATAAATAAAAACACGGTTTATTTGAATTTTAAAGAGTTATTCCCTAAAAAATTTCATTTAGAATTTTTATTCAACATGTATTGAAATTAGCAATCATGCTAAGAAAGCATTTATGCGTTTGCTTTCCGGATGATTCTCCTTTAGACTACTATAATTTTCAGACCTTATTTGATTTGAATTAACGCAATACAGTTAATTATAATCTGTTATGAAGCTTAAAAAATAGACCGATATACATTTTTTCGAGCAAATGCTGCAGTAAACGGAATGCATCGATCGTTTTGGAAATATGTCAATAGTTATTAAAAATTTAATGACTACTGACTGATTAGCCTTATGAATCATGTGTTGAAAATATTCTTGAAGATTATACATTAAAGAATAAGGCTGAAGTGCGAGCGTGACCTGGATATTTCTCAATTTGGCTTCAGGAATGGCTTTGGAACACGAGAAGCGTTATTAGCTATAAACGTCCTACTGCAGAAATGCCGAGACCAACGGAAAGACATTTTTGCCTGTTTCATCGATTACGAGAAGGCGTTCGATAGAGTGAAACACGCAGACCTTGTTAAGATGCTTCAGGAACGAGGTGGTATAGATGATAAGGATATAAATATTATTAAAAACCTGTATTGGAACCAAGAGGCTGTCATTAAATTGGAAAATAACAAATCGAAAGGCATACCAATTCAACGTGGAGTTCGACAAGGTTGTAATTTGTCACCTATGTTATTTAATCTTTACTCTGATATAGTTTTCAAGGAAGCACTATATAACTTGAATCTGGGGGTCAAAGTGAATGGTGTATGCGTCAATAACATCAGGCACGCAGATGATACGGTTGTTCTGGCAGACAGTATTGACGACCTTCAAACGCTTATAGATAGAATTAATGAAGCCGGTGTGAGGCTGGGGCTGAACATGAACGTGAGTAAAACAAAGTTCATGGTGTTTGGCCGGCAGGATCACGCAGGAGCACGTCTTACATTGAACGGTGCTGATATAGAGAGAGTGAAAAAGTTTAAATACCTCGAAAGTATCCTAGTGGAAGACCTCGACCCAGAAACCGAAATCAAGTGCAGAATTGAATCATCTCGTGTGACTTTTAATAAAATGAGAAGCGTATTCTGCGATGATAATCTAAACTTGAAACTTCGACAACGGTTAGTCAAATTCTACGTTTGGTCAGTGTTATTGCATGGAGTAGAATCATGGACCTTCAAAGTAAGTAGTATGAACCGACTGGAAGCATTCGAAATGTGGATGCACCGGAGAATGCTACGAATACCCTGGACGGATATGGTCAGCAACACAAGGGTTCTTCAAAGAGCCAAAGTTGATAGAGAGTTGCTGACTAATATTAAAATCCGAAAGGTGTCCTACTTGGGTCATGTACTTAGAGGACCAAAGTACAAATTACTGCACCTGATCATCCAAGGCAAAATAGAATGCCGAAGAGGTGTTGGCAGGAGGCAAATCTAGTGGTTCCGCAATAATCGTGATTGGACTGGCATAAGGGGCGTTGGAGATCTTTTTCGGGCTGCCGGGGACAAAGATATCTACTCTCAAGTGATATTCAACGTTGGGGAGACCTGACATGACACTAAGAAGAAGAAGAAGAAGTTACTAAAAAACAAAATATTTTTGCGATAAACAAGTTCGTCCATAATCAGATAATTTCGTAGCTCACTCTTTACGTCTTTTAATGTGAATGAGTTCAGTTGTTTAGAGTTCGTTTCCCTGCCATTAATGGGTAACAAAATAAGTTAATATCCAGCACGAGCCAAATCATGCCTTCGTAAAAACGATGACAGAAACGACAGGCTTAAGGACATTCACGGTAGAAGGAAAACGACTCACAGTGCAGTAAATGTAATAAAAAAGCGGCTTAAGGTCTAGAGTTCAAACCACTCGGTAAATTGGCTAATTTCGCAAAAAAAAAAACTTTAAATGTAGCCAAATGATGACATACATTGAAAGTAACAGGTCGCGTGGAAGCGTGGCTTCAAGGTTTCAACATTTTCGCCTTAACATTTACGATAATAAGATGTTTACTGAATTGCTCTGGATTAATCTGGATCATTTCGAAATTGCTTGAGATCTGTTATTTTTGTTACTTTATTTGTCTCACAAACAAAAAGAGTTTTCAAAATTTTATATCGAAATGGAGTTTTAATAGGCTATGTCTATTTCACGTTCGAATTATACAATCATTCTTTAAATAACTAAACTGTAGTCGTTAATCTTCAGTAACAATAATTTTTTTTTCGTATTATTATAATAAATATTTTCGTGAAATAACCAGGCAGGATTTAAATTAATTGACTTAGTGTTTGAACATACATAAGATAATTTCGTGTAATAATCCAAGTTGAGCATCTCTCATGTTTGGCAGACTGGGAGAGATATTCCTTGCTTAGTCTACATTTACTTTTGAAAGTAATTTAACTTCTTACCACTTAACGAAAAACTTAGTGAAGCCTCACACTGGGGTATCTTTTCCTTTGTATTTCAATTCGCAGCTTACACCTCGTTATAAGGATAAACGGAAAAAGGATAAAAACTTTTAAATCTATGATAATTGATATTCCAACTTTTTTTTTAAATTTGTATATTTTTGTTGGTTATTTTGGATAAATTATTCATGTTATTTTTCCTTCCACAAGTTTTACTTTTTTCCACCTGAAGGAAGCAGTCGTTTTAAATTTCTTTCAAATTTCAGTTTCTCAAAAACCTGAATTATAATGTTGTTATTTCTTTTAAAGGTTAAACCATTGAAAAATTCTTTTTATTTTTAAATATTTCACAAACCTCATCAAGTTTTCAGAAGAAAATACATTCAAAATACTTAGTCTATGTGAAGACTATTCAAATAAATATAAGCTTACATAAAAGGAAAAAATAAGTAAAATAAAAATTTATTTTATATTTTTGTGTTCACCACAGGTTTAATTTAGGTTCACAACTAGTTTCGAAGACCGCCGTCTTCTTCGTCAGGTGAATATAAACTGACAAAACTAAAAAATCTTGATACTAAGTTTTATGCGTGTGAGTTTATTAAATTTGTGACATTGAATAATCAAGTTTTGAAAAAAGTTTTCGAAAATATCTTACAATATTGAGTTTCGTGGATTGAATCGTTTATGCGTATTTGGTTCGAATGGGCTATTATTGACACGTGACAAGTAGGGCTTCAGGAATAAGGTAAGGGTACCTCTTTAAGCCACGTTTATTCACAACTTTAATCACTTGAACCGTAATCCTGTAATTCCAGCCCTGCGGGAAGAATCTTAAGGAAGGATCAACAAAGTGAAATTCAACCTTAAGCCGGATTTGTGGACTATTTTATCCAATAAGATATAAGTGTTTTTTTTAAATACTCAAATGAAACAGATAAACCAATGAGGAGTTTTGACTAATTTTACTTAAGAGACTTAAACTTTACTTATGTTGATAGAAAAGTATGAAAGTAAAATAAATGCGACGTGTGGTTGAGTACTGAAATATTAGAGCAAGTTGAAGAAATAGGTATGCTATTTACATATAGGTAGTATTTTCCCACATGATGGATATCAAAAGCCGTGTAGCGATAGAAAACAAAATATATGGGGGACTAAACATATATACTCGAACCGGACAGTATACCTGCTTAAACGATAGTTCAAATAGTATTTTAGTACAATAGTAACTATGATGTATAGCAGTGAAACGTGGAAGTGGAAACGGACTGAAAATAGCCAAATAAATGTTACAGAAATGCGTGCAATTAGAAGAATAAATGAGGCGACACTGTAAAACAGAATACGAAATGAATTTATAAGAGATGAATATGAAATTATGACTGATGTTTTGAGCAAGATGAAGATCACTCTGAGATGATTTGGGTATGCGGATGAATGAGTAAAGAAAGGTTTACGAAATAAATAAACAGTTCAAATGTGAGTAGGAGTGGTAGAGAAGTACCAAGAAAAGTATGGTTAGATCACGTGAATGGTATTTTGAAAGAAGGAAAAGTAAGATGTGAAAAAAAACGTTGGAGCTGTATGAGAAAGTGTATGGATGTGAACGAGAGGAAAAAGGAACATGAGTCGAGAGAAAGGAAAGTCTGGAAATATTTTCTCTCTGCCTATCCCAGCAAAGAAGTGGTGTGATGGTACGAGTATTTATAAAATATTTTTCACATGTTAACTGTATAACTTGAAGCTTTTCTTGTAATCGATACATATACGAGTATGTTAGATACACTTTCCTAACAATTACACTAGACTTCGCCGGCAAGAACTGTTCTCAATAACATTCGCAAGAACGGGGCTTCCAGCCGCTATGCCTGTTGGAAGGGTCTTAACTCTTTTGAACGGGACTGCTTTGGATATTGACATATTTCATATCACGTTACCAAAAGCAAAAGTAAATTTTCTTCTAAGATTGAGCGCGTTAGAAAGCACTCATCAACGTATTTAAGTGACTTTGAATATATGTGTATGTTTGTGTGTATATATGTATGCATATTCATATTTTGTAATTTATTATAATTTTTTTATTTTATATAATTTATGTTTATTTTTTTGAGAACATTTCTTGTATTTTTCAATGTAATTGGGCTAAGCCTGTTTTGAGAAAATATATAAATAAAAATATGCTTAATCAATAATATAATATAATATATTGCCATTGTTTGATTACAACTATGCTTAATACAGCGTGATTTACACTCATGCGGTGATAATAAATACAAGAAGAAAGTTTTATATATATATGAATACTGTGTAAACATTTCAACCTTTTTGAATGTGTAGAATATACAAAAAGGCGCAGAATAAGCTTATTCATATTTTTTTTATATATTAACCATAGGCAAATAATTTTATAGATCGAATAATAAAACAGCTGGAATAACACATAATTTATCTCCTTTCAATATTACAAAAACTTATAGAACTTATTCATGTAAAGAACTCATTTGTGAAAAATCCTGAGAGGCGTGGAGATGTGGTGTTAAATAATAATATCAAGTTTACCTAAGACGAATATTTTATTGTTGTTTCTATAATTATTTTAAATTGAAATGTATGAATCTAAAACCAAAATAATTTTAAATTTAATGACAAAAGTTTTAATCTATTATAAATAATACAAACATGCCATAACGTAATTTTTCTATTGGGGTACGATTAGGTAGAGAGGACAGAGCGCTAGACTTTTCAGATTTCAGACACGGTATACATCTTGCACTTCGATATCCATACTCGTATATCTTTTTTTATGTTCTTCGGATTAATGACTAACCTATTCTTTATTAAAATTTTAAACTTATTTAAATTTAAATTAAATTTACGTTCACTCTAAACATACTTCTCTTTGCCTTCGTCTCATCGACTCCCATTCACAATTTTTTTGTTAAGTTTTGTGTGTCGTTTTTTTTTCGTGCTTAAACTACTTTAAAATGTTTTAATTCTACGTAACAAACCAGTCGCTAGATGACATTCATCCTTTATTTCTTGATTGTATTCACTGTCATACATCGTCACACCACACATGAGTATAATTTTCAGTGCACGCATTATGTTTTCATTATTTCTCCACGTCCACGTTTTACTTCTCTACACGAAATATTGTACTAATATATCGTCTCAAATATTTTTTAACCTAACACTATAGTTTTAAATATTGACCAAAGAACGTTAAGGTAATGCTACATTTCATTCCTTCGAATGGTATCCCTCAACGAATCCGAATTTGAGAATCGGGAATTTCGAAAAGCGTGGGGCTATATTATCTTCTGCCCCATTAATTGAGCCTTTGGGATTCATACCACTTATGTAGACGCTAAACTTGCGGTTTGACATCGCACATGTTGGTAATACTAAGCCGAATGGGAAAAGGCAACAACACACACATGCCTAGCACAAATGAATATTGTTCTCAGATGAACTCTATTATTAGACTGACACCCTTGTTTTTTCTTTCTTACCATCTGGAATTGAGCCCGAAACCTCCGGGTTGAAGTTAAGCGGTTTGCCAACCAGCTCACTAATTTGACAGTTAATCATACACTCCCTGTACTGTATTGTTTTACACTATCGTTATATAGAGGGACCTGGTGGGCTTTCCAGGGAAACTTAATCTAGTGCCATACGGTATTCTCTTCCAACCAACCAGAACAATGGTCAAAAGATCTGAAGTTATAATTATTATGGAACCTTTTTTAAGATTTTTTTTATACTTGCTAGGTTGAACCCTCAACGAAGAGAAGTGTTTTACCAATGGAGGTCGTTTGCTTTATATGGTCAACAAGCAAATGAGCTAGTTAAGGATCTAAGCGTTATGAATTCGATTTCCAGCATGATTTAATATCATACGATTTTTTATAATAATGTGAATAAAATAGTCAGGTAACGTCATTTACATTTTCAATAAAAAATCAATAAAAATATAACTTGATTCGATATTAAATCCCCTCTAAAAAGTAAATGTAGACTATCTCATTAAATTTACTCGGAATATTTTTGAAGTTTGAGTATTCGAGAAAAGTAGTTTGACTGAGAAGAGTAAAAGTTTTAACATGATAACATTCAGATTTCAGTTCAATGTTTTGAAAAGTTAGAAGAAAACATTTTAACATATGAGAAATTTCCATATAAAATTGAGGATTATATTACACTTTCATTGCATGCAGTAAAATATTTTAGATTTATTTAATTACATAGAATAATGAAAGTAAGAGTTTAAAGAGATACACTCTAATAATCATACGTCACGCTTATTTTTTATGCACAGATGCTGTAGACTTACGGGTTGACTGACTATGAATTACAGCTTTAAGTTAACGAGCTTATTCCATATGTCTACTCGTTACTAAAAAGAACATACTCCAAAAATATGTGAAATTGACATTTTTAGTTAAGAGTCAAGTGGTATTTTTATCAAAAAAAACTTGCAATTTTATTTCCAAAAAATATATTTTAATAACGCCATAAAAGATAACCAAATTAGAACCCATTTTTAATTTTTAAAAAGATTCCAGTGGATATCAATTCGTTACATGAATGATTTTGATGTGTACTTGAAAAAGTAATGAAAGAAGCGAGTTATATTTTCTTCATCATATTCGCATGATCCTCAAAGTAAATTAGTTATCTTCCAATTTACGTAGAATACAGGAATTCACTGAAAGATCTAGAAAGATAATATTCGTGGGGATCTTTTTGTATATGGGTGGTTACGTTTAAATATATAATTCTTGATGTTTATGCATCATGCAAGAGGATTTAGAAATATACTTAAAAAAATTGGATGCTACCGGCTCATTCAAAGTGTCGAAATTGAAATCCCGCGGTGACTACTCGTCATTCAAGATCGGAATAGAGGTAAGCAAGACCGAATCAATTTTGTCTCCAAGTAATTGGCCCCGTAAAACCTTTTTGAAAAAATGGATAACCAATTTGGAGGCTCCTAAACTACCGAGCCATTACTGACAGAATGGGAAAGAGAAGCGGAATACTTCGTCTCTCACAATACTTAATGCGTACTATCAGAATGTGCGCGGCTTGAAGACGAAGACAATAAATTTTTTCAACAATGTTGCTGCTTCCAATCACTCTCTGATTGCACTTACCGAGACGTGGTTGGACGCCTCTGTCTATAGCCGTGAGCTTTTTGATGGTAATTATTTAGTATTCCGACGCGATCGCTCGACCGCTGATGGAGTCTCCGCACACCGTGGTGGCGGCGTGTTACTTGGATTGAGAAACTCTGATTCGGTTCTTGCTGAACGAGTGTCATTCCTGGAAACGAGTAATGAAGATCTTTGGGTTAAAATCACTGTAAATAGTTTTTTAGTAATATTTGTATGCGTTGTTTACTTCCCACCGAATACAACCGAGGAGAAATACTCGCTCTTCTGTACCAACATTTTAGCTCATGTAAATTACATACGAGATAGAAAAGTAGTAATTCTTGGCGATTTTAACTTAAATAGCGCGATAGGGGCACGGGGGGTTCAAAACGAATTTTTGTGTCTTTCAACTGCCTACAGCTTGATACAATTTAATAATATCAATAATTTTAACGGCAGGCTTCTAGATTTAATATATTCAAATATTAGCACCAAGGTGCAACACGCCCCTTTTCATCTCGTACCAGAAGATCTTCATCACCCGGCACTAGAATTCGATCTCACAGTCTTCTTGATCAAGGATAAAATAAATGCGTCTCCAAAAAAATTTGAGAATCCAGTGTTTAAAAAATGGCGATTTGACAAAGGAGATTTCCATTCCTTATATCTGAAGACAAGGGATATTAACTGGGATCCCTTATATTCAATTTTAGACGTGAACGAGGCGGTAGCATATTTGTATGAACATGTTTATTGCGTATTTGATGAGTGCTTTCCCGTAACACCAAAAGAGCTACGTAAGTGGCAATACCCGAGGTGGTTCACAAGTGAAATTGTTGGGAATATTAGACTTAAAGATTCTCTTCACAAAAAATGGAAACACTCTTGTCGTCTGAGTGACTACGATGCGTTCAAAAGTGCTCGCGCTCAGCTCAAACATAACATTCGCACGGCTTATAAAGACTTCATAAGGAACTTAGAATGTCGAATGGTACGTGAACCAAAACTATTTTGGAATCATACTAAATCCATGCGTAACGATTCTCCAGTGCTTAATGTTATGAATTGGGATGGGAATCAAATAACTGGTCCCGAAATATCTTCTGCATTCGCAAATTATTTTTCAACAGTTTATTGTAGGGACTCCGAGGCATTTGTTTTTGATGAACACCATACTTCCTCGGGATGTAAGCTAAGCATCACTACATTTGATATACTCAAACAAATAAAGTTGATGAAAAACACGAAAACAGTCGGGCCGGACGGAGTACCTACATTTTTTCTTAAGGGCTGTAGTGAATTGCTTTCTGCACCTCTTGCTTACATATTTAATCTTGTCTTCCGAGTCCATACTTTTCCAAGTGAATGGAAAAAGACTCGAGTTATTCCCATATTTAAAAATGGTTCTAAGGACGATATAACCAACTACAGACCTATCGCCATACTTTCTTCAATAGTTAAGCTCCTAGAAATGTTTATGGATCGCACACTAAGGTCGTTAGTGGACCCATATATAATTGATGAGCAGCATGGCTTCAGAAGAGGCAGATCTACTGAATCCAATCTGATGGTCTTCACCGACTATGTTTCAAGGGCTGTAGATAGTGGCAATCAGATTGATTGTTCGTATCATGACTTTGCAAAAGCTTTTGATCGCGTCAATCACAAAAAAATATTAGAAAAAATGAGTGAACTTGGGATCCCAGGTAACTTACTAAGGCTACTGTCAGATTATCTTACAGATAGAAAACAATTTGTTTCACATGGAATCTACAACTCCGATTACTTCACTGCCTACTCAGGTGTTCCGCAGGGGTCGAATCTTGGACCTACCTTATTTCTTATTTTTATTAATGATATAGGTAGAGTTATAAAAAAATCCACGTTTCTTCTATTTGCTGATGACCTCAAAATCTTTCAAAAAATTCGTTCTTATACCGACTGCTTAGACCTACAGGCAGATCTCAACAACGTTTGTGAGTGGAGCCACAATAATAAATTATATTTCAACGCATCAAAGTGCAAAATTATGTCGTATCATCGCTCACACGTCTTGAAATTCCATAGATATACACTTGAATCTATACCTATTCCCCGCACAGATAATATTAAAGATCTGGGTGTCTTGTTCCACAGCAATCTCGCGTTTGGTCCTCACATAGAAGTTATGTGCAACTCAGCTTATAAAACTCTAGGATTTGTTATGAGAATCTCTAAGTCGTTTGAAAACCAATTGGTGCTCAAAACGTTGTTTAATTCATTGATCCGTAGCAAACTAGAAAGCAATGCTTGCATTTGGAGCCCGGTGGGGGCGCAAAACTCGCTCATGGTGGAGAAAGTACAAAAAAAATATCTACGATATCTCTACATGAGTGAGTTTGGTGTCTATCCGTGGCTATATCCTACGCAGTTTCTGCTGGGCATGCTCGGGTATAACTCCTTGAGCGTAAGAAGAGATCTGCGTCTCTTGGTATACGTTGTCAAACTCGTTCGAGGAGTTGTGAGCTGTCCAGCATTACTACAAAGATTAGCGTTAAATGTTCCTAACAATTACACTAGACTGCGCCGGCAGGAACTGTTCTCAATAACATACGCAAGAACGGGTCTTCCAGCCGCTATGCCTGTTGGAAGGGCCTTAACTCTTCTTAACGGGACGGCCTTAACTCTTCTTAACGGGAATATTTCATATCACATTACCAAAAGCAAAAGTAAATTTTCTTCTTAGATTAAGCGCGTTAGAAAGCACTCATCAACATACTTAAGTGACTGAATATATATGTAACATACGTTTGTGTGTAAATACTCGTTTGTATACATATGCATTATTTTTTATTTTATATAATTTAAAAAAAAAAAATTTTTTCCCTGTAATTTTTCTTCTTTTTTAATGTCTTGTATTTTTCAATGTAATTGGGCTAAGCCTGTTTTGAAAAAATAAATAAATAAATAAATAAACAAATAAATAAATAAATAAATAAATAAATAAAAAAATAAATAAATAAATAAATAAATAAATAAATAAATAAATAAATAAATAAATAAATAAATAAATAAATAAATAAATAAATAAATAAATAAATAAATAAATAAATAAATAAATAAATAAATAAATAAATAAATAAATAAATAAATAAATAAATAAATAAATAAATAAATAAATAAATAAATAAATAAATAAATAAATAAATAAATAAATAAATAAATAAATAAATAAATAAATCATATTATACCAATATTGCGTGTGGTTATTTTTTTATGACACATCTCTACTATTGTTTTTCCCTATTGTTTATTTCACTGATAAAGTGTAAACCTCACATATGAGAGTAACATATGTTTTTTTTATGTTCTTTGCAATGATGAAATTATTTGATGGATACTTATAATAAACTGGTTGACTTACAAATAACAAGAATTCCTACTTGGTCGGTAAGCAGATCCACTGTATCTGAGCAGGTGAATTATGCGTGTTGGGGGGAAAGGGAATATGCTAATTTTTATTGAAGTGGAATATCTTTAAAATAAATAAATTTAAAAAAAAACATCGATAGTCTCATTCTTGTTTTTTCTCAGAACGGTTTTAACTTTAAATATATCCTATTCAGCTAAAATATAGTGACAGTGCCAATTGATGCAATTTCTGAAAATCTTCGGAGAATGTGTACATTTGACATTTGTCGACTATGTCATAATATTTTTATACGCTTGTAGAGAGGTATCTCGTACATATTGATTGTATTGAAGTTATTTCTCATTTTACAATATTCTTAATATAAAGTTCTTTCCGGGGATGTTAAAGATCTTGCAGGAAAAAGCAGGCAAGTTAGTTGACGAGTGGAATACAAGTTGATTTTTCGTTTCGTTATCTTCTGTTTAGTTGGACTGCATTTACTCAATCTTAGGCATTGGGCCCAACTTCTTATAGATTCTTTATGGAGGTTTTATGTGGTTTCCAAAATGGCTGTCCATTTTTTATAGAGCAACACCATCTGTGTAACTTACAATAGTAGAACTTAAATATAACTAAGGATATAGCATACGAGTGTTTTAACTTAATATGTAAGACCTTTCAAGGATTACCGCCTTTACAAATTTTATTAAAAATAATATTTTTTTGTAGTTAACTTAAGAAAATATTTATTGTTAAAAAATACTAATATTGATTTTGTCAGGTAAAGAAAAGAGTCCTGATATCGTTCGGTCACGAAGAAAGAATGATTGATGAAACATTTATCAAAATAATCTACAAAGGTAGTAAAAAAGGTACGAGAAGGTTGTAAATGCCTCGAAAAACATGGCATGACCAAATTAATCAAATTTTGATAGAGGAAAGAGTAAAAGCTCTTTATAATATAAAACATATATACTCTCCTATGCAAGACGAAGAGGTTAACTAGGAAATATTGAAGTGGAGATATGTTCTATCTGCCTGCCCCAATATGAATAAGGTGTAATGATGATGTTGCTGATAAAGATGACTCTGCCTGTCAAATAGTTATTATAATATGGTGCAAATTGTTCACTACTGGTTGAAAAAATATATCTATGATGCAATTTACTTCATACATTAAGATTTCGAAAATCATTAATTATAAAAGAGGGTGGATTGAAAGTTATTGGTTTGGTTAATGAATAACGCTAATTTTAAACCATTCGGAAATATTTTCTACTTCAGTAAAACGACCCCTTTGAAATGAAGAATTCAATACGGTTCAATTAAAAGCCCCTTCTGTTAACCCACTCTTAGGCCGATCACGGCTCCAGCCAATTAAAATAGCATCAATAAGAGATTGCAGCCCTCCGAGGAAGGTCAAAGATTTACCAAACTATTTTATTGAAAACGGGAGCCCAATTAAATATCCATCTACATTGATTTTATAATTAGAGCTTTGAGTTGGATTCGCAGGATAATTTCTTGAATAACTTTCATTAAAAAATTGCACCTGAGAATATTAATTATTCAATATTCCACTAATGGATTGTTCTGTTCTACTGCAGAGGTTGGCAACCTTATTGCTATGAAGGGTGTTATACCAATTTTAAAAAGGACGCATATATGTATATGTTATAAATAAATACCTTTTGAGAATAGACAATTATCCTGCAATCTCTATTTTTATAAGAAATTAGTTTTAGTGCATTTTTTTATTTAAAATCATGTATAAGTTACGTTGCTAAGATCCTTTTAAAAACTTTATAAAAATGTGCGTGGATTTAAATATCAACTTTTTATAGTTGATTGATTAAGATGTGATGCCAGTGAAATATTATTTAAGTAAAGTACGAGTACGAATATCTGCTACATAAATCAACAGTAAAAAAAATGACAATACATAATAGTGTGTTGGTGCTCACTTTGATTGATGGAAGTAATACTTACTTGGTAGAAGAAGGATAAGAGTAACATTAATAATGTTGAGATGCGTGCAATAAGGAAGTTTTGTGGAACGTCAATGTTTGAAAGAAGGCGAAATTAAAACATCAAAATGAATGCTTGAATAAATTTGACATTTTAAGTAATATCAAGAAAGGAGCTTTTAAATGGTTTGAGCACTTCAACACTTGTATAAAAATAATGATGAATGAATGACTAAGTGAGTATACAAGTCAGAAGTACAAGATGTGCGTGGAAGAGGTAGACCGAGGTAAATGTGGCTGGACCAAATGGACCAGATTTAGAAAGAAGGCAAAGTGAGAAGTATGTATAAAAGATACACCGCGCATGACGAGATGTATGAATGTGGAGGAGACGAAAATTGTCTGCTTGCATAGAAAAAAATGAGATCCGTTCTCTTTGCCAACCCCGCAAGCGATACGGTGTGATGATATGTATGTATGTAAAACATTAATTAACTTTCGGTGTTTTGGGCATGACCTATAAGTAAGATATCAATAATTATTCGGATATTTGCAATAAATCATATATATAATTAAGAGTTCCCTCATTCTTCAATTTAACATGTCTTGTTTTACTCCGAAGTAATTACATTTATTATCATTACAAATTTTCTAAATTAATTTGGTGAAATTCAAATGAATCAAGTGAAAACGAGGCGCTGATGGTAAGTATGAAGTGCCAGCCCATTATGAGTGTGGATATCTGGATTCAGGGTTTGGAGTTTACAGAAGTTTGCGGCTTAATGAGAATCGATGCGGGGAAATGAATTAGCACCGGGAGACCGCAACCGCAACTCTTGGAAAGTTCGTCTCTGGTGACACGACGCAGACGTCGCTTTTTCCATTGCAGGATTCCTCAGCGGGGTAATACTAGAGATATTTTGGCTGAATTAACTAACGCTGAAACGCAAAAACAATTAGGCGTTGGAACATTTTGATGAATTGAGAATTTATTTATACCTATGAAACAAAAAAAATAACAGAAAAACGATGTAAACAAACGAACATGTTTGAAACGGATCAGAAATAATTAACAAAAAATAATTTTGCTACCCAAACTTAGGGATTACACGAATTGTGTGAAATTCAAGAATTGTCATTTAATTGAATACAAAAATGCAGGCTTCAAATACGATATAAGATTTTATCCAAGTAAAAAATAGTTAAACGTACAGTTAAGATATTTTTTGTCACTAGATACTATTGCTTTTTCCCCTAAATTTGAAAAACTCCAGCATTAAAATAGATTTTAAACATCAAAATTTATGTTACTCAATGTATGATTACATCCTCTGCTTTTAAATACTCAGTGCCTTCCATAAAATTGCTATTTGTAAAAAAAACTAAGCGATATAGGGCAATATTTTACTAACGAACAGTGATTTAAAAGTCTTATGATTGAATCTATTTATTTAACAAAACTTAATTAAACTGTTTTTTCTACTGCTTCAATTTAAACTTTGGTGAACTTGATATGAAAATATTTGTTAATTAATTACTTTTATCATTTTACTAATGATATTAATCGGCGCTACACGGCAGCATTTCTCTCAGTGATAATGAGATTGATTAGGATTCCATTGAACGAGAATGACTTAGCAATAGAAGAAATACTTAGAAACAATAGATACCTGTACGGACAAAATTATATGATATACAAACACACTCAAAAATAAATTAAAGATACAATGAATTGACATTTATATTTATTCCAAAATCAACGAACTGAACGGCCGAGACATTTGGAGGAAAATTTTATATATTAATAAAATTTCTCGATTGTCTCACGCTTAGTTCCAGAAAAAAAAACAGACCTTTATATTACACCAACAACAGTAAAGGTTAAAACATTTTTTAACACCAAAGCAAATAAAATTTCCTTATGAAAGTACATACATTGGAATGACACAAAGAAAAATAGGCACTTGAATACAAAAATGTAAGCGTTGTCTATCTAATAACAATTGTTCAGAATTTGCAAACATATTACATGTACAATTCGTAATTCTACAAATAGTTAAGTTAAAATTTTACATACGTCACATAATCTAAATAAAACAATGAATTTAAAAACATCAGAGATATACAAAATCATAAGCCAAAATAAAATTGTTATAAATAACCAAAGAATGCAAAAGGAAACCCCTTTGAATATATTTCCTTTGGGTCAATAGAGCACACACACTTCCGATGTAACATAACACCAGTCTATACCAAACCGGGATTAATGCACCTGAAGAGAGCCTCAGGATAGAATGTAGTAACACGAGTAGCGGGGATTAATATAATTAATGGAACAACAAAGTAATTGATTGTTAAATATTCTAATACTGTTTATTCAACTTAGAGGGTATATTGGTGTCATTTGATGATGGAAGTAATATCAAAATTGGTCTGACTATATTTTCAATGTACCCTATCAGTGAAAAAACAGCGATTATATAATATTAATAAAAGTTTTCAACATGAATTTCCAGTGTTTCTGTCCAAAATTTTAAAGAAAAAATCATTCCCATTTTATATTTAATTTTCGATATTTTAATTCCTTACTTCTAATTTATTTTTCCAACCAACACCTAAAACCTACCTTTATTATTCACTTATACTCATACATAATTATTGATTTTATACAACCACATGACGAATAAGACGGTTCGTCTTCGGACACTGAAGCAGCTTATACTCGTAAGCACCACAGCAAGTTGGACGCTCAACTTACATTTTACACTGATGTTTCCATAGGGAGGGGAGATTCATGGTCTCGGCCTGCCGTGGGAGGAAGTGGAATGATGGGCTGTGGACCGACCGAAATGGAGGCGCATTATTGCTTCCCTTTGTCGCTGGTGAATCGTATAGGCTTATAGTGAGGATTATTTTGACTATAAAACATAACATTCCTCTTGAGAAAAGTAGAGCGTTTTCCTGGTTTCCTCCTCCCGCTGCCTAGCCATAGATGACACGTAAGGTTGGAATTTGTTTTGTATCTATATTATTTTAGTTTATAAAAATATTTTTCTATATCAATATAGTATATCTTCCATTTTACACTCTTACCAATTGAAAAAAAAACTGCTTTAGACGATAGGAAGATACTGACACTTAAAAATATAACCGTCATAATTTACACTGTAAAAACACTAGGAATTTACGTGTATATTTCGTAATACAACATACACCAAGAACGCTTGTAGAATTTCACTAAGGTAAAACTATTACTTAGTGTTACGACAGTAATAAAATTAGATGATAAAAATAAAACCAGTCCTGGAACCATTAGAAATCAACCACAAGACGCTTTTATGCAAGGTAAGAAAACATGCTAACCACTAATCCACTGCACTGACGTTATTTCTCATACAAGTTGATTGGCTAGAAAACTTTTCTCGTAAAGGGAGGAATAATTTATATTTTATGAACATGAATTCGCAAAAGCAAGAGCATTTTGTAAATCATTGGTTACTTTTCTTCTCAGACGTTCATGTTCGAGATTTAAAACTGTAAATATTCTTTTAGTTTTCGAAATGCCTCTTTGAATCTATTTGTTTGATTAACGAATGTGGTCTCAGCTTCTCTTATTTCATATTGTATTAAACTTTCGGTGTATACTACCAGCCTGGTGGAGTTAGTGCCATGTGGAAAAATTCTCATCAATCAGAAATATTTTAAACAAGACTTAAATGAAAATACGACTGGAAACTTTTAAAAAAAAATCTAGGTGCTAATGAGAATCGAACCCGCAACTCTTGGTCTTATTAACTAGGCCATGGAGGTCGTCATATTGCCAACACTTTTGAAACGAATATTCGTTTGTAATCTCTCGTTGTCTGCTTGAAGCAGAACTACAATTGGTTAGCAATATTTAGATAAAAAAAGTCATAACATCGGGAATTCGTTATGCGATAATTTATTTAGTTCGATAAATTAAAATAAAAATCTTTCTTGCGGTCCACACTATTAAAAAAACTAATGAAGAATCAAAGTGATTAATTGATTCGGTATTTATATTGTAGGACTCCATTTTATTACAGAATAATTTCACACTTCAGTGTGAAAAAAAAAACTGCACAGTAACTTAAATTAAAGTGACAGATCTGGTTTGCTTTACATAATAATTATTAAAATGTACTCAATAATTTGCGTATCAAGCTAATATAGCAAACTATTTTACAGTATATGTGGCTTAAAACTAGCATAAAAATTGTTTAAATATACGTTGACCATCCTTTCATGTTGGGAGCCACCAGTTTTTTTACAACTAGCCCATATAAAACTTTAATACTACAATATTATTATCTTTACCCAACTTTGATGTAAAACAAGAAGTAAGGGATTAATTTAGTATATTTGGGAGATACTCACTGTATATCTTTAAAAAAACTCTAGCTCCAGGATTTAATATGTTTACCAAATCAAACAATAAACTTAATAAAACCTTTTTGGTTGACAAAACCCCCCCTTTTTGGCAAATGAAAAAAAATCCAATGATTTGTTTTGAAAACCCTTGAACTAAATTGACCTCTTTCTTTTTGTTTTACATCAAAGTTGGGTAAATATAGTAATATTAAAGTTTTATGAGGGCTGGTTGTTAAAAATCTGGTGGTTCCATAATGTGCATAATGATGGTCAACGCCCATTTAAACACTTTTTGTAAGTTTTAATCCATAGATTGTTAAATATTTTGCTATATAAGCTTGGTAAGCAATGTATTGAGTACAGTTAGACAATGCTTTTGTAAAGTGAAACAGACCTATGACTTTAATTAAAGTTATTGTGTAGATTTTTTTACATTTAAGTGTCAAATCATTCGGTAAAATAATGAACGTATTTACCAATACAATTGTTAAATATTTCTCTAAACGAAGAAAAATAAACACTTGTTACATGTCTCTGAGTTGTTTAAATTTTCCGCAAATTTTACCGGGTGACACGATATTATTTTCGGGATCATTATTATCTAGTTCCACACATGTGACATTGTCGCCTGTGAAAGCGGTCAAAGTGACTATTTCGTGGAGTAATGTACGATAACAAAAGTTAGACTGACCATTTAACACCACGGTTTTACGATTTCACTCCAAACAAAACGGATGTCCTTTGTTCTAGAGCGGGCAGTTTCTGTTTTAAACCGTATGAAAAATGAACTACTACCATGGAAAACGTCCAAGATTTTTTCTACATTAAAATGGTGATAAAATTTCAATGTTTATTTGAGAGAAATTCGTTTTGATATCATCATAATGGAGAATTATAAAACTGAGATCGTTTGGGTTTCAGATTATAAATTGTCTTGTTTAGGCAAACCGAACAAAAAGCTGCCTTGATTTTGCTTAGAGTAGCTGACCCTATTATACGGAATAAGCTTCATCTGAAATGTCTGAGGGCTGAAAATATTGATAATGATCATTTTGAGAGATGCTAGAGCGAATACAATGCGTCCTTGGAGTGACTCAGGTCACTTAATGGCAACATGGAAATTTATTGATTGTTAAGTATTTACTTTTTACAGTTTATGACAAAAACATGATATTCTTGTTTTGTTTTAAATTAATTAAAAATGCAAGTTTATATTTTTTAAATCTTTACTTAAATCTGCTTTGATGTTAAATGAAGAGTTTTTCTGTAATATAATTGTACAGCATCAGTACAAATACTGTAAAATAGAAGTATAGTTGCCGCTCAACTCTCGGAGGTTGTGGCGTGAGTCAAAAATGTTTGATGACAATTGGGTGAAGATATTAGTTTTTCACTTTTGACTAGCAAACCTTTAGGGAAATAAAATACAACACGAAGGTTCAAACGAGAATTATATTTGTCCTATATATTTGATCCTATACACGCCGCAATCATACTGGCTTGTCCGTTTAAACCGTACGCGTCGGACGACGTAAATACGGCCGTGGCTCTCTTCTTCTTTCCACAACAACCGCAACTTGTTCATTAAGGTAAACAGTATAGACTCCACCCATCGCCCCATTTGGGCAGGAGTACCGCATGGAGTCCTCCGGTCTCCCAACCTTTATAATATGCACTAGCGAAATACCCTCTCTCGGAGCAAGCCAAACAATCACTCTTCGTCGTTGCAGGACCTTCTAGTCGAGAATACCCCCCGTAATTTCAACGTCAATTCAGTTGGAAAGCGAAGCTGTGCGGTGGTTTTTTTATTTTTTTATAAATGAGTGAGTCGTTGCACAGCAAAAAACTCACCGGCTATACCGCTGTACTGGATCTGATTGCACACCGAAATGAGACGATCGAAGTACACCGGCCAGTCCTTTTTCCTTTTCTTGTTTCTCTTTTTCAAAGAATAGATATGCCCGAAGTAATCTCTCTTCGATGGCTCTACAGCTCCTATCGGGCCTTGGCCTCCATCAATCCTCGCCTTCGAAGTCATAGATATCTTTATATTCCCGAAAACTAGGCGAAAAATACTTGTGTTTGGGTTTGAACCGGTCCAGTGTGTTATAGCACAGCCATACACACCTTTAATCTAACACTGCGCAATTCGTGGATGACATGGCTTTTCTCTTAACTTCCAAGCACGCATGCTACTCGCACTCTAGGACAACAAAAAAACCATTCCACGGCTGAAACGCTTGTGTAGAGACTGAAATGTCAAAATAAAGCCTCTAACTGCGCAGCAGTCCGTGTTTCCAGAGGATCAAACTTAATTAAAAGCAAAGTATAAAATAAGAAATACTATACATACTCGTACCAGGGATCAAATCAAGAACCTTAACTTCTGCCAATGAAGCTTTTTTCGCCGTTCAAGAAGCGACTTATTCGCAATTGAAATACATTTACTAATTCTATGAAATTCTAAGCCAAATTCTTACTTAGTGTGACACAAAAAAACATATACATACTATAGATCAATATAAATGCACATGATACATTTTTACCGGCTGAAACTTTTTTGTAGACATATGAGTAAACGTCATATTATTTTATACGAGTACTACAAAGAAACTAAAAATATGTCAATAGTAATCTTTTTTTGCATAGACAAATATATGTTAATTTATTGTTGAATAATTTGAGGTAAATTATAAATTAAGGTGTTAAAATTAAAAGATATATTATACAATGCTTGCCGGAATATAAAATATATATATTCTGTTTGAGAGTATTGTGAATTGGAAAATGCACCAACAATAGAAGCTCTACGGGCAAACGGCCAATGAAATTATTTATTGACACCAACACCAAGCCCTGGGCACAAAAATACCATTATTTGTCTAGACGAGGGTAGAAATTGTCACGTATCTATTAGGAAAGAGGTAAACAATCTATTTCAGTGAACTGAACAAACAAACTATTGAAGATTGTGAATGGAATTTGTAAACCTATGTTAGCACTAGCAGATATTTGTAAATGTTTATAAATGAGATGGATGCTCGGATTTATTGTATAAAAACAAGTACATAACACATCGATCAATAAATCAAGGGACTAACTACTAAAACAACATTTGTTTGCCAAAATTCTTTATTCATCAACATAGTCTCCTTCAAGAGCGATACATTCATTCTAACGCTTTCCTAACTTTTCTATACCAGCCGTGTAGAACGATTTATCTTTGGTTTCAAAATAGGCGTTAGTTTCGGCAATCACTTCTTCATTGGAGTCAAATCTCTTTCCCTTGAGCATCTTTTTGAGGTCTGCGAACAGCCAATAGTCGCTGGGGGCCAAATCTGGAGAATACGGTGTGTGCGGAAGCAATTCGAAGTTCTACTCATGCAATTTGGCCATCGTTACCATCGACTTGTGACACGGTGCATTGTCCTGATGAAAGATAATTTTTTTCTTCTTCATATGGGGCCGTTTTTTTGCAATTCCTGCCTTCAAACGCTTCAATAACGCTATGTATCATAATATTCGCTATTGATGGTTTTTCCCTTTTCAAGGTGATCGATGAATATTATACCATGCGCATCCCAAAATACGGAGGCCATAACCTTCCCGGCCGACTGTTGAGTTTTTGGTCGCTTCGGACGACTTTCACCGGCTGCTCTCCACTCAGCTGACTGCCGGATTTGATTCCGGAGTATAGTGGTGGATCCAAGTTTCATCCATTGTCACATACCGACGCAAAAACTCCTGTTTATTTCGCGTAAACAGTGCCAAACAACGCTCTGAATTATCGATGCGTTGTTGTTTCTGTTCCATTGTGAGCAAACGCGGCACCCGTTTCGAGAAAAGCTTTTTCATGACCAAATGTTCATACGAAATAGTCTAAACACTACCAAATGATATCTTCAGGATGTCAGCTATCTCACGCAACTTTACTTTGCAATTTTCCATCACGATTTTGAGTTTTTTTTAATGTTTTCTGGTGTAACAGCCTCATTTGGATGACCAGAGCGTTCATCATCATTTGTGTCTGTACGACCGCGTTTGAAATCAGCATACCACCGACAAATGGTTGTTTCTGACGGAATTTGAACGGTATTTTTTCCCATTGAAAAGCAATGTTTTATCAACACAAGAAATTCAGTTTTTTCCATTGTTTTGAAAATAGCAAAAGTAGCGTCAATAAAACCACTGTAACTCAATGACACAAAGTCGGAATGTCATAAAAGTTTGACACGTAACTTCTAAAGGTTCGTACTAACTGAGAATGGTATGGATTTGTTTTTAGAGGCGCCATCTGTTGGTTAGTCCCGGGAATTGTTGATTGATGTATTATGTCTTTACTTTAGACAATGTTTTGTTTTCATTTCAGACACTAGAGGAGATAAAAAGGTACAAACATATTGTTTATATTAGTAGTAAATCAAGTTTTAAATCCATAGTACTTTTTTAATTTGAAACCAATATATTTCTAAAACGCAAGATGTGTTTCAAAGAAACTAACTTTAATTAATAAAGTAAATTTTTTTCCCAAAATTTATTTTTACGACTTGGTTATTACTTACTAATTATTCCAAGATTTCATCAGACGTACTGATAATATGTTGCACGGATAAGCGAAGCAATATTCTTTGTAATAATTATATTATGGTGACAAAAAGTTGAAGCAGACTATTAATCTGTGTCAACTTTGGAAATGTTAAAGCCAGTGACGTAGCGAGAGTCTTAAAATTATAAGCTTAGTCTCATATGTGAAGAATGTAGAAGTCCAACTACCTAGGTAAAGCCCGAACGTAGATTTCAATGTATAATATGCTTTTTCATGAAAAATCCAAATACTCCTTTTATATTTTTTTCATGTAACATACGTTACATGTATTATATACGTCTAAAAAAAGGTTGAATACCGTTATCATTTAGTTCAAATCTTAAGCATTCTGAATAAAACTGTACCAATAATGCTGGTTTCATTGTTTCAAACTTCAAATAGTTTTTACTGTAGTTATTATGTTCAAAGTGAGAGCAAAAGTAAAATCAACACACATCGTTTGGAATTTTCAATAAAAAAAAGTTTCACTATGATAGCGGCAAAATTAAGGAATAACTTTAAAAAAAGTATTATTTTTGGTCATTGGCTTTGTGCCCTCATTAATCCAGCGTCCTGTGAAACAGTCCCCCTGCCTCCCTTTAGCTACGCCACTGGTTAAAACAAATATTCTAAGGATATTATTGGTTTGAGATATTTCATTTTGTCACATGTCGTAACATATTTGTATTTTTTCATGTTGCATACATCTAAAATTTTAATTATGTTGATTGAAGAAATATTTTACATTATATAATATCACATGTTGTATTTGTATTTTTTCATGTTGCATACATCTAAAAATTTAATCATGTTGATTGAAGAGATATTTTACATTATATAATACCACATGTCGTATTTGTATTTTTTCATGTTGCATACACATAAAATTTTAATTATGTTGATTGAAGAGATATTTTACATTTTATAATATCACATGTTGTATTGGATGTTAACATAAGTTGTGTCCGTTTTTTTTTTCAATTTAAAAATGAGCACCAAAAGTAAAACAAAATGGTAAATGTTATACGTCATTCGAAAGAAAATTTCCTGCTCTACAAGATATTGTGTTTGCTTTTACGTTACATGTATTATTTTATTTGATTACAAGCCTTCAAAATGGAATGTCAAGTAGACGAAAGTGAGCATTTTCGACACATCCTTCTGTTCGCGTTCAATCGAGGGAATAAAGTTGCCAAAGCTTCATTCCCTCAATGCCTCATAACCATTTCAAGTCTTGTTTATTAATTCTACATAAACATGAGTTTATAACTGTTATAGCTTATCCAATCCTTTTTTACTCTCTCAATTGTGATAAAGTCAGATATTCATCGTAAGACCATGTATTTATTCTACTCTTAAAACACAATTCGATAAAATTTTTATGAAATATTTTTGACAGAACTTCCACATTTATTAATTTATTTTTCTGTAAATGAGTGTTTTTTATTTTTAAAGAAATTATATCTTAATATCCTTGAAACCGCTTTATCTTAAATCTTTATGAGTATTTTATTGGATACGCTGTATGCTTTTTTTAAAGAAATTAAATATTTTCAGGCGCGAGAAAAACATCATCATTTACTAGAAAAAGTTTGAACTCGTAGATAAAGTTACATCCGTTCATCGAAATATTAGTTTTTAGTTTAACATATTTTAACAGGTTAAATATATAATAGTTAAATAAGAATATCACTACAAACATAACGTTTTACTAAATGCAAATGTTATTGCTTTCAATAACTATAAAAATCATTCTCCACGACCACATTTGTTTTGTAACACGATCAACATTTAAATAAATTACATCCAAATCCCTTTTCGCGGCCATTATATTACACCCTTTCTTATAAAAGGTAAAGAGATTTAGATATATCATCGGTCTTTTCAATTTGAATCTCTAATAATTTAAGTTGAATGGCCACCTTTGAGGACATAAATCGGCCTAATACATTTCACCTACTTTCTCTGACAGCAAAATATTCAATTATTATTGGGAATATAGCCTGATTTTACTTGGAGTGTTTTTCAATGTATACGTTACACCAAACGAAGGAGGATTCGAGCTGAAATACAGTTTTTATTTTGCACTTTACATACAAATGGATACCTAAAAGATTTTTGTTGGTCATATTTGTATTTATACGCAGATTAGCTTGTCTGTTATAATTCTTGGAAAGATTTTGTAGACTTAATAAATTTATATGGTGTTTTTTCGGTTATTCCGCGTGATTGGAGTGAAATAAATGTCTCCGAGCTTTCGATAGGATACTATCTATCATTTTCTTGGGAGTTTCCGTTGAACTGACTCGTGCTGTATTGAATTCGGCCTTATATGCTCTTATTTCTTTTGAAGTCGACTGCTTTTCCTTTGATAAACTATCGTCTCTGCGTCCATTGTTGCGATAGCGTGGGCTTTTGATTTATAGTTCCAGGTGGTGAGATGCTTTATTTTATGTACTGGAGTTTTTATGCTTTTTATGACTGATTTGTGAGTCGTAGGTTTGTCCGTTTTATTATAGGGATTTGTGTCAGCATGCGGCGTGTTTGTAAAAAATAGGTTCAGACACCTATGAGATTGCGAGCTTCATCTCTGTGGGTCAATCCGTTGAAGTTTTTTTCCCCACCATCACCAGACGCGGTTACCTGGTTGGGAAAGACGTAATGCGTGTGAAGGCCAAACGTAAAATAAGAAGATTCTTGGGTCTTTCTCTTCACATCTCTTACATAATTTACGTATCAAACTGAAATTGATTCTCATTTTCCACTAACGCTACCATGTCATCAGTAATCATCACATCCAGCAATCGCATACAGTCACATATGCCACACTTTGACCTATGTAGTAACTTAACACATTAATATATGTAAATAACAATCGGTGTGACATCATTGTTGCTTTACCCCTTTTGAATTATATTAAACCATTTAGTCCTAGTACCGTTAGCTCCAATACATGCTCTACTTTTGGTATATAGTGACGCAATGCCGTGTATTAATTTGTGAACTTTTTATATGGATGCAGTTTTATTAAATTATGCAGTCAAGTGTTCAATCCACCCATTGAGGGAGTCAGTTAAAAAAAGCTTTCAGTATCAGTAGCATCAAGTTTCATTATGAATATTAATATTTCAGAGACTTGAATGAGTATTTTAGAAAAATATTTTTCTTAAAAAAGTTGGTAACAGAAAAACGACGATTAAAAACATATTTTTGTTCATTTTTTTGAGATACTGATTATTGAGATCGTTTTTCATAAATTTATAATATATTTAAATCATTGGAAATAAATGAAGCAGAAGTTATAAAGATGATTTTTATTCAAGTAATATAAAGTTTTTCATATTGAAATATAATATAATGGGGCAGTTCGATTTCAAGTCTAAATTGATTCTGTCCACCCTTCGCTTCATGTTAGGTGGGGCGAGTGTCCACTCTGCGAGGCAAGTAGGGGAATATTAGGGAATAATACCCCCATTTGCATACAAATCTTCTCCATTCTGATAAAAGGGCGTGTAAGGCGATTAAACAATCTTGTTTTACAGACCAGTTAACAAAGTACCGGGGATTATCCCTGCCGCCGCAATGTACGTCCCTGCTATGGCTCCGTCTCCTTCTCTGTGTTGGATCTTCTGAAATAACTTAACCTATTTTTCTTCTAGATCACTTCCTCCTGTGAGAAAATTGACATTTGCGATTTTACGCTTTATGGAATAATATAAATAAAAATATATTGGCTTTTCAAAATAAATGGTACCGAAAAAAGAAAATAAAGTGGGATACAGACAACACAAAAATAAAAATGTATTGATTATTTCAAGATTTTCATTAATTCATCTTATACAATAAACAACACATCATGTAGACCTTCCTGTCTTAGTTGGTCAAACGCCCGTTTTCCGACCCGGGAATTACGGGTTTGATTACCGTTGAAACACAATTTTATTAAAAGGGTTCCCTCTGGTTTTCCTATAAGGCCCTTTTAAAATTTTCCTGGTTTCTCGAAAGATATTTCTACATGGTATTAAATCTGTTAAGTTGTACTTTATATAATACAATGAAAATGTTATAAAAAAAATAATGACTAAATTCAATAACAATATTTTCGTTGAACGTATAAGTGTAATTAAACATCTAAAATCAAGAAAAAGAATACATTTATTTTTTGTTTTTCTACTGTGGTTATGTTAAATACAATAATCCCTCAATTTACACGAATTCACTCTAACGACTCAGTGGACGGAAACGAACACCTAAGTTGCGCCATTTACATCGACAATTGACAGAGTTACAACTGAGTAACAGCAGTAACAATGAAAGAGTGTTTTTGAATAGGCACAGCAAATTATAAGTTCTGTAATTTTTTTCTTCGTATAATTAAATCACATAGCTCTTATCAAAATATGAATTTTAATATTTAACAGTTATCATTTATATACACAATATGTCAAATAAACGATTTTTAAATAAATAATAGTAGGCTATCTGGAAAAATGTAAAATAACCTTTAATTAACATATTATTCAATGTTTTCCTGGAAACAATTTCCTGCGTAAAAGGAGGGATCACTGTATTCCTTAATATATTATTTATAGTTAATTCATTAAGACTGTGCAGGTTTAAAGAAATTGTAATTTGTAAAGTAAAGTGGAATAAAGAGTGTTTGACTAAACAAATAACAATGGATTCCTTAAATAAATAATTTATTACTAAAAAAGTGATGGTTTACCCAATGCATAGCCTGTGATACTCCGCAATATTGTGAGTGTATTATTTATAAAATACATTGAATATAAATTTTGTGTTAATTGGTTCAAAGTTTTAAAATATTTCAATATCTCTTTTCCAAAAAATAACTTGTACACATTAGCTTCAAGTTTGTTTTATAGTAGCTATATTGAATGCTATTCTACTCAAGCGAACTTTAGAAACACTATATTATATGTTCAGAGAAAACTATACGTTCATATTTGAAGTAACTTAAGTACAGTATAATAATGCATACGTAACTATATTTGGACAGCCAATATATTGTAGTGCTTCAGAGATGTTTGCTCAGAGTCGTCGGTGAGGTTTTGATACACTTTTGAGGCAATGCATATGGAGAATATATGAGCGTATAATGAGAACTTACAATTCATGAATTAGAATTATTGCAAGTCAACAATTGAACAGCCTCACTGGAGAATGTGATTAGAAAATAGATAAATTATATTGATACAAAAAGTCAATAATCTGATTAGAATAGTTATTTGTTTATATTTTCGAGTAAATAGTGTTTTCTTTGGAAAAAAAGTATTGCGTTTTTATTCATAATTATTTCATATTATTTTAAAGAAATGTACTTAACTATGAGATTATGAGAATTGTGTTGCACTGCATGCCCTTGCATACTTGCTAGAATAAATAATAATCAGTATTTTTATATGTAATAAAATGTTAGTATAATTTTTGCATAATTAGTAACTTTTTTCAAAGAATGTAATTAATTTGTTTTTTCCTTAAGTATTTCTTTTATGATTTATATTTAATCAAATATCTAAATTGTTATCATGTTCGATAAAGCTTAAGATGTTACAAAAGTTGTTAGGTATTCGAAGAACTTGTTAGTTGATCAAACGAATGAACTATGTACTATTGAAAGGCAAGTTTACTTAGAGAAATTTCGGGTTGTAACTTCTTCAAAAGCCGATCAAACCCCAACGGAGTACAAAGTGTACAAAGTGTTGATAACTCTATAACTTAGCTGTATCATTCTCATATTCATATCAAGCTTTTACCAGGTCTTTTACTGTTTTATACTTGCTACTAGTCTAGTTAAGGTTACTTCTTTTATTTTGATCCAGAATATGGTTTTGTAGTTTTTTCGAAAATTATGATATATTTTAAAATTAAAATATTACGATTCAACATTTGAATTTTATTGTGAAATCGGTCTGCGATAAATATTTGGTATTCAATATTAGTATTTCTCCGTCACACGAATACTTAAAAAAAAACTGTTCCCTGTTGCATTACAACTTTTGTTTCACTGTAACATAATAAATTAATAATTTACTTATGTAAACAGTTGCAAATACTGATTATAATATTTAGAATGAAATTTTGTTATGGACTTTCCATTCTTCTTCTTCCTAGGGTCGTGTTAGGTCCCCCTAACGTTGACTATCACCTGAGAGTAAGCATCTTTGTCCCCGGCTGCCCGAAAAAGATCCTCAACGTTCATTATACCAATCCAATCACGTATATTGCGGAGCCAGGAGATTTGCCTCCTGCCAACACCTCCTTGACCCTCTATTTTACCTTGGATGATCAGGTGCAGTAATTTGTAATTTTCTCCTCTAAGTACATGACCCAAATAGAACACCTTTCGGATTTTTAATATTAGTCAACAACTCTTTCAACTTTGGCTCTTTGAAGAGCCCTTGTGTTGCTGATCATATCCGTCCAGGCTATCCGTAGCATTCTCCGGTGTATCCACATTTCGAATGCTTTCAGTTGGTTCATACTTCCAATTTTGAGGGTCCATGATTCCACTCCGTATAATAACACTGACCAAACGTAGCATTTGACCAACCGTTGTCGAAGTTTCAAGTTTAGATTATCATCGCAGAATACGTTTCTCATTTTATTAAAAGCCGCACGAGATGTTTCAATTCTGCACTTGACTTCAGTTTCTGGGTCGAGGTCTTCCACTAGGATACTTCCGAGGTATTTAAACTTTTTCACTCTCTCTATATCAGCACCGCTCAATGTAAGACGTGCTCGTGCATGATCCTGCCGACCAAACACCATGAACTTTCAATTAAAAAAATGAAATATAAATCAAGATTATTAGATAATCGCTTTCATAAAAAGTATTTATGATTTCAATTATATAATAGTTTTTGACATCTAGGATCAGGATTTAGCAGTCTAAGTCATTATCCATGTGTCTTGTATTATGAGTTTTGCTTGTTGATCATTTTTATTTGAATTCGTTGTTGTTCGACCATTTCGTCTTCTTTCGAGCCTTGCAAAAATACTTAGATTACTAGAGTATTAATAGAGTAAGTATTATGACAAAGCACTAAACAAATTATTTTTCTTAAAAGTTATTTAATAATATTTATTAAGCTTTTTAAACAGATTAAAATTAATATGCTAGAATAAAACTCGTATGTGTATAGTATAAACTAGCGGATTTATCGTTTTATGCTAATATTTTCCAACCAATCAGAAAGACGTTAATCATGCTATAAACGAAAAACAAACTGGACCCTTAAAAATGAGATTTTGTAACCCCAGGGCCGCGAGACATACGTCTTATGAATTAGGCCACTGAGGGTATCGTTTTATTTATTAGTTTATAATATTATACATAAGAAAATAT
Source organism: Odontocerum albicorne (assembly GCA_949825065.1). Taxonomy (NCBI): domain Eukaryota; kingdom Metazoa; phylum Arthropoda; class Insecta; order Trichoptera; family Odontoceridae; genus Odontocerum; species Odontocerum albicorne. The sequence continues at coordinate 27,119,928 of OX463842.1, read as the reverse complement.
TGCTATATTGGTTTTGTTACATAATCCTACTTAAAATAATAATAATTCTTTTCAGAACTTAACAATATATTTTTAAAATCACTTGAATCACGAGGAAACAAAGAAATGGAAAAGTTCGAAACTGTCATAAACATAATAAGCCGTGCTTTGAGGATTTCTATAAACATTTAGCGATTAAAACAGAAATATATCTTTAAAAATGGCGGAACTTCTGCAATAAGAATTGTAACCTCAGCACCTAAGGTGTAATAGCTTAAGTTTTCAGGATCCTTCGAGGTTTATACATAAGTATTTCTTTCACTGGTTTATAATGTATTTTATAAGAAATCCTACGTACAATATGAAAAAAATAAAATTTTATTTTCATCTCGTTTCGCTTTCTTTTCTGTCTTTTTCGGAAAATATCAATCTCACTTATTTATTCTAAGGTCTTCCAATTTTTCGAAACTATATGCTATTGTGGGATTTTTCAATTTATCGAAGATGAAATACATCATATATCTTTTTCGTAAATTAAATATGATACCTTGAAAAAATCACATTAAATATATCGTACATTCAAATCTAAGTAAATGTGTAATTAGATGGCTCTTTGATAGGGGAGATGCTTTTGGAGGTCATCACATATGCATGTGAGTAAATATCTGATGTGAATGTAGAGCAGGTGATGATAACCTGTTAAAACTGATTTTTTTTAATAATTGTTGAGGTTATGATGGTTTATAATTGTTTGTGTGGTAGGTTAGGATTTACGCATGTGTAAATTACATATGTACTCGTAAATGCAGTGTGAATGTTTCCGTTGAGTGTTTTAGTATTTAAGACAAACTCTCGAATATGAAATTTATTGCCTAGTGAAGTGGTTTACAAGATCTACAAACAGTATTCTTTTGCTGGAGTAAATTTGAAATATTTTTAATTTTTTTTCTTGAATAAATAGTATCTCCTCTTTTCCTTAACTATTTAATTTCAACCAGAATCTACGATGTAAAAGGTAAAATACAATACATGACACATATTTTCTGATCTCAGGTTAAGGGTTCTGAGGATTTTTCTTTTTAATTTATTGTAAGTGAATATCACATACCTATTAACCCGCCAGCTTGTACTTTACACAACAAAAGTGTAATACAATATAATGCAAACTGTTTAAAAAAATCTGACTTTTTGTGACCTAATCCAAGTGCGATTTCGTTACGTTTTCAAAAATAATAAGGTATTATTCTTTCAATATTCTAAATATACTATATTTCTTTCAATACGGCTTGTCATTTTTAATAATGTTCGATCAGACAACTTGGTTATTTGGTGCGTAAATGTGTAGCGAGACTTCTCCAAGAAATGGAAGACGTGAAGAATGGTGAACCTCAAAACCTAATTGGGACAGGAAGTAAGAGAGTATCGCCAGGAATCATTATGGAGGGTAAATACACACATTGCGTAGTATCTTATGATGGCGAACGTGCTACATACAAAAGTTTTAATTTACGCTGACTTAATATTTTTCAATAAGGGCTCAAAAAATAGAGACAGTTAAATTCATGATTTCCTTTATTTTGCTTTCATTTCATGTTAAATATTATATCATTTTAATTCAGCCCTTAAAATAATAACCGTTAAACTTATTTTGTTCATAGATGAATATCTAACAATATTCATCTCACATTATAATTGGTACATATATGTTATGTAACATGATTGTGCAGCACTGGTCTTCTTTTTAGATACCCATATTTAAGCCAGTTAGATGCAATGCAATATTATTAACTAAGTATTATGAATGACAATTACAGTGAACGTTTAAAGTGTTACAAACCAGCCAAGGTTTTGGTTGTAATTCAAAATGGAATCTAAAAACGGCCCCAGTTTGGTTATTGCTTTATAATTTTTAACATTTTTATGATTGGAAAAAAATATATCAGATAATAAGCTTGACATGTTGTATTGTGTACAACTGTAGTGTGATACAATTCAATATCATGATCGTGGTCTAGTTGATTGGCTTCAGTGTCAAACTGCGCGTTTTAGGTTTAAGGATTTTTACGTAGAATGAAATGAAAACAAATGAACTCTAATGACAAGTTGCTAAAACGCTTATCCCCCCCCCCAGGGTTTGCGGGTTCAATTCCCACTGGAATCCAGATTTTTTTAAAGGTTTTCAGTCTGGTTTTTAACAACACCTCTCTCGTTAGTTAAAAGAGATTACCACATGGGAATAAGTCCACCAGGTTATACTGTATACAGTCAAAGTGGAACACAATACAAATCGTGTGACACTGTTGCAGTTAAATGCAGCCCATGTTTGTTTATCCATTGGGTAAACTTTAACAGTGTCCAGAAGATTTTTGAAGTAAAAATAACAAGAAGAAATATATTGAAAATTAATTTGACCTTGAAAATGAATGTAAATGTAATAAATACCAAACTTCTATCCATTAAACCAAGTGAGCGAGACAAGTTTTTATGAGTTTCAGTAATTGAAAATTCGATAAATATATAATGCAATAAAAAAACTGAATGACTAAACAATTTGAGGCTCGATACAATCATCTTAAAATATTTTTACATCTCTAATTGTATTGGTTGATATATTGTGTGAATCAGAGCGTGCTGTAAAATATTCCTCATTTATATCAAATTTGGCTAAATGCTTTGAATCAAACGAAGGGGCATGGGGATTAGTAATGATTATTAAAATAATTTCAATAGAATCTTTTTAGTAAATACGTTTAAAAGAATATTTTTAAGTAAGTTTTTAGACTGTACAAGTCCGTGACAAAACAAAAAAAAATCGAGTTCCACCAAAAGTTTTTTTTAAATCATTTCAATTTTATTTCATTTAATAATTATATTTTTTCCATTTTGTAAGAACAATCGATTTTAACTTGGTTCGGTTTTTGTTCGTCAGCTTATTATTTCGTGCATTAGCAAAATTAATTTAACAGTGAGGTCATCGAATTTCCGATTTGTTGATTAATATTAGATTAAATATATTATCATTTTTACGTTTATGCACATAAGACATTATCTTAACTAGAAAACTCTCTCTCTTGTATTGATGATAAACATAAAATGTGAAAAATCAAACAAAGCCATTCAATATTATACTGCATTTCTTTTATTGTTATTAAATTTCAAAAGCTCTTATCTTTTTGTGTATTTGTGACAACGACCCGTTAATGTCCACTTTGGACGTGCAATGTTGCAGATCAACCCTTTACAACTCATATCCTTAATGGACTAAATTCTTTCTAGAAAACATTTTAAAGCAGTGGTACAAATCGTTTGCTCGAGTACTCTCAGTCAGAACTTTTAACAGTGAAAAGTTTAGTATATAAATACAATATGACGCAATTGCTCAGTTATCAAAAAAACTATGCAATTGTAACGAGTGATATTTAAAGTTTATAGTAAGGTTTCTGATCAAAAAATATAAAAATATGATACATTGAAAACGATTTGTGAGATAAAGAGACTATTGTTCAACTAGAATTGCTCGTCCATTTACGAGTACACGAGTACATCAGAAAATTTGTATAATTATACAAATAACTTAATGAAGAAAGAAGCGAGTGGGATACAGTAGTGCTTTCCGTTAACTTTTTCACAAACACCCTGTTTGTAGTTTGTGCAAGATTTTCGTTGATTATTGAATATATGCGTTCGACAAGATTTTGGTGTGTTATCAATGAATCTCCAAATATTTATATATTTTTACTGGAATATTTCGATATATTTTGTTTAATAAGGGATTGATTTTTTATTTAGTCAAATTATGATAGGTGACGCACTGTACCATTCTACTATTGGCTTTAGTAAACTTTTAATATGTGTACATCAAAATCGACATAGTTTTTTGAAGATTATTCTGAGAATGTCTTATAGATTTTTTAAAATTAATGCAGGGGTAGTTTTTTTTAACATTCCAACACATAGCCTCCTAATCGTGGGTTTAAATCAATTGATTAATAGAGTCTTCGGGATTAAAAACCATTGGAGTAGGCACGTAACTCACAGTTTATCGTCGCACATGTAGGTAGAACTTCCGCACTTACAGATTAAACAGTACACATCTTGCGCATGCCACTATTGTTACCCGATGAACTCATTTACCTCACTGGAAATAAAAAAAATAATTTTTTTCAGGTCTCGTCCGAAATCAAACCCCCGGGTGGAAATCTATCGTCTTACCTACTAGACTATGGAGGTTAACAATTAAATAAGTATAATAAATATTAATATATTTCATATGGAAGAACAAATTGATATACTGCAAAGTGTTGGTCATCGCTGTTGAAGAGAATGAGGCTAAACGAATCAGCGACGCCTGCCCAAACTAAGCTAAGTTATTGTAGTGACCCCTATCTCATTAGGCACGTACTTAGTGCCAGGGGTGGAGTCGGGAGTTTCTAATTCAAAACTTTGTTTATGTTATCTTTACACTTTGCGCCATCTCAAACGGTTCAATCAACTATTTTCATTAACACAATCGTGGGTATACAAAATTGTTGGCTTATTTAATATTTATAAAGGGATGCACAGACAACAAAGTCAAAGTTTAGGATTGTGAAGGTCGCCTCAGTATAATAATCGTATGTACGGTTGAAGAAGAGTGAGTATTTTAGAAGTTTTATTGAAATATTTGTTGAAGTCTGGTTGTGTTTAATATAATTATTCTATTATTATAAGGTCATTATGACAACCTCCGTGACTTAATTCGGAGGACACTTGAATTTCGACAGTGTTTCGGGTTCGATTTTCGATGATACTAAAAATACATCATAAAAAAGCTCCTAGTTTTGTTCAAGAGTTTTTCTGGTGACAATATTCGTAAGCCCCATATACGTTTGCGAGTGTTTGCAACACGTTTATTGATTAACTGCGAGTTCCATGCATACTTCAGGGGTTCTAAATCCAAAGACTTGATTACTAGCGTTGAAGATAAAAAATACTGTCTTATGCTCTTCAGCATGTCTGATATACCAATTCGGATATGTTGAACAGTACCATACCAAAAAAGAAGATTGAATGACTTATTTTTACGTATGATTTATACCTTAGATATATTTTTCGACTAACTTCAGATATGTTCAGTAGAACCTAAATAAAATGGCATTGATAACAAGTCTTGTTTGTGCTCTCCTGAAGATGAGGTGAAAGCCTTGAAACCGGTAGGGTTATACCGTCATAAAAAAGTGGAATAAACAGTGTTTGATAAAAATAAATTACAAAGATAAAAAATCTTTATGTGAAAGTGTATTAAAACAAATATGTTGAAGAATTTATAAAATTAGAAGAGTCAGTCCAATATTTAAAGTGTGTATTATATTTCACAAACCATTTTCCATTCCTTGAAATCCCATTCTTATGTATGGCTCTGGTGTTATAATGAAAATAATGCTTATCCTTCCTTCCACTCTGGGTTTGATTTTTGCCGAATCAAAGATTAGTGTTACTCCTAGGCCTTTTTCAAATGAATTTATTACTGAATTCATTTTTTCGAGGAGACAATTGTAACTGGAACAAAATAAATCTGGTTTAATGCGTCCGGCTTTTGAGTATCATGTTAACGAGATAATAAATAAATTCTTTAAATTACCAGAATTTCTAATGAGATTCACAAAGCTATTCTGGAATTTGTTATAGCTGTTGATATTATGCAAGAAACCTGGAATGTACCTTTGTGACATGGAAGCTTAACTATAAATTGTTGTTTTAATTGAAGTAGCGGTCCAGCAGTGACTCCTAAGATGTCAATGTTATAGGGAGGAGTTATTCAATATTCTTAGGTCGTATAGTGATATATGTATGTGTGTATTGTTTTTATTCAATCTTTGTCGAATATTTACGAGTATCGCTTGATACTCGTAGACGCATCGTTGATCTCGTGTCATTTGATACAATCTTGACTCAAACGTATTTGGTTCAATACCGACAGGGCTAAGTGAAAAAATTAAAAACAAATTTCAGCTTTTTCTCTAATATTCAATACACACGTGTAGTGTAGAGATGCCCACTTTTTAGGGGAAACATAAAAATATATCAGTAAGAGTAGTTTAAGACCCCAACCCCAACAATTAACTTGGAAGGAAGACTTTCATTAGTGACTGAAGATAAAACATCGAAACTGAGAAGGCTGAAGGGTGTGATGCGGAACGTCACGTCAAAACGTGGTCAAAAATCTTAACAAGTTTGTAAAGTTGATTAATATTATTATATTAATATCAATGTCAGGAACGAATTCATTTGAGTTTTCCCTCTTCTTTTCTAAGAAGACTTGCTTTGTTCACTGTAGCTACATTTAGAAACAACACAGGCTTCTATAACTATACAATAAGAATGTGCTCAAGGTACAATACGAAAGCTGACTCAGAATAGTTCAACGCTCTCAGTGTTTAGAATGATAGTGACTGAGTTGACGGAAGAATGAAGGTTTTTTTCCTTTCACCATGAACATAATGAAAGAATTTTTATTGACCAGTTAATATGATTGAACTGTGCATAAGATGATATTGGTAATATTTATTGATTTATTTGCGAGTATTTATTGATTTATTTCCTGTCATAAAAACTATTTTCAGCTTTTACTAGATGTAGTAAATTACTTAACAAGATGTAATGGGGAGATTGAAATATAAAAGCTTACAGTAATTAGAGAACTTTATTACATCAATTAATATGGAGCAAATATATTTATTGGTGGTTGAATGTAAAGTATTGATACTGAGAAGACTGAGAGGTAGGATAGGAAAGATTATAAAAAAATGTGCGATCAAAAGCCTTATTAAGGTTGAATATTGACTTATACAAACTAGCAATTTTCTTTAAATATTTTTATGTTACTACCTTAATTTTAAAATAATTTTTGGTTACGTTATTATATAAAGATTCTCATATCAATCCGTTCATCGTTTTAATAATGTTATCCTTCCGCACAAGCTTTTCTTTCTTCCAGCTAAATTACAGGTCCAAAACAGGCTGATACAACCCCTTTCGCATCCGGCACACCCCACAAAGAGCGCGAGAGCCTTTTCATTTCGGATTCCCAGCCCCATTAATTTAACACGTCCGCGCCTGACGCGAGCCCCAGCCCCAGCGCCAGGACTCGGCACGGCGCGCGGCGCGTAGGATGAATCCGACAAATCGAGTGCGGTTCTTTCCTTTTGTATACACTCAAACGGATGTGTTTGGAACACCGAAAATGTGCCTAACCCTGTACTCTGGAAACTGGAAATATAAGGATTTCGCTCGTCTTCTTGGGTTGAAACTGAAATTTTTATTTGTGTTATTGAATCCATGGATTGTACATGAGTTTATTCTTGGAAATAATTTCTAATTAGCATTTGTTATTTTATTCATGGATTTATAAAAAAATTACAATGCATCGTCAATATATGTATCATATCATACTTATGTTGAACTAAGATTACATATTCTTCTGAATACTGTTTTATACTGAGAAAATCGTGTTTAGGAAATATTAAAAAAAAACACTAAATGGAGACTATAACACGAGAATAATTAAGTTGATATCGGTGATTTATTCTATATTTATTTGTTTTTGTTTTTACTTATTAACATTTTTTTATTTTCTTAAGATTTTTCATGTGTTTATATTAACTGTGTTTGAGTGTTACTACACTATATGTATGTAGTGCATCTAACGTTTTTAAAAAAACATTCTATTTTTCATGTGTGTATTAACTGTATTTAAGTGTTACTCCACTATGTATCATTGTTTCTATAATTTATTTTAAATTTCATTCGATTTTTCATATGTGTATTATTGACTTTTAAGTATCATCGCACTATGTGTTTGTTGTGCTTCTAACATTTAAAAAAAATCATTCCAATTTTTCATGTGTGTTTTATTAATTGTGTGTGTCACTGCACGGTGTTTATGTAATGCTTCTAACATTTTTTTTCAGTAGATTTTTCATATGTGTGTATAAAATATGCTTAAGTGTCACTTAACACGTTCAATGCTAAAAACGCGCCTAGTGAGTTCTTCTTCGCAACCGTCAGGTGCTAACAACGCGCCTGACGCGTTTTCGTATACAAACCAGTTTCGTTTCAAATGGAGGAGGGGGGGGGGGTACTACTAGACAACACCAAATTAAATCGCACGTAATTTTACATCTTTTTTTTTTTTTAATTTTCAGCCACACGTGAATTACCTTAATAATTTGATCGCATTGAATGTGTTAGAGTGGCAGTTTATTGTGTGTATATATTTATATTATATGTATACACGCAAAGTACAAATTACTGCACCTGATCATCATCCAAGGCAAAGTAGAAGGCCGAAGAGGTGTTGGCAGGAGTCAAATCTCCTGGCTCCGCAATATACGTGATTGGACTGGCATAAGGGGCGTTGGAGGTGTTTTTCGAGCTGCTGGGGACAAAAATATCTACTCTCAAGTGATATTCAACGTTGGGGGGACCTGACATGACACTGAGAAGAAAAAAAAGAAGATGTATACATGAATTTATATGTCTGCACTATAATTATCTTATAATTTGAACTGAATATATTATTATTACTAACTTTTGTTCCTTAAATATTTGGGAATATTTTAATTGGAGTTGCGAGTGAGAGTGCACTAGAAACATTGCCGACATATTGCATGCAGACGCGTAGCGATAAACACTGTTATTATTACTTTCGTGCTTATAATAAAGTATGTTCATCCATATTTAATGTCTTCAACAATCAACAGATTCAAGATCCTTTCATAACACAGCTCATTCAATGACACAAAACACCATTTAAATATAATAAAATTAACTTACATAGTAATTTATACTTAAAGACAACTAGAAACTCCAGTATTCGATAAAAATGAGAAGTACGAGATATTGTGAGAAGGTACGAGATATTGTGAGAGGGGGTATACACTACAGAAGACACTGGTATACGCATGTGGAATGGATGGATAACATAAAAGTTCCCTACGTGACAATACGTAAAATACTCGCTGACAATCATCCCCCAGGAATACCTACAAAATATAGTAGGATAACTGGGAGTCAACATCTCAATAGAGCCAGTCCTGATAATAACAAGCCATAGGTATAACTTAAGAGAAAGAAGAAGAAAATTTCTAACTCCGCAGGGGTTGAGATTGATTGAATGGTCATAAAAACTTGTTCATGTAAACCTTACGAAAGGCATCCTGTATAGTTATGTTAAGTGTTGTCAAAATTGAAATGATTTATTGCGTAATTTTACAAATTAAAAATGGAAATAATAATCAATAAATAACATAAATCGTCTAAATACAAATAAAGAAAAAAAAAGCGGAACAAATTACGGTACGAGTATAAGGACCAAAATACGAGTAACAAGCGACACAACACAAAACACCTATGAAAGAGGTTTTCTTACTGGAAATTGGCTGTTTCAACGTTGGGTTTCTTTATGACTGCACGCGCTTTGTTCACACTCACGCGGTCAATTTGTCAACTTTTAATACAATATACGCTACAAAACGGGTTTTTGCGTCGTGACTCCACCCTCACGCTGTACGTCTAACAATAGGTTTACTTCGTCTGTTAATTGAGTAAAAACCTCGTAAATATTTTTATATTAAAACGGAAGAGTTCCTTTTTATCTGCGAATTAAAAATAAGAGGGTGAGGAAGCGAGTCAGATGAGGGAGCGAGCCAGATGAGGGTTGTGTATTTAATTTTAAAAAAGTCAGCCGCACGATATTTTTTTTCTAATGAAACCTTTCGCCGCTTTAAAAGAAAAATGAAACTAAAATTTTAACGTGCAGAAATTAAAGTAAAAAGGCTTATGCGGCTCTATGTATAGGAAGTAGAGGATATTTTTTTCAGTTTGATTAATTGAAATGAAAATTTGAGAAGGATGAGAAAATGTAGCAAATGGTTGTTTTTAGTATTTGAGAAGGATGAGCAAATGTAGCAAATTATTGCTTTTAGTATTATTTATTTATTTAAACATTTTATTGTAAAATATACGAATGAAGGTTTTTATAAATTACAGTTAATATGCAAACCATTTAAATTTTTTTTTCAATAAATTATGTAATTTTCCTCCTTTGTGTTCACACTGTATTAGAAAAGTGTAAAAAAATGATCTATGTAGCTCTTCAAAAGGGACATTGCGAGGACTTGGAAGTTTTTGGTGCAAATGAGTCCGAATGTTGAGTATGTAATGAGGGGTTGTTTGAATATGATACTGATAAGGAGTATGAATTTTATTGATTAAATCAGAGGTTTTCAAAGTGTTTGCCTCGGCACCCTGGAGCACCGTGATTAATTCGAAAATTTTAACGATTACAGGTAATAATAAAAATAACATTAATCGATATGGTGCTGGTTTTTATGAAACTGTAACGGGTTTATATTGGGGTTTTGTTTCGAATTAGTTTATTATACTGAGCGCTACTGGGTTTTCGGGGTAGTAGTAATAAAAATAGAATGTCGTCCGAAACTCATTTTGGAATAGGAAATGAGGGCAACGGTGTCTAGTTGGATTCCAAGATTTGAGAAACTGTGCGGTGAACAATAAGCTGACTCAATTTCACTTATCGGTAAGTTTATTAGGGAGCTGGGAAAAATCTTAAACAGCAAGGGTGCCATGTAACAAAAAAGTTTTAAAACTACTGGTATATTGGAGGTGTACTAATGATATAAATGAACGGTATGTAATTTATTTTTTTATTTTCATCAACGGTAAAATGCACCTTCCAACATTAAAAAAAAAATTAAGTAACGAGTATTTCATTCATTAAAAAGAAAAATGATTCTAAAATGAAAAAGAAACAATTAATGAGCAGTTTAACATTAAGGAGAAATATTGACACCTTTATGTCACACCATAAATACGTTCTGTTTATCCATAAAGTGGTGAGTTTGTATTTTTTATAATGCACTTAAATTTTTATTGTTGATCATTCAAACGGAATTAAATCGTAAATTTCAGTATTATAAAAACAATAATATGAGGTAGCTGCATGTAAGGATGGACAAATATCGTACGAGGCGAACAAGTGTATAATATTAACAAAACTTTTCCTATCACTTTTTCCTCTCGATCTACCTTGACCGATACACGATTATCAATGACACAAAAAAGATTCAGAAATTTTGTCGTCGTAGGAAGATGTTGTTCTCGTGCGAAGAACAAATTCATTCCTACACACTTCCTCCTCCTCTTACTGTCACGCATTGATCTCTAATAATTATTAGATTATAATCTATGATTATATTACCCTAGGTGAAATAATTAGTGTAAACTGGATAACTTGAATTTGATATGCTTAAATAATCACATTCGGTATTCAGAATTTTGAAACGGTTTACAATTTAATATCTTTAAAAATACTTTTTACCTTATGGATATACATACACTCGTATACTGGAAGGTATTCTTACCATTCTGATGGTACACAAAAAAATGGTTCTAGTCTGGTTAAGAGTTTGTCGACATACTATTATCACCTTTGAAGTGTGACAGTATCAGCATCACATACTATGCGTAATTTGCATTCGAATTGTTTGAAAATCCGAAAAATCGATCAATGGGGATGAAGACAACATTATCTCCCGATCATACTTTTCAACATGACCACATCGCCAGTGCGTATATGTTGACAAATACCATAGCGATGAATGACTGAATTGTAACTAGATATTGAAGGGTTGAATTGATCCATGATAGCAGCAAAATCTAGATAAACTAGATAAAAAAAACTGTTTATAACTAAAACACGTAGAAAAATCAAAATGTTTTGTAATTAATCGATGAATAATTATTATTTATAAAATAGAGTAAAAAGGTCGAATTGAAATAAAAAGTAAAAAAAACATTTCAATTTCATTTGAAATATTCCAAGTAGCTAAAAATAATTGAAAACGTTATAGACCCCTTATTTAATCTACGTGAGAGAAATTTTCTCGGGTAATTAGGTATAAAATTAAGTAGTCAAATACTTAACAAAAGAAATAAGTTCACCGCATTGTATATTGTAAAGTTTAGGAAAGTTAAATGCTCACTCGTATGTGTCTCCGGAGACGAGATGTGATGGAGAGCGGAGAACACAGCAACACAGCAACATCGTAACTTTTATGTTTCCTCTGATAACTTCCACTTGTGATCGTTGAACTTGGAATTTTCATTGATAGAAAATGCGATTGAACAAAACCTTGTTTGAGGAAGTTCATCGACTAGGAACTTTTCTATTCTAATAATTCTTTTCAATTGTGGTGGAAAATTTATTTTTAAATTAATGTGTTTTAAATGTCTATGTTTGTGGTTTTATTGCATTTCGTGAAAATTGCTTAGGATGAGATTACAAATTTATTTGAATTTAAACCATAACCATATACTGAAACTATTTATATTATGATATCCAACGAGACACGGGCGATTGCCTAGTTTGTTGGATCCTGAACACATAACATAAGATAATCTATATCATACATAACAAAAACATGATTATGTTTCACATTATTATGTATGTGTTTTTGTTATGTTTTTGTCATAACTGTGTCATGTATAACAATAAAATGCTTTGTTAGAAAACAGTGGTTTATAGTTGAAGTATCACTCTTAATAATAATTGTGTTTTACTATCAGGGATTAAAACATTAAAAGTTATAGAAATGTGGTTATTACTTAATGCAAATAAAATAATCATGCTTAGTAAAAAATCGACAAACTGTTTAAAATTACTTAAATATTTCTTACTTTAGGACTTTCAGGATTCGAACCGAAAACTATCAAAATTAATTTTTTTTTATAATGTGATTACAAGCAAGGTTTTAATAATTCGGTAAGCTATTTTAATTAAGTAATGCATTGAGTTTTGGAAACCATCAGAAATCGAACCATAAAGAATTTAAAACATCAAAATGTGATTACTGTCTTGACACAATGAAAAAAAATGCAATACTCCGGAAGCACGGAAACTGACGTCAACTCGTAGTCGTCGAATATCTTGTTCTGCGGCAATCCTCACCGCGCTCCTAATAATGTTAGCAAGTTTGAGGCGCCGCAGTCAGATGCGGTTAGCGCCGGCCCAAAGATGGATTACCAACGCTCATTCGCTCCTTGGACTAAATTATACAATTTGATATGAGATGAAGATGAATAATTACCCGATTCGGGATAGTTGCGAGGCAGTGCAGTGCAGTGCAGTGTTGTTACGAGTATAGTAAAATACTCGTACCTTTATTAAAGGAGTGTTAAACGTATGTCGAAACGAAAATGTCAGAAATGCATGTGCACAATGTTGGCAGCCACCGCACCAGCACCGCTGTACGGAGGCATTGTACGAGTACACCACAATACTGGCTCGTAAACAAATAAATGTCTCCCAAACCCCTGTCTGTTGCTATACTTAAGCCCATTAGACACAATTTTAAAAATTGCATTCGATTTTCATTTCGAAATTTTAAAATACGCTCTATTGTATTCAATTAAACAATGAAATTAGAAAAATAATAGTTAAAAATAGGTTATAACAGAAAAACCATACGATAGACGAATATATTATATCATATTATTGTATATATGAACTGATTATCATGTTTGATGAATTAGAGTTGTGTTTTTCGTTGTGTAATAACCATTTTTTTTATTCCTTTACATGGGATATATATGTATTACATATTTTACTTCCGTTCCATGCTTTTGTTTAGAGTGGAATAAGTTAGTGATCAATGCTTTTTGTATACCTTTGTTTGAATACACGAAATTAAACGATAATGTCCTATACACGAGGAATTTTGCTGTGCAGTTATAAAATTATTATTATTCACTAGGGGAATTTGTTTCAATTACCATTAATGAACAAATACAAATATTTTCTTTTCCCCTGCCTGCCTCTGAGATGCAGTGCTGGAGAAGGTTCTGGCGCACTTCATGGACTGCCAAAAACACTAATGGATTACTTATTGAACAGCTCTAGAAGTTCTAGTGTGCTAGAAGAATTTTCGATGCTTGGAACATATAAGAAGAACATCAACATTGATCTGTCAATTCTGGTGGGAAGTGTGAATAGTTAAAGGAGCAGAGGCCGAGCACCCATCCAAAGGAGTAATCGGCAGAAAAAAACAGGCGCTCATTTCGGGTAGTGTTACAATGAATAAGAAATTACTTGTGCTGGAGAAGTATAATGGATAACCACGGTGAGCACGATCTTCGAAATTGAGAGAACGATAAAAAATAGAAAAGATTATTTTTGTGGTAGGTTGAAAGAAACTGGCATATGGTAATAAGCGCGTCAAATTTGAATAAATGAAAGTGATACATCAACATACATATAAATTATTCTTGCAATATATTTTAATATTTATAAATTACCTTTCAAGTGGGTGCTGGACTTAATTGATTAAAAGCCACCAACATAGTTTTGAAATCGTTGATACTTTTAATTACTTATTTTTGTTGAGAAAATGTCAGAAATGCATGTGCACACTGTATCAAACACAAGTACTGTGAACCTATAACGATTGCTAAAATTTATAAATGAAACAACGTAAATATAAAATATATTTTAAATACATATTTTTGCAGATAAGTACAGATAGTTTTCAATAAATATAATTTATTTACGAGTGTGTTGAAGGAATTGAATTTACTTTAACTGAACTAAATTATGGCATAATTGATAATTTATGGTCCGGAAACGGAAATGAAATGAATGAACTGAACTAAATAATGACTAATTAATAATCCTAATTTAATATTGACTATTAATAGTCAAGTATTAATAACCACGATTTGTTTCCTCGTTAAAATTTGACAACATTTTCTAGTATAGTACATATTCTGTATTCACAATAAATGTAATCAACTCATCATTGTTCACTGGCTGAGAACACCAAAATTTTGGTGAAAAAAACAAAAGTCCGAAATTTACTTAGCTTTATACAAATAATATTAACTTAAATAAGTCAGAAACATGAAAAGTTCTACTGGGAACCCTTTAATTTAGAAGAGAAAAATATTGGTGTGATATTATATGTAATTTTATATCATTTTCTTCTTAATAATGTGATGTATTCTACTGATCCTTGGATGTGGAGTCATTTGCCCTTACATCTTTTAGGTGGCCTGCCTGGAAAAATTCTTCTCTTTTTCTCCGTATATATTAATGACGAGAGGTATTCTTCTGATCCTCGGATATGGATTGTCATATTTCCTTCCATTGCCTTCAACGCCGATCCTATGTTCAAAAATTATATAACAAAGGTTAGTGCTAGCAACCTCTTCTACCTAATTTTCTCTTATGACATAGAATATGTATGTAATTTGAATAGGTGGCTCTGTCCCTGTCTAACTCCGATCAGAGTTTCAAGCATGTTAGACGGTTTATTCTTTAACCACTCTTTTACCGGTGGAGAAGTTAGCGTTGGGGCCTTATTTTATTGTAGTGACGGTAAGGGATATCAGTTTTCTATTTAAATACTATTGAAACTTTTCAGTATTTCATGATACTTGTAAAATATTTGAGAATGGACCAGAGATACTACACCACTCTGTAATTCCCTCAGTGTGTTTTTTTGACCGGCATTGAAAATAAAGCTTGTGACACTGGTTCACCACTTACTTGATATTGTGCTCCCAAAGATTTTGTTGAATAGCTTACGAAGCTCTGCAATCAAACTATTTCGCCAGTATTTAAGATGATTAGTTGAGTTGTTATCAATTTCGGGTGATTTTATGTTATTCAAATAATGGTCGCTCTACTTGCAGTTGTTGCAATACCTCCACTTAACATATTTAAATGTTCTATTTTCATGTTTCTTCTTTATTGCTGTGGAAGTTTTGATTTTTTTTGCATTCATATATGGTGCTCTTATTAGATTGGGCTTATTCATTGATTGTTTTTTTTAGTTTTTCAACATTTTCCAAACCTTCATCAGAGTACCATAGATTTAGTATTTCTTTTAATTTTTGAAATTTAATAAATTGGTTAGTAATTTATATGGCACTCCTCACCATTGGTGACAAGAAACATTAAAAAACGTGGATATGAGACAATATTCGAGTAAATATGAAACTCGCTATACGTCATCATCAATGTACATGTTTGTAATACTTCACGCTTCTAACGCGTGCTATGTTAGTATTGTATATGATGGAATTTTTCACCAGACTATGATCGTTTTTCAATTTTTTTTGTGAACTATCGATAATTGAACCCGATACCTCCAAGTGGAAGGTAAACGTTTTATCAACTAGACTACACAATTTCAAGCAATTGTATTCTTTCATGCATTTTATTTCACATTTTACCTTATTTCTAACAGAAACCATTTTGACATATTTGTCTGGTGCCATTATACTTTTACAAGATAAGTCACTTTTATTCCTCATTTGCGAAATTTCTGGTATTTTCCCCAAAAGAAGCTATTCGTTGGCTTACAGAGTTTTAGTGATGTTGCCCGAGTTAATATTAAATTTAGTGTAATATTCCCAATGGCCTATTTGGCGGTATTTTCTATACGATTGTAGTAAATTATGATCCTTAACTACTTGGTTAAGATCTATTCTGTTTGCTAATTTCTCTTCCTCAAGTCTACTCGTGCTTTCAGAGTTTAGGGATTTTATGTAAATTTTTTCGATTCTGATTGTGTTTTTTTGTACTTAGCGTGGTTTTTCTAATCTTCATTTACAAAGAATAAGATGAAAGTCTGTTCCTTTACTTGCTGATGTAAGAGCTCGAAAATTTAACCTTTGAGATGTCTAAATGCTTTTGTGTGTTACACTTTATATTGGTTTTTATGCGGGAAAAAGGGTGTTGTTTATGCTCATTTCATTGTGGCCACAGAAATCAATTAAAGTTTATATTTTTAAATTTCTTTATACTTTTTAATTTTTAACAATGAAATACGAGTATATAAAGTGTTTACATGCCTTACTAGGCGTATGCCCGTCCTAAAGCAGGTAGGCAAAAAACAAAATAAATTCATATATATAATAGATATAATTATAAAAATCCCACTATGACCACATTACTCCAAAAAGAGTATTCAAATTAAAACATTCATTTTGTAAAGGATCATTCACTTATTTCTCGACACAAAATAACATTCATAAATTCTCAAAAATCATATAAAAGAGAATTGCACATAAAATACTTCCCTATTATGTTACATAGTTTTTATTGACAATATGTTCATTTAATATTTATGTTATTCTACAGAATTCTTTGTCACTTATTTAGATTTTAAATAACAAAGTATAAGAAAGTCGTCAGTTTGTGGCAAACTGTCAACCGTGGTTGTTGTAGAACTCTTTTATCATTTTCTTGGGTTTGCTTATATTAGGTACATTTTTGAAGGTGCACATTCATTACCATCGTTGTCACTATTTTTGAAGCTACAATCCAGTATGAATTTCGGTCTTCTCCAGAATTTGTCTCCACCGATCGCAGTCCTGGGCATCTTATCGCTAGTTCCCTTTTCTAACAGTCATTATACCCCTAGATACGTTGTTCTCCAATTCCAATTTGCCAACTCGTCGTCACCCTTCCGGCTTTCTGTTCAGGATATGAACAAAACACCGAATTATGAGAAGCGAGCCTCTGGCATTCGATGTGCGTGCCACAGCCATCGAAGTATTTCAAACTCAATGTAATTGGAGATTATGGGTTCTCTATACAGCTCGTACATTTTATTTGTGTCGCGCCAGCGCCAAACTCCACTCTCAAGTTCAGCTCCAAAATTATTTTTCTACAGTAAAAATTCTTTCGAAGACATTATGAACGCAATAGTTTTTTCGTCAATGTTTATAGAAAGATCAGAAATTTGTTCTTTTGTGGTAAAATATCTATCGTGATTAGTTGTTTTTTGTTGAATCTTCCGTCTCTTACCCGCTTTGGTTATAATCAGGTGCACAAGTGCTTATAAAATAAAGTAGTAGGTAACATTATTAATTAAAAAAACATCCTTCATAATTTATTAATAATATATTCAATGCTATATATACGTCGTTCGTCTTTCTAAAAGTATAAAATGTTAACAGCTGAGTGTTCTCTTTCTTTATTTTTCTTACCTCTATAAGTTAAGAACAAGTTTAATAAGCATCTTGATGTGCCTCGAACTTTCTTTTTAAATTCCGATAGCCCACATGTATGAAGTGTTTCCTTGTTAACTCAATAAATATTATTTGATTTATTTTGTCTCACTGAGATACTAGTCGATACGCCTATTCTCAAAAAAAATATTTTTTTAAATTTATATTATTAATTTTCAGCATAAATGTTCCAACAACAAATGAATCGCGCACCAGTATGCTATTAATATTGTGCAGAGAAAAAACGTTTTTATTTCAGAAACTCCCTTGGCAATAGATAGTTTTTGGAATAATAACGGTTACATTGTGCCATTTTTTTTAACAAGATCTCGTAAAGCTAACATGATTTGAAGGAGTGTTCAAGAAAATGTTGACACTAGATACTCGTACACAGGGAAGGTGTACGATATGAATTCGGGACCCTGACTATCATTACGCGTGAGGGGGGAGATTATAAAGATGGAGCTGGAGTTTTGGCTTGATTTTGATTTGATTGTTGTTTTTAATGCTTAATATGGCGTTTTATTTTATTTTGTAAAGTCGCACTGTATTTTGAACTTTGAGAAATCTGTTTCCGGTGAGATTAAAAATTTGTTTTAATCAGGACCTGAACCATATACTATATACGCCTCTATTCTCGAAGAATATCCTCCGATTCATTAGGGACATTGCTCGTGGCCATTAAGACACTTTGTAAAAGCTTATGGTTACAGCAAGCGTGGAAGAACGACGCACAAGAGAAAGAGTCTCAATACGTTGAACTGATCAAGTGAGAGACACAACAGGATTACCCTTAACAACTGCTCTTCGAACTGTGGAGTGCAGAAATGGATGAAGATAAGTCATCAGAGACTCCCATGAGAGTCATTATGTTCAATCATGAGCTAAACGACAGGATGGAACCATATATTGAAATTATAATATTAATTTAAGGATGTCTAACAAGACAGGAGCAATTACATATTTTGTTAGATCCTAAACATATAACATCTAATTTACAGTACCATCAAATCAATCAATGGCACTACAGCCTATTGTGAGCCCGGCCTCCTCCAGCAGTCGTCGCCATTCCCTCCTATCCTGGGATGCATTCCTCCAGCCCCTGATGCCAATCGCACTTGTATTACGCTGCACTCCATCCATCCACCTGAGCCTTGGTCTACCCACGCTACGTCTTCCTTGGGGCTTGGAAAAGAGTACCTTGTTAGGCATTCTCTCTTCTCCCATTCTTGCTACATGCCCCGCCCAACGTTTACAGTACCATGTTCCACATTATTGTGTTTTCTCATAGCAGTATATCGTTTGAAAGAAGATGTAATATTCTAACGGACTATCCTGGTATAGTTTTTCCTTCGATTTCCATTTCTGTTTAATCCGTTTCCATGATCGGGTCGTTGTACGGAGATATCTGTTGCCCGAAACTTTTAGTGTTGTGAGCGAGTTTTGTTACTTTGTGTAGGTGGCTAACTTTGCCCCTGATCCTTTATGCTTTCCATCCGGGCTTTAGATCGACTATGGTTGATAATACATGAAATGAGCCGAAATACTTAAATTTTAGAGTTCGTATTATATGAATAATTTTTTTCAAAATTATCTTATCGATCTCGCCGATTTCCCTTTTTTTCAAGAACCTTTCAAATTTACCAACAGCTAGATTTAACTGTTGTGTTAAAGTTTTTTATGAAGTATATCATATGTATGTAAAAGGTATATGCAAGATGAGAGACATTTTAAAATAATTTTTTGTCTTGCACATACTTTTGCTTTTAAAAATTACAAGGCTCTTAAAAAAATATAGGCTCATATAATTGGAATTACAACGATCCTCTGTCTGAAGTTATAAAAAATAAAGCGTTAGAATAATTTAAGCGTTTTATGGTTTTATTATACCATAAATATTTGGTATGTTTTCCTTGGATGTCGGGTATAATGGTAATCCCATCATAAAACTTCACAGTGGTTTGGTTTAATTCATGTTTATTAAAATATTTTTCAGCCAGTAAACGAACCTTATTTTAGTTAAAAATATAACAGTCAACTATGAGAGTGTAAAAAATATTCTATATTATGTGCTTTCGTATTTTTAGTAAAGCTTCATATAGCTTGTTTAACATTATTTCGTGTCAAGAATTTAATAAGGAAAAACGAACAAAACAAATATGCAGTGCAAATTTGAGTGGAAGGCGTGGTAAAGAAAGGTTAAGGAGAGTATTGTTAGAACAAGTTAATGATAACATGCAATCTTTTTTCTAAATTACACATTTTTCAGAACACTCTCTACACACATGCCACCACACCGTTCCTATGCCGGGGTAGATGGAAAGGTCCGAGTGCCAGATTTTCCTATCACGACACACATCTTTCGCCGAATCTACATCTACATACCTTCTCATACAACTTCTACGACTTCCCTGACTTGATCCAACCAAACTTTATTGATCTTCCTCAATTACGCCTTTCAATTAAAATTGAAGCCGTCAATTGTAAAGAATATGTTATTGTGTAAATAAGTGGTCTGTAAAATAATAAAATAATTAGTTTCTTCCAGTTCTTAGGACCGTTTAGTCGATCTCGTAACGCAGTTAAAATAAACTATTAAAACATTCATAGATTGCTCTGTAGCTGGTTTGGCGACAACTTCGAAGGATGCGAAGCGTCAGGCTGTGGACAGATCTATATGGAGTCTTTTTATGCCCCTTGTAAGGTAGGCAGAGAGAACAGATATTAAACTATTTATATCCAAGCACACAACTTTCGCCTTCTGCACATTCATAAATATCGTCAAGCACAATCTTCCATAATACTTCTCATCTTATCTTCTTTAAAAACCTAGTCCACTTGATCCAGCCATGTTTTCTTCGCTCTACCTCTTTTAAGTAAACCTCGCATTTCTGACATATAAACTCACATAGTTATTCTTTTGTCAGTATTTTTTTCCTTACATCCAAACCATCTTAAAGCCCTCTTCATTATCTAACTTAAAATGTTCATTTTATGCATGCATTAATTTCTGATATCTTCGTTCCGCCTTCTTTCATAACATTAACACGTCACTGTTTTTTCTTAGTGCATGCATCTTAGCTGCATTAATATTACTGTTATTCTTCGTTTGCTAAGTTCAAGTTTTACTTTCATGTCCAGGCGGGGGCACGAATACACTGCTTTATATTGTTATGTTTGCTACTTTTGACGTAGCGCGGTTGATCACTGTCGATACTCTTCTTTCAGTTATAATTTAAAAAAAATTACACTTCCATTTGTCAGTATGTTGGACGCCGCAAATTTGCCTTAAATGACGGGTGAGGGATGTTTGTTCGTGTCTTACTAGTGTCCTTTGGAGATGAGAATAAATATATTTTTTAAGAATGCCAGCATGGTTTTCATTTAAGATATCTGGTTAGTTGGAAGATATTATTACATTGGAACATGCCCACCAGGTTGTATTATTTACAATTAATGAGTAATTTAATATGTGAAATATACAACAATATGTTAATACGTAATTATTCCATATAATCTAGTATATCCCAAAATTACGTTTTATGTCAATATGTTATTTGGTAAATAAAATTATAATATTTCCGCTGATTATTACTGATTTAGCTATTTAAAAGATTCTTTAAAAGGGCTAGAACCTGTTTAAAATAATTTCACCGTAATCAAGCTTACTCTCCTTGGATTAATTTTTCCTGGAAACAATGTAAAAATTACTAACTTCTTAACAGCCAATTAAAAATTCTTTAAAAGAATAAAAACTCTCTGAAGCTACTCAAGTTGGTGCCTAATTCCGTTATTAATTGCTTTTATAAATTCTTCCAATGTTTTATCTTTGAATTCTGTAAAGTGAAAAAATTCGGAAACATTCTGAACAAATTCTTTGAGTTAAAAATTAATGAACAGGTTTTATGATAAGTTCCCCTGCTTGATTTTTTTTGATTTTATATTACACGCGAATCAAATTATTTATTTAAAACAGACTTAATAAAGATCAAACTCTTTTTTTCCACATACAGACATTTTAACATAATTTTAATTATTTAAATATGTCATTGCATAACAATAAATCCACTAGATTGAACTGTACACAAAGGGAAAAAACTCTGTTTAAAAAAAACTGTATTAAAAGATAACTATTGCCCATAGATCCTTTCTGACATGCTTCACTACGATCTCCTATTGAATTACACCCGCCTTTTTTAAATCTCTGAAAAAATATTATATTCGAATTGATATGCCTTTATATTATTATCGTTAATAACCCTGATGTACATATGTGTGTTTACTGAAATTTGTTTCCACACTCCTGCTAGACACACGAAACCTTTTACAATTCGAATATGTCAAAAACACCCTGCTCACGATAGTTGTATAATTGATCAATTGTGAGAATGCAACGGTTAGATAAATCTATGTATAGTTTGGGGCCCATTTTTAATGTAGATGTTGTTATACTCAAGGCCTTATTCGGCATTTTCTCAATCTTAGGTCTTGACTTGGAAATTGATCATTCCATTTTCGTTTTGTCTTATGTGTTTTATTTTGTAATTCAATTAACTTTGTATTTCCTTTTATTGTGTTTGAGTTTTTTTCTTTCAAAGTTGTTGTGTAGTTCATTAGGGATTTCATGCGCTGTATGTGTTCTGAATTGGGGAAATGTTTTCAAGTTGTTGATATTTTATCTTTTGCTATGGTTTGTAAAGGACACGTAAATGTCGTATATATTTCCAATAAAAAATAAGTTCCTGTAGTTCATCTGTTTGTTAATAAATTATGCTCCATATATAACGAATTAAATTTGCTCCATATACTCGTATAACGATGGTCTCGATTGAAAAAGCATTACACAAAGAGGATGAATATGATTTGAAATATTGTGAAACACTCATCTTAATTCTGAACACGGATTAATTTTAATTTTGTTTTATACTTCGGACAATCATTTGCTTTATTTATAGTCCAGTACTTCTTATTTCGCTGAGGGAATCTAAACCAGTTAATTTCTCTCGAGTCTTTTCTGTCTCTATTAAGAGTATTACGAGGAACAACATTTATTTCTTATTATAGTAATAATATTAATAAGTGTTAAATTGATAATTTTTAAAAGGTATTATTATTATTTTTATTTTAAGAAATTTTGAAACAGTATACTTTTTAATAATTTTATATTTTAGATAAATTTATATAACTAGGCTGCATTTATTTAATTTTCAAAGAGATTATGCACGTCCAATAATTAAAATGTTATGTTATATCATAGTTTATGAACTAAATTATGTCGTTTTAACTTATAAGACATTGGCCGAGACTTTAAATTTATATTTCTCTTCTTTAGCGTCAAAAAATTCATTTTATTGATATTTAAAAAAAAATCGTATTCTGGTATTATATTGTCATAAAGCATCTTCCACATATCATGTAGTAATAAAAAAGAATTATTTTTTCTATTTCAAGTAACTGAAGTGGATGAAAATAAATATTTAAAACTTTTTATGGATATTAAAACAAAACAAAATTGACATTTTGTCGAACTACCGCGAAACTTTAAAGATCCTTTGACCTTCATTTATGAAAAATTACCAGAAAAGAAGGAGAGAGTCCTTGCATTACGTAAAGAACGTGATGGAAATGAATAAATTCTTTTTGATAAATTGATATTTTACAGTGAAATGGGCAACCCAGAGTGGGGTACGAGAGAGCCGAGCCCCCTCACAACACCTTTTTGGCCGGGAACAAAGTGAATTGTTTAATTTTATCTGAGTGGGCACCAGCCATGGCTGACTCTTCGGGGAAATTAAGAAACTCATTTAATCTGACAGGAAAAATATGTCCATCTGTATTACTGTGCTCTGCGAGTATGACGGACTGTATATCATTAGTGGAAACTTAATACTGAAAAATGGTTTAATTAGACGAGATGTTCTTTAGTAGTTCGTCACTTGAGCGCCTCCCTACTCGTGCTTCATCTCTCGAGCACCCTCTTCTTGCTGACACTTGTAGCGAAATATAGGATGACAAAGTGCCTGGTATTATTTGCCTAAGAACTGAAAAAGGATAAAAATGTAATATAATGCCAAGATAATATAAGTTTGATACAAGTTGAATCATTCATGTCTATGTTTGATCAAAAAACAAATATTGAAATGTGTGCATCCTTTTTTTAACGTCACAATTTTTATGTTAAAAAATATTTTCAAACAATACATAATCTTTTAATTGATTGAAACGTATTTTTTTCAATTATAATTAAATAAAATAAACTAAGAAGTACAATATAAAAATGTTTTTTAAGACCAAAATGCCTTTTATTTCTGGAATCGATAAGAAGGTTTAGATATCGCCTACTTATTTGTACAGATCTTGATAACTGATGGCTTTTTATTTTGTTCCTGTGACAGAAAGGCTATGGAAAGATTTGTCATAATACTGTAAAGGTGATGCTGCGCTAAGTTTAATTATTAGATGAATTTTAAAGCAAACCAATAACTTTCTAAATAAATTTTAATTTATTTTGTAATAAATTAAATTAGCAATATTTTCAATCAAAAATATTTACGTAAATTAAACATTTATCGTAAATCAGAAGTTTTAAAAGATTTCGGAAACCTCGAACACGATAAAAACCTGTTTAGAACAATTTCATTTTGACCGTTTATTTTAGTAAAAAGTATTTATCACAATTCAAAATAATAATTCACAGTACCAGGCGACAGACGATGATAACACAGATGAAAATTGTTTTCATTGTACCCAAGTAACTTGAATGATAAAAGTTGCAAGACAAAAAGAGTTGGCGGAAAAGTTATTGCAAAGTATGCCGACTTACAAAAGAAGACTTACATTCCGCCATAATCGAATTAGGTAGATTTTATTTTCCTGTTATCGCTTACCGGGGCGGAAGAGGGGAGAAGGTGCTTGAGTGGGGACTAAAGGAGGGGGAAACAAAAGGGATCGCCACACTTTGTTTTTATTTTTGCATAATAAATTTTATGTTTTTTATTTTGTTCGCGTAATAAAAAGCGAGGGAAATAAGCGAATTGAGGGTGATTCATTTGTTTAATGTTGCCATTTTCTATTTATTTCAAATTATTTCACTTCATGGATGTTGGGCACTTATGATTAATTTAAATGGTGTCAAAAAAAAATTTCATTTACTGTATAGGCAAGACGATATGTTCACCTCTTTTATGGCTTCAAAAGTATAAAATACTTGTTTTACAATTTCATATCTTTCAGAAAAAATATGACATTTCTTCTCTTTGTGTTGTATCTACTTTTAAAATTGGTGACCATGTTATGTAACATAACTTTATTCATGGCTGCTCTAAAAAGTGACGTTGTTGGTTTTCTAACCCACTCTCTTAGATTCTTTTGTTATGCAATTTTATGTCTGTCAGGTTCTCGTATTCCTAATATTTTCTCTCACATAATAAGTAAGCTATTACACTTTTCTGGATATCGAATGAAAAGTCCCAAATATTTCAGTTTTCATATTTTTTTTAAATCTTTCTAAAACCATTTTCAAGATTTATCAATCATTTAATTTTTTACTCAACCACGTACGCTGCAGATTTGAAAGTTCTTTCTCTCAGTGTCAATGCTTTGATGCCATAAAATATAAATGAAAAAATCATAATATCTCACCATTCTTTCCCGAATATCACCCAAATGACGACATGACTTCAATGAACTTTTTTAACTGTACAGAATGTTGATCAGCGACATATGTATTAAAAATAACGAAACAAACAAATTAAATACACATCTTAATATTAATATTAAACGATAAATGATTGAAATGATTCCTTTGTCTTCTCTTAGCGACAAAATAAGAGTTCCTCCATAATCAGTACATCAGATCATCATTTTAAGTTGTCAATGATATCTCATTTTATAAAATATTAAATGAGAGCGTTTTCATGATTTTATGTAAATATGAAGAGAATTCATGTACAAAATGGGGGTTACAAATTAAATATAAGTTTGTTATTCCAACAATTCTTCTTAATTTCTCCAATATTTGATTCTTCTTTCATCGAGGCTCTCTTTTTCGGCGCATCAGTCTTACTTTGTGACGAGAGTAATGCTTAGTAATAATAATAAAATTAAAATTCATACAGCGCCGTTTAGCGACTAAACTCTGCTCAAGAGCACTTGAATTTGAGATAAGAAACCACCCTTATTGCCATATTACAAATATTACAAAAATATGATATGTTGAGTACAGAGATGTTGAAGTGGTGGCTGTGTCCATTAGATTGGGCACTTCTCCGCATCTGCATATGTTTAGAAAAACATGAAACAAAAAATGTTAAAATATGTTATTTTTCCTAAAAAGAGACTTAAATTGATTTTTTTTGCGTATATTTTACTATAATATTTGTTCTTATGGCTTTGTAAATCTCTCTGTTTCTTTCTGAGAATTATAACAACATGTTTTGAGAAAGTTTTCACAGCAAAAGTGCATTTCAAGAGTGAAACATACTTTTTGTGTTAAATCTCGCGAATATCTCAAAGCGTGTTTCTGCTCTAAAAATATTCCAACCACTAAATAATACGTTCACATGTGCGCCATATTCCACGGCTGATTGAAAATCTTCCCAGTTTCCTGTGCCTGTGTGTCTAAATTAAGATCCAATACTTCGATACCGCAATCTCCTCGGTTATCTGCATGTTTGTTCCTTGAAATCATTTGAACTGGAATAAATTTCCTTTGACAAAATATAAAGCGCGCAAAAACATCTTTGATCTCAATTAGATAACAGGCGAAAAGTCTAATCACGCGAGAACTGATTTCACGTATCTGAGGGGTAAACAATGGCGTATCATAAAATGTGTGCGGATCTATATTTCATCAAATAAAAAAAAATTGACAAAAGTACTGGTATAATTTTATAATATGAACGAGGCAAAAGAAATTCCGTTTTCTCGGAAGTAACATAAGTAGCTCACCACAGGAAAGAACTGGATTTATTGTGTTTGAATGTGTCGAGTTTTGCATTATATGACATTTTTTGTATACAGTGCAATTTGAGGATTATTTTTCGTCTGAAAATCCGTACCAACCAAACATAAATATGTTAAATTATGTCTTATATGTCTTATACACGAGGTTAAAAGAAAATCAGACAGGAACCTCTTTAAAAATCACGGCATTCATCGGTCAGTTTTGATATTCGTATAAAAATTTACACTGTATAGTTGCATTGTATGACAGCCTAACAACATAATTTTTTGATATTTTTTTGTCACAATATGTTTGTTATTTTTATGTGAAAATTATGTGAAAAAAAATGATTTGTGCTACATTTATAATAAAATAATTGAAAATTAAAAAAAAGAAACAAAAAACATTTTATAACGATTCAACAAAGCCAAATAAAAGGAAGATGAACATCATGCATAGTGCACATATCCATTGTGGAGATTTCATGTGAAGTGTTGCTGTAAGACAAAATCATATTTAGCGTTTTAAACGGAAATTTCAGGTTAAGAATGATAATGGTACGTACGTCACTCGATAGTAGTATGCACATTGGTAATACTCGTACAACGTATGGTAATACAACCGCGAACACATTTTTTTTTTTTTTGAGAACCGTCCGAATCGAGCCTCATACCACCGTGTGGAACATGTATTTCACCGATGAGGGACATCAGATTTTGTTATCAAATTTTCTCATCTTTTTTTCTTCTTTAGAGTTCCTCTCCTCTCCGGAGGTTGGCTGGGGATCCTCTTGCTCTCAATCTTGCTCTTTGAGGCAGCAGCTCTAAACAAAGATATGGTACCGCAGTGAAACCGCTCTCGTTAGTTCTTCAACCAAGAGATGCATCTTCTTCTCGCACTTCTTTTGCCCTATGTTAAAGGATAACATATTTTCTCCTCCCATGTTGCGTCCAAAGTATTCTATTTTTCTCTTTTTAATGGTAGAAAATATTTCTATATCTTTGTTCATCCGTTTCAATATGTCATTATTGTGAACTTTATCAACTCGTGAGTTAAAAACTAATTCAACTTATATGACTTACGTACTCTTACTTTGAGCTCTTGAGACTAAGTTGCCTGCAAATATATGCTATTTTGACCTTATCTTCATATATACTTAAGTCTCACCTAATACTCAGAAACCTAAAAACCAAAAACACGACCTGTGCTAATTTAAGTATTGGAGAGCTGGACATAATCCAGATAAAAAGTTCTCAATACCTTTGAGAAAAAGATTCTCTACATAATTTATGGTCGACTTAGGCCAATGGCGCGTGTAGACAAACATGTTAAGAAGAACTCTACACACTGTATGATGAGCTAATGTAGCAATAGTTATGAAAATTGCTAGATGCGTTGGATTGATCTCATTGACCTTGCTAATAAGGTTTTTTCAACGAACTGATAGGGTATAGGAGAATAAAGATACCAAAATGGAGATTGCTGGATGATTTTTTTATCCACTTTGCACGTATTTCTCCTGTTACACAAAGAGGGCTTGCTTCTAGAGTAAACTTATTCTTAAGGAAGAATATCAGCTAGGATTCTTCTCATACTGCTAGGCGGGCCTGAAAATATATCCATAGAGTCATTCAGTTGGTTCAATATATCTATACTTCAAATTGATAGACAGACAACTGCCGAACTAGGAAGAGGAAATCTGCTAAGATAGACAGAAACCAGTGAATCGTACAAGCAGTCAGTAGTCATCCAGGGTTTTAATTTTATTTAATTAGTTTAAGATTTTTTTTATACCGCATAAATGTGCAATTTAAACTCAATCGCATAAAAAAGGCTTGAACATACATATACAATAATAAGAAATAATTGATAAGTCGAAACTACTAACTCTCATTATTAAAAAAAATGTGTTCATGTATTCATCCATTCTTTAAAATCAATTCTGATATGTTAAAAAATGTCAATATCCGAAGTCGTATTAAAAAATAACAGCCAGCGAAACATGGGAAGAGCACATGGCAAGTTTGTTCTACTTTCTATTAGTATAAAAAATTCAATAGGGTCGTAAGGCTTGTGATATTTTGTCTAAATTTGATAAAGAAAGGCACAATCACATAACTGAATTAACAAAGTAAAATATTGTTCGTAAAATCATTCGAGTAACCGCGAAAGCATTCTAATAAATATCAGTTTTTCCTCTTTCACAGTTTGTTTCTAAACTGAAAATAATGTTACGTCACTGCTAGTATATAATACAACAAAAAAACCATTTTGTGGTTTTATATGAGGTACAAGGATTCACTTTGATACATTGCGTAAATAAATGTTTCCAATAACCTAAACCTCTTGTTTCGTTTGTTGTTGTTAAAACATTGAAATGAAAATAAATCCTTTATTCCAATATGAAGCTTTATTTATTGTGGTTTAACTAAAGTTTTAAGTTCGATAAATTCTAAAATTTTTTTGTTAACGATTTACCATCACGCCGTTTCCCAGTCGAGAGAGAACAGAGTGCGAGACTTTTCAATCGCGATATATATATTTCGTCTCCGTACACCTTTTTCATACAGCTCTACAATTTCTCTGACTTAAAACATTTCGCTCTTTCAAAATATTATTTACCTGAAAAAAAAACCTTAATAATTTTGTATGAAATATATGCTATTGTACGGTAGCCCGAAAATATTGTTATAAACGAGGTTCTGTGTTAAAAACAATTTCTCCAAAGAAATATTTAATTTTACCGAAAGAAAACATGCACTAAAAAACTTTGAAAACATTTTATGTCCTCACTAAAAAAAATAATATTAAAAATATGTCCCTTATTCAGGAAGCAAATTTTAATTGCTAGTACGAAACTTGATTAAAAAACCGTTTTAACGGTCTCACTATCAATATATCGCTAATAAAACCCCATAGATGGACATAAAAATGCTAATTGGATTTTTGAAATAAAATTTTCCCATTAAAGTAAAAAACAAGTGATGGAAGTTTATTTTTTGAATTTTTTAGTATTTTGTTATTTAACTATGAAAGACAGGCTAACTAACTGATAATGAGTGATATCTTCTTATAGTATAACGGTTAGAGTACTTCTTTATGATAAAAAAGAAACAAGAATTCTTTCCAAATGCGAGAATAAATAAACTTATTTAGAGAGAAAAAGGAAAAAAAAATATTGAAAGATTATCCTTGGAAGATGTTTATCAAGGATAGCTATTAGAAGTATAGATATATTGATGGTTATTGCGCACTACAAAGATAATTTGAAATATTTATAAATCGGGAAGAGTAAATAAAAAGAGGCTCAATTAAAATACAAAGATAGAAAGCAATTTTTAAGTATTCCAATTTAAAATAGACAAACATATTTTTTTGGTATCATATCACCATATTCCCATTTTAACCAATATTTAAATCAAGTATGAATTCTTTGCTATAATTTCACTTCCTTCACATGATAACGTTGGATTCCAACTGGACAAGATTTATTGAGTGAACTCACACGCATACCCCAAAAACAGCAAAACTTCGTACATATTTTTTGACGATATGTCAAATTAAGTCATCAGATGCCTGCCCGAATCCATTTTCATCATTTGTTGATCTTTTTGAAGTTCGTTCAGACGCTTCTTAAAGCATGCCAAGGACGGAGCGAGTTTTATATTGGTTTGTAACTGATTTCAGAGTCTCATTGCATGGACAGTAAAGGACGACGTAAAAAAAGAGGAGCCATGAACTGGAAAGGCCAATAGACAATCTCTGTTTGAGCGTAGCGTTAATCCATGATTGGAAAGATGCTGAAATTTTTCGGCGAGATAAGAGGGTGTGGCGGGACAGTTAAGAATATTATACAATAGAGACAGTATGTGAATTTGGCGTCTATTTCTAACATTCAACCAGTTCAATGCCTTCTGGTATGAAGTTATATGATCGTACTTTCGTAGGTTGAAAATAAATCTTCGACACACATTTATATGTGTGATAATTCTTTCGGTTAATTTAATAGATTCCATCCTAAAAGTCTTTTGAAAATCTTAATAGGTTTTTATAGCTTTTTGAAAAAAGACGCCATGAATGACCGCATATATTTTAATTACCTTAATTAAGTTGATGTACGGATTTCCATTTTGGCCAATTATTTTAATTGGTCAGCAGGCCATTATTAAATAAACACCAAATATCGAATCTGCAATTTTGCAAAACAGTTGTGCAATTATTCGCATATCTAAATGTCCATGTATTGAGTATTTACCTTTTACCATGATTAGTCACATTACGGTGGGGGGGGGGGGGGGAGTTAAAGACAATTTATTTATTGAGGATATGTTTGTAAAAAACTACCTAAATGCAAAAAATCTTGTCCTGAATATGGACTGTTTTTCCATTTTCGGTCTGTCCACAGCCTGATACTTCACAAAGTTACAAGCCACATCTTTCGAAGCCGAACCAGTTCCAAGGCGATGTATTGTTGTTGAAATTGTTTATTTTAATTGTGTTAGGGAACTAAACCAACGGCTCAGAGACCTGGCAAAAAACATGCAGATGGCTCATGGCACCCTGTCTTTAACTTGAACCCTGCAAGGGTGTATCGCTTGTGGTGGTAAGGTCACATACCGAGAATGTGGACCAGTAGGCGGTCAAGAGCTTAGCTATTTTATCGTCCACAAGAATTGGACGTTTATACTCGTACTATACTATTAACCGGTATAACAATCCTGTAAGTACCAAGAGCGTATATCTGAATGGACTGATCTCTCTGCAGGCGTTCCCCAAGGTGGAATTCTCTCTCCACTCCCTTTTTTCTATATTCATCAACCCAATAACATCGCCTCTTAAATGTTCTTATCATCTGTATGCGGATGACCTGCAGATATATATTCATTTTGATCCAAATTTCTTTCACGCGGTTTTTGAACAATTTAAATGCGGACCTTCAATCGATCTCGGAGTGGACTGGGGAGCATGGCTTAATCATAAATCCTAAGAAGTCTCAAGCGATCCTCGTTGGCAGCCCTCAGCTTCTCGGTAAATTCAACACTGACTTACTTCCTCCAATATTACTTGATGGCTCTATCATACCATTACATAAAACTTTTAAAAACATAGGAGTGCTAATAGACTCTCTCATGGCGAGATCAAATAAATGAGGTAAGCCGAAGGATCTTCTTCAGCCTTCATTCCCTTAAAGTGTTGCAAAGATTCCTACCAACTCAAACCAAAATTTTACTCGTACAATCTCTGATCTTTCCGATTCTGAACTATGCGGACGTATGTTACTTGGATGTTACAGAGGAACAGCTGGACAAATTACAGCGTCTTCAAAATGTGTGTCTAAGATTCATTTTCAACCTACGAAAGTACGATCATATAACTTCATACCAGAAGGCATTGAACTGGTTGAATGTTAGAAATAGACGCCAAATTCACATGCTGTCCCCTATTGTATAATATCCATAACTGTCCCGCCGCACCCTCTTATCTCGTCGAAAATTTTCAGCGTCTTTCCAATCATGGATTAGCGCTACGCTCAAACAGAGATTGTTTATTGGCCTTTCCAGTTCACCGCTCCTCTTTCTTTACGTCGTACTTTACTGTCCATGCAGTGAGACTTTGGAATCAGTTACAAACCAGTTAAGAAGCGACTGAAAAAACTCTTAATTTCTAGTCAGTAAAATAACGTGTTTCATTCCTGATTTTTCTTTTCCTTTCCTCTCCACCATCCTTTACTTTCCTTTTGATTGATGATATCTCACTTTATATGAAAAATAATGTTCGGGTGATTGTCTGTCTTTGTGGGGTTCGTGGGCATGTTCTCGCATACATGTTTATGGATTTCGTGGGGATGGATAGTCATTTGAATGGTTTATGCGACCACGTAACTTGCTTCATTTACTTTTGTCTGGTTGGTTGGAAGAGATTGCCACCTGGCAATACGCCAGCCAGATTGTATTGCAATAAAATTGTCAAATAAATAAAATAAATAAACGATAAGGATATTCGCAGCCTGGACCTGAGCAATCCGGATGGAGGCGTTTTAATGCATTACATGTTATCTGATGAAGCATATAAAACAATGTGGGGATGACAAAGATGATTTCGTTATTTATCTTAGTTAAGATTTATTCATATTTTGCTTTCAAAATTTTCCAGTTCCGTAATTGTTAAAAATTGATACAATATTTAAATACACTATTGTGCTTGTACATATTGATCTTCCCTATTACCTCATTTAATATTTTGTATAAATACCAGTCATACTGTCTAATGCACTAGTACTAGCATATATCATACCATGAACAGCAGAACAAGTGAATGTGCGTTAGATCGTTCTTGCACCTACATCCTCAATTTCATCCTAAATTGATGACCACGCTGAGTCGAATTGCAAGTAGAGGTTGACCAAAGCACGTTTCCCTGCTGCACACCGGCATTGCACGGTGCAACAATTACGAAGTGCAGTATAAGCGGAAGCCTAGTCCGGGACATAGACGACGGAACTTGGGGAAACTTTGCTTTGACTTAGATAGCTTTTAGTTTCTACGTAATATCACTTATATTGTAACTACGAGTAGTTTAGATTTGTTGATAACATTTGTTTTACTCTTTTATCCCAGATATGATAAGAAGATGAGGTTTTGAAGTCTGATCCAAACATCTCTGATGCTTTTCTTATTTCAAGTTTGAATCGAAAAAAATCTGCTACATTTTTTGAACAATAAAATATCAATATATTTTGAGGAAAATATTTTAGTAATGTAGATGTTTTAGAAATAAGAAACTTGTATATTTTTACAAGTTAATTAAATGCGAAATTGTATAATCAAATTATACTCGCTTAGATATTTTTGAAGCAAAAGTTGAACTGGTTTTATTATCAACAAAATTAGATTTCTTTTCATGTCTATTTATTTATGAACGATTTTGCTCTTCGTGTTTTTAAAATAAAAAATGTAAAA
>OX463842.1:26975361-27085771 GCA_949825065.1 Odontocerum albicorne | reverse complement strand
ATATATATATATATATATATATATATATATATATATATATATATATATAAAATATTATGTAAAGTGCATGTTATGTAAGTTATATGTTGTATAGGCGCGCTTTTGAGAACGAAACCATAAATTTATCTAAAAAAAATCTGCATATTATTTGATTAATTAATGATTTAACTTATAATTTGTTACTAAATAATAAACATAGAAAATACATATTTAACCTTTTTAATAAAGAGTATCTCGTATTTCGTCTCTAGCGTTATACATTTTTGTTTTTATAAGTAGCTTATATCATACGTGTATAATTGAGCAATCGGTCTTATTGATACAAAATGTTTATTCATTTGCAAAGTGTGAAATATAATAACCTATATTATGCAACTTGGTAAATAAATGGCATAAGATTTTTGTTAAATTTTAACATCTATACAATAGGTTTTAAATATTGGTTTCCGTTTTGAGATAAAATGTTTTTTTTAGTTTGATTGTGATGCAACAGCTTTCATTAAAAAAGTTTAAACTTGTTAATGTCATATAAAGAGTTTAGTTTCTTATTAGATGGAAAACTAACGTGAATTGAGAAATCTCATTTTTATGATAATATCATATAAACACATGCGTGTTGATTTCAACAAACTTAATTAACTCATTGTGCAAAAAATGAGCTTTAAAGTTGCATGATGAATTGATTGAATATCCACTTAACTATAATAAATATAAATCTTATCCGCCACGTAAATTCAACATATATGTAAAAATAACTTAGTGATTTTTATTTGAAACACACCCATTTTTGCACACCTTTCCACATGAAAATAAATCCTCCAGGCTGTATTTTATACAATACAAGTGTAATACAATGCAATAATAAAACCCTCGTAGTCTTGATCGAAATATTTTATTTGTGAAAGTCTCTTACATAAGAAAAATAAATCGAAAAACCTCAGTTGTTATAATCAAACTTTGTGTAACAACTCTAAATAACAAAATGGTCGACGGTCCGCAACAGGTTGAAAGAGGTTTTGTTTGAGGAAATCATAACAAAACCCTTTCAAATAAATATTACGTGTTATTTTGGGAGGTCTCTCAAAATAGATTTTTCCTTTGAAACCGACCTTCAAATAACGTTTGTTTGACTGAAAGTGGCGTTGATTTTTTTGTAATCTCCGGTCGGTGGGGTAAGTTGATACCACAGACAACGTTAATGGGTAAACAGGGAGGTTATAGAGCTCTCCAATCAAATATCGGAAGGTGTAAGCCGTGCTTACGGACAGGGGTGAATTTGAAAATATTTTTGAAATTTACGATTATGATGCTAACAATGATTTTAATTATAATTTTTTTTCTGGTTATATTTCGATCTAAATGCTTAATTTGTCTTAAATTTTATCAGGTAAAAAACGACAGCAAAATTAATTTTTATTTATGCGTGAAGGACTTAGTTTCAAATTACGAAAAACATTGTTGGAACTCAGCAGAGAGAGTATGTTTATTTTTAAGGGTTGCACTGTGCTTTTTAAGAGGTCCAGTATGATTATTGTCATTTTTTTAAATGCGAGCAGTCGCAAGATTAAGTTAAAAAGAAAAAAAAGGAAAGGTTTTAAATTTGAAAAATTGTCATGAAGTTTATAATAGTCAAATAAAAAACTATACTAAACGAATATGTGGTGGCTTGTTAGTAGATTAGAACTATTGGCGTTTATTTTTAAAATATTTTCTATTATTATTATTTTCGCGCTGAATTTTCTAACAAGTGTTCAAATATATATTTTTTTACTTTAATTTACCATATTTTCATTCTGCACCTGGCGGGCTTATTGTTATATAGCAATTTCTTTTCACCAATTAGTTCATCTTGCATACACATTATAATGTTTTAAACCATAACTGATTTTACGAAATATAAACGTAAGTTAAAAAAACAATAAATTACTAATCACTATCAATAATTGTAGAGGAAAGGATAATGTCTCACGTTACGGTCACAAACCGGGACGGACTCATGCACTCAAATTGCGGTTGAAACTCTGCTGTAGGTTAGCAATATCCGGCTTGCATCCACTAATGGCAACGTTGATAACGAACAAACCCTGAAGATGAAAATTACGTTTTTGAAAAGTCGTTATCCTTAGCCGAACAACGCGACAAAACACCGCGGAAGATCTTATCCAACTGATGCGAAGGATCTATGTTATTAGAGGAAAGAAATTCCTATTAGAGGAAAGAAATTCCTTCAAGTCTAAGGAAGGGAATCAAAGGAAAATTGGTATAAAAATAAAAGTCATATACGAAATTAACACCAGATTTACGGCACCCGTCAAATTGACGGGTGTCCGATTTGCTTTGCAAATTTTACAAAACAGAAAGTTTTTCCTGTTTTTTTTTACGACTTTTTATAATTGAACAATGCGAATATATTTTTATTTAAGGAAACTTCTTGTTTTTGAAAATTTCGTCGCTTTTTACCGACCTTAACTGACCTATCTTTACTGACACCCGTCAAATTGACTGGTTTCTGTATTTAATGAGTAACCCTATTGAATTTGTCCCATTTGGGAAATTATTACTTTTGAAACAACATTATCATAGTGTAACAATTTGTGTAAAGCAAAAAAGAAGGAATATCATTGGTGTGAAGGATTTTTTTGTTCCACAGCCAAATCCCATGGGCTACCTACACATATGGTGCATGAAGTCAATGAAGAATATTCTGGTACTAGCTGTGAGGAAAGTGAAGTTGAACCAAGTGAAAGTGAATACGAGTCCGAGATTCCCGATTCCGCCGAAAGCGAAAGAACAGAAAATTCATCAGAAGAAGAAAATATACCATATGTTGACAGAAAAAGGATGCGCATTTTTTCAAGCACTGACTCCGAGAAAGAGACGGGCGCATCTTCAACTCTCACAAAAGCTAGATGCCGATGCACCCAATATATGCCGAATAAACCACATAAATTTGGTTTAAAATTTTGGTTGGCAGTCGATTTGAAATCGAAATATGTTTTAAATGGTTTTCCTTATTTGGGAAAAGATGAAACCCGATCCTCGACACCTTCAGGTGAACATGTAGTTTTAAAATTAGCCCAACCGTATTTACGGGAAGGGAAGGCCATAACAACTAATAATTTTTTCACAAGTATTCCACTTGCCAATAAATTATAATTGGAAAAAACAACATTGGTTGTAACCATTCGATCCAACTAAAGAGAGCTTCCAAAAATAGTAAGAGAGAAAAAAGATAAAATGCAATTGTTTTCTTTACAACTATATAAATCTGATAACTGTATACTAACCGTTTATAAAAGTAAACCAAAAACAAAAGTCCTTCTGAGCACAAAGCATACATTCGTAAAATTAAAAAAAAAAACGATAAACGTTTACCAGAAACAATTGGATATTACAACAAAACCAAGTGTGGTGTAAATGTTGTTGACCAAATGTTTCGAAAATACTCCGTCAAATCAGGAAGTGTTAGAAGGCCCTTTCAAGTTTTTTTCAACATCTTGGATTTGGCTGCAATAAATGCACGGATACTTTATAAAGAATGCACTGGACTCAATGTATCAAGAAAGGACTTCTTATTTCAATTGGCCGAGGAACTAGCCAAGGGAGATAATGAACCGCATCAGACACCATCTGTTTCTCGTCAGTTATGGAACACCACTTCTCAAATACGCAAAAGTCAAATAGGCTGTTATAAAAAAAAATAGAAGCAATAAGGCATGTACAAAATATAAAAAGATTGTGTGTGGAAAATGTACTAAGAAAATTGAATATGTTTGTAAAAAATGTTCCGAATAGTTGAATATATTATTTTTATTGTCACTCCTTTACCATTTTACTTGTAATAATATTTCTATTTGTATATTATATCTAGTTTAGTCTTATTTAAGTTAAATAAATCATTTAAAAAGAAAAAAAATAAGTAATTGTGTTTATCCGTCAATTTGACGGGTGCCCGTAGAGATAGGTAGGTATATAAAAAATGCCTGTAAATCTAGTGTTAATAAAATATACAAACATAGAAAAGCAAAGCAGGGTGAATTGACTATATTATTTAAATTAATATGCATTAAAATACTAATTTATTATTGTTTTATTCAATGAACAAATTTTTGGATTACGTTAATGTATACTGAAACCCAACAAAAATCATATAATGAATCTGTCATATCGTTATTGAGAAAGCTAAGTTTTACAATTAAACTTTTAATATATTTCAGATTTTTTTCATAAATTCTCCATAATATTCGAAGTGCGTATAGAATAAAAAATATTTTTAAAACTTTATTTCAGAGAGATAAATATAACTTCATTATAATTTAAACTTTCACTTGGTGGCTCCAAATTTAAAATTTAATGAAAGAAATCTAAATTTGTATTCCACCAGTGATTCAATATACGCTGACAAGTTTCAAGAGGGTCATATATATTTTTCAAGGCTAAATGTAAACTCAAATAATAACAAACATTTTTATTTATATATTTTGAGACTTTTGCACTTCTTCGTATCGGTTGTATAAAGTACTCGTATTTCATATTGTTGTACCTCGCGGTCATGGCTTATGATGCATCATAAACCTCCCAAAAATCTTATACAATTTTATTTAAGTATTAAAACCGAACGATCTGAAAAAAAAGCAACGTGAGTGGGTAGAAAGAAAAAGTTATACTCTTGAGTGATTATTAAAAAGTGGACCAAATGGAGAGAGAATACGGCAAAGGTAACATATTTAATGATAAACTCAAACTAACATCTAATTGCCAATTTTATTTATTTTATAGCATAACTTTTCTCATGTTCAAACATTTTAAATTATCCAGCCATAATTCTTTATTTTCAATATGCGAAATTGGAATATAATTATTTTGATCAATAATATTTTGTTTGATCAGTGAGTTTATAAATTGTTAATAAACAGTTCTACACGTATTAACACTTAAATACCCTATCGAAATCAAAACAACCTTTCCCAGTTTCCAGCTTGTTTTTGTAGACTTCTGATTTTTGTGAAGGGTTACTAAAATTGCAATATCTAAGTAAATATTAGGAATATTGTAATGAAGCTTTAAATATTTTGTTTAAAATATTTTTTTAATTTAGTTAAGTATGGCAATTTTGCAAAAATTCTCCTTCGTAGAGAGCTACATCACACTCTTTAAAAGTGTACCGGGTCTCACTTCTCTTCTTATGCTTAGCACATATCTTGCAAATTCTGCAGGATTTTTCTTTTTTGTCAGTTGATGGAGTACATATCAACACATGGTTAGACACGTTATTTAACAACCTATTTGGAGGATCCTGCAAACATCTTATTCTATTTGGACCCGGATGCTCGTTGGTCTCCAGACTCATATGTCAAAATCGGCAAGACGTCACTTTTGGCACAATTGAGGACGCAACGTCTGAATCCCCATCACATATCAATTCATGCATATTTTCCCTATATTGGGTATTGTCTATGGTAAAAGGACGCAACGTCAGAATCTCCATCATACATCAATTCATGCATATTTTCCCTATATTGGGTATTGTCTATGGTAAAAACCAGGAGTTAGAAATTAGGAGACTATCGTCTTAATATTGAATTGTTTACAAAAATTTACTAAATTCAAGTAATATGTCCTTTTTTTGAAGATATATCGATCACGTGAAAACACGGGACCGGTACTCATCGTAAATCTAGTTGATCACGTAAAAACATGAGATTTAGATGCAATGTTAATGTTTTTTTATTTTTGGGACGGTTTTTCAAATACGCTGGAAATACTTGGAAAATCTTAATATTTCAACATGGGATCTGATTATGATCGGAATACTATATATCTATAATACTATATACTATATATCTATAATATATCATTATAGATATACTATAATACATTATAGTATATCTATAATGCCACCATTCTCGTGTATTCTGCACGTTTTGTTTTCAATCTTCTCGATTCCTCAAACTCTAAACATATGGTATACGAGTATATATATATATATATATATATATATATATATATATATATATATATATATATATATATATATATATATATATATATATATATATATATATATATATATATATATATATATATATATATATATATATATATTAGGTCCTTACATATGAAATTGGCGTTTTGTTTGGGAGGAACATAAAGTTGATTTTTTTTTAATATAATATATTTATTTAATCAAAGTATGTACCATTGCTATCTATGCACTTTTGCCATCTCATAGGTAGTTCATCGATCCCTTTACTAAAAAAACCATTCGGACGGGAATCAATAAAATCTTTGAAGTCGGTTTGGACTGCCCCATCGGAGTTGAATTTTTTCCCTTGCAAGAAGTTATCCAAATTTCGAAAAAAATAGTAATCTGTTGGGGCAAGGTCCGGAGAGTACGGTGGATGTCTTAGACATTCCAATTGAAGCTCTTCTAATTTGGTAGCCGTCTGTTGTGCAGTGTGTGGTCTAGCGTTATCATGAAGCAGCAGTGGCCTAGAGCGATTAACCAGCCTCGGTTGTTTAGCAGCTAGCTTTTCCATCATGGTTTGCAGTTGCTGACAATAGACATCTGCCGTAATCGTCTGGCCAGATTTAAAAAAGCTGTAGTGAACGACACCAGCACTAGTCCACCAAACGCTCACAAGTAACTTTTTTGGAGTCAATTTTCGCTTGGGGCATGGTTTGGCTGGTTCGGCAGGGTTCAGCCATTGCGATGAGCGCTTCCGATTATCATACAGGATCCACTTTTCATTACAGGTAATGATTCGATTCAAAATCCCTTCATTATTGTGCCGGTTGAGTAATGCAACGCAGCAGTCAACGCGCGTTTGTTGATTTGCTTCACTCAATTCGTGAGGTACCCACCTTTCAAGCTTTTTCACCTTCCCAATTTGCTTCAAGTGGATTAAAACAGTTTTATCACTAGCACCGCAGCCTGCAGCTAACTCGGACGTGGTTTGCGATGGATCCGCTTCCACAATAGCCTTCAATTCTTCATTATCAACTTTGGTCTCCGGCCGTCCACGGGGCTTGTTTTGCAGGTCGAAATTTCCAGAACGAAAACGTTGGAACCAAAAACGCACTGCGTTTTATTTTGCGGCACCGTCGCCATACACATCATTAATCCTTCGAGCCGTTTCTGCAGCACTGGTGCCACGGTGGAACTCGTACTCGTAAATAACGCGATATTTCAAGTTTTCCATTTTGTAAACTGAGTGACGCAAAGAAAAAAAACAATTGAGGAAAAAACAAATGAATTATAATTTTCGAAACACAAATACTTGAGTAAATAGCTGTATAAATTTGAATTTGAAATTCCTAACCAAAGAGAAGATATTTGAGATCAAAGTTGCCAGTACGGCAAAACGCCAATTTCATATGTA
Organism: Odontocerum albicorne; assembly: GCA_949825065.1. NCBI lineage: Eukaryota > Metazoa > Arthropoda > Insecta > Trichoptera > Odontoceridae > Odontocerum > Odontocerum albicorne. Next base: position 27,078,389 of record OX463842.1, on the reverse strand, counting down.
AGGACCTAATATATATATATATATATATATATATATATATATATATATATATATATATATATATATATATATATATATATATATATATATATATATATATATATATATATATATATATATATATATATATATATATATATATATATATATATATATATATAAATTAACGACTTTAAAATACCAGAATAATTTAGAACACACACAATGCATGAAATCACTATTGCAAAGTATAATAAGACTAAAGAAAAAATAACTGAAATATAATAAAATACAAAGTAAATAAAATTCCAAATTTAAAATAAAAATGACAGAATGAAAATGGGATAAGTCTCCCAATCAATATGTAAACTTCAGAATATGTAGGAGAAGAATAATCTTGAGCTCAATTTTATTTTATATTAAAAATTGTATTTATCATATACATGGCAAGAAATCTATGCATACACAATTTGCGAAAAAACAACAGGTAATTTAATTTGGACACACAATTTTAATGAATCTGGGTTTGTTGCCTTTCGTTTGTCGTGTCCCCAGTAAACTAGGCTTTTGCCTGTATCTGATTGAGGACAAATAGTATGAAAAAATCAAATTTCTTTCTGATTTTTGAGTTTATAAAACCCCGTTGTATATGAGAATTCCCATCAACCTGACAAACAGTGACACTCAATTACATATGTATATATCACGCGAATCAAACTCCTCACAATTTATCACTCCAAACAGACCAAAAAGTTCATTCCACAATATACCGCTCATAATCTTAAAAAAAATCAATAACATCTACATTAAAAAATATACACCAAATAAGATATGGAGTTAACCGATTTAATCGAGTTTTAAGAATGGCTCGAATTTATTTAGTCTTGTGTTTTTTTCTAAACCGTCCCTGGTACAATACATCGCGTCTGATGTGAAAATTGAAATTCACAAAGCAAAATTCGTAGCGATAACAAAGCGATCGAAGGGAGTATGATAGCTTCGGTTCAGGTAACGATTCAGCAACGGCTGCTCAGCAAAAGAGATGGGACAGTTGGGCGATGAAATAGCTCACCACGGAAACAACTTTTTGCTTGCGCGATTCTTTGCTTGTATTATTTAGACCTGGGACTATTCGCCGTTGCCGGATGAATAGTTCACAAAAAAGTCATCGAAATAGAAAGCAATATTGTATTTTGAATACATTATACTCAAAGTTTTGATTTACATTGATTTACAACATCAAACAATGTTTTTTATTATAAACATTATAGGAACATGAATATGGATCACGAAAACAAAATGATTTACATATGAAACACGCCATAGCGAAGATGTTACATTTGAATCTCAATTATATTTAAAATGCATCTTCATTTTCAAAATGTGTAAAATTATCATTATTTAAACATTCTACATTCTGAAAACAATCAGTTTTACTGGCTACGGTCACCCAACTTTGGGAGAATAACAAATTAAACAATAAATCTACTTAATTCCAACATGTAATACGTGTATGCTAGATTTTAGAAAGCTACATGTGCACCGACGCAGATGTGTACTCGATTTATCCATTTATATTTTCTTGAATCACATTGAAAATGAAAGCTGCAACCCCTACGAAACGTTGGCCATTTTTTAATCTAGACATCTAAAAATTCTGTACTGTTTTGGACTAACACAAGACAATGTTAAGAGTAAAGTATTACACGAAAGACGTGTGCTTTGTTTTATTTTCTTTATTCAAAAATATTTTTATAAATTTTAGTCAAATACCTTACACCAATTTAGAAAATTACGTGGGCAAAGTGAAGAGATTCTTAATTGGTAGTTTATGGTATTTTACGTAGTATAATGACTTCCATTGGTTAGTTGTTAGGTCGCCTGTCTTTCCGTTCGGAAGTTACGGGTTTGGTTGCTAATTGGAATTCAGATTTGTCAAAATAGTTTGAGCCTGGTATCCACATAAGATCTCCTTAACTTAATTAACATCATGAATATACTCTCAAATATAATAACATGTAAATAAGAAGTGTAAAAATGTAAATAACGAAACTGTATAATAAAATTTAAATAAAAAGTAAAATAATGTAAATAAGTAGTTATTTAAAGTAAAGAAACATAAGTGCTTCCTGTATGCATGCTATTTTTTATCATTAACTATGGACCTGTAAACTATTTAGGCATGTAAACTTTAGGTGGTTTCAAAAATAAATCATGACTAAATCATACTCTTTAGCCATCTAGATCAGTTGTACTTAACCTTTTAGCACTCGCAGCCCTCTAAATATTCAAAAATATTCTCGCAGCCCCCTAGTTTTTAAGAACATAATAATCATTAAAATTGATTTTAAAATAGTGGTTTTATTTACTGATTATCGTAACCAAAAAATAAAAAAAGCAAGGGTGGGGCGATCTCTGTTTTTTAGAAAAATTAAAGAGAAATGTCTAGATGTGATTGTCTTTCTATTGATTCTACAATGGGCTCTCTTTTTTGTTCCTCTAAGGTAATACAAAACTCAAATGTTTATCCATCCAGCTGGGAGCTTCATTCGATGTGGGAGGTAGGAAATTAAAAAAAAAACTTATACATTCCTACGTAGGACGAGAGAGGCAAGCTGTCGCTTTCCCGCCAGTCAGCGATTGCCCATTGGAATTCAATCATCGAAGCTGCGATCTGCGGAGCGTGACCTGCAGGTGGAATGGGCTCGCTTGCCGCCATACAATAGGGAAAATTTTTATATGGTTATTAGAAATCACATTTGATTATTTGACATTTCCTTGGAGACGTCTCATATTTGCGAAATTGTTGTAGCTCAATTCGCAGTCGTATAAAGACGTTGTCCGGAAAGTATTTTCGTATTTTTAGGTTAAATTCAAACGCAAAATTGCACGAAATGTACGTGGACGGTGGTTTTTGATATTAACAGTATCTCAGCAATCCCTCGTGTAAAAGAATGTTCGATGTTCTCGATCAATGTGTTTATTTGGTCATCAGTGTTAATTGGCATTCAAGAGCGGACATCATCCTTGAGTATCGTATCACCATTACGGATATTTAAACCACATTTGACACTGTTCATATATTTTTTTGGTTTGTATTCCTTTACGATAACAAAAAAGCATTACGTAAGTAAACTGAATCAAAATCACCTTTCTCTAGTACATGGATTTTGTATGTAGAGGCATTACCACAGGAAGAAAAATAGGGGATATTACGTGATGGATAGACTTTCTGTGTCGACGGTGAGAAACAATTCATGTGACACTAACTGCAGTGTCCGAGAAACCTGGTGTCTTGCACCGAGGAGGATTAAATTCGTGGAATGTCAAGGTAACATTCAACGTAACTTTGGTGAATTCTGTTCGTAAATAATTTAGTACCGTTGACACGATACGAAGAAAAATATAAAGGCGTACTCAATTTGTTTTTTATTTAAATATTTTTTTATCCATCAGATTTGAACTAATAAAAAAACCTCTAGATTTGACTATATTTATTTTTATTTGAACTAATACAAAAACCTCTAGATTTGACTATATTTATTTTTATATGAGAAAAAACAATAAGCTCTTAAACTGGTATCATCGTGACAGTGGTTCGAGGGAAATTGAAAAAATATTATAAATAAAGTAATTTTATCATAAACAAATATGTAACATGAATGACATAACAATGATGACCTTCGTGGTTTGGTTGGTAATACATCTTTAAACTCGAGGGTTGAGTTCAAATCCCGTTCACACCTGATTTAAAAAAATGATCTAGCCTAGTTCTACCTATCTTTAGGTCTTTGTGATATTTGTTTAAGTTGGTTTAGAAACGATTTCCGTGTGATTATAAGATCGCTAGGTTGTACTATTGAAAATGAAAGTGTAATACATTACAATGCTAGTGACAGGTGATAATAAAAAACGTTATTTTTTTCCCGTTTTTATCTACAAACTAAGCAATTATCTATTAGAACTAAATTCAAAGATTTTCATAGGAAATAATAATAATCAACTTCAAAAGCGAAACATTATCTCTCAGCAGAAAATAGGACAGTAAAATTATGATTTATTATAATTTTCATCTAGTAGCTAAGAAGGGTTAATTCCCCTCCTGAAATTGGTTAGAGGTCTCATTAAAAGTGTTCTTATATTTTTAGACCGGTTTTTTAGTAAAACAATATTCGACAGTTAAATACGTATTTAATTTGATTATCATTTATATTTTTGGTTCACAAGCATTATAATTCATTATTTGAAAAAAGTAGGGAATGTGTATGATAAACCTTATATTTTTGAGTTAACAAAAATGTTTTTTAGATGCATAAATTAAAAAAATAAATAATGAGTCAAATGTAGTTGACAATAAAAAAATATGTTTTTTTTTATTTTCTTATAATTATTAACAAACATTAGATCAAGTTAATAAATTCTGCGCTTAGGGTAGTATTTCTTCATATGATGGAAACATTGGAGGGATATATAATATCATGTAGCAATAGAAAACCAAGCCAATGGGGAACTAAAAAAATCACTTGAACTGAACATACCAAATCTGCTTTAATGATTGTATAATCCACAAAAGTGTTTTAATACCAACTTTATACGGGGTTAAAACGTGGAAAAAGGCAGAAAAGATCCATATAATTGAGGTTGAAATGCATGCTTTGAGAATAACATGGAATGAAATAATAAGGAATGAATGTGAACTTAAGACAGTATTAAATAAGTGATGATGAAGAGCTTTCTGAGGTGGTTTAGGCTAGTAGCACCATTGAATAAAGAGATTAACAAAAAATATATATAAAGCAAGCGTAAATGAAAGCGTGAAAGAGGAAGAACAAGAAAATTAGAGTTGGATCAAGTGAAAAACATTATAAAAAGAGAAAATGTTAAAACTCACATAAATCGTAGGAGCTGTTTGAGAAGGTGTATTAATGTAGAAGTGGCTGAAAATGTGTGTTGTAAAATGAGAGTATGGAATTCTGTGTTCTGCCTATTCCGACGGGAAAATGGGGGTTATGGTGCATCATATACCATATGTAAGTATATATAATATATGTACATACATTTGCCATTTTAAACTTTTAATTTCTTATTTTTGATAAAACAATATTTTATTTGAAATATTATTGTAATTTAGTAAAAATGGTTAAATTCATTTTACAACATCGTTGATGAAAACTATTTCAATATTTAATTTCAGGGATTTTCGAATTCGAATACCAAAAATCATAAATAAACCGCTTCTTAAATATTCAAAAGCCAAAGAGAATTCGCAACGAAACGAAATAATCCCAATTTTTCTGTGGCCAAACATAAAAGGCCGCTACATAGAAAATGTATGCGAAAACATTAAACGTAATTAGTAAACTCGTTGGTGAGACTGGTGGCTGCCACGGGTAGGACGTCCATCAAGAACTTCTGGAATTATTCAAGCTGTATCTGCCTGTCCTGTCCCGAATATTCCAGCTTTGTGACGAGTATCCTGGAACTTGGTAGAAACGCCCATATTTACCGAAAGTTTGATAACAATTTCAATGTAGGAAACGTACAACTTGAAATATGTTACTGCTCTCACAACGATGTATATCTTTAATTGTATTGTTTTTCCATTTTGAAATTGAGGTGAAAAACAAAAAAGGATATTCTATTCCATGAAAACACTCTTTTCAGGGGTACTTTTTAATGTTGCTTTTTACACTTCTTCAGGTAACTCGAATATTTTTCCTAAGTGGTTGGTTTTTACCCTCGTCTCTTGTAAATTTATAAACAACGTGGGGTAGGCATGCGGCTGCATACACAGAGCCCTTTAGCTGAAGTAATAAATTAGTTAAGGAAAGCATTACGGCTGGTGGGAAACGGGAAGTCTATACTCAGAATAAGTGCGTACTACATCACAAAAATGGACGTTGTTCTGCCAGAAAACACTAACGTATGTGTAATTTAAGTCATATTTCGTTTGAAACCGTAAAGAACCTCTAACGTTAAAATCGACATATATCTATATATTTGGATATTGTAGATTCGACATACATCTATCTATTTGGATATTATAGATTCGACTTTGTGTATATTTTTATTATTCCTTCCAATTATTTTCGAATATTTTGCGCGTTTGATGGTGGAGTATGAAAAGAGGTATCAATGTCAACAAAATACTAAAACCAATTATTTTTCTACCCGTACAAATAAAGAAATGATGTTATAATCAAATAAATAAAAGTGGGCGTCTGTAAAAATATTTCAATATGGAAATTTTTATGATTTAAAAAAATTGATTCACCGATTTTCAACAAATTTCCAAATACGTAAATCTTTTAATAAAACGACTTAGTATTTAGATGTTACGTGTTATATTTAAAGCATAAATACTCGTATTATGCAGTATGATTTTTCGGTCACGTAGAAATAATGATCACAAATTGTTTATGTTAAAATGTAAATTGAAACTAAATATAATTTAGTATATGACCTGCATAGCCTAGTTGATAAGACGCTTGATATCCACCAGGCGGTCGTGGTTAGCATTCACTCTAAGCGAGTTGGCACCTCATGTTCCATTTCTGGTGGATTTACTTCCAAACTAGTTATAGCTTTAGATCGTTTTACATCTAAAGCTATAACTAGTTACACGTTTATCTAAATATTATAACCAATATGTCAGTAATTCAATAAAAAAATACACGTACTGGCATCTTCCATCCACCGGCTGGCTGAAAATCACAATCGATCATGAGAAATAGTTTGTATGTACTAAAGGGCACCATATAAATGAATAAATGACATACTTTAATCTAGGATCGATCTCATGTTTATAAGAAATAAAATATTCACTCCAGTAATTCTAATAGGTTAAATGAACAGTTTATCTTGTAGTTCGGCGTGAGCCAAACTGGAAAGAATAGGATGAAAGGAATTTTACTCACGGTTGGTAGAGTTCGGTGATGGCGTGAATATCGGGATTCGGAGGTCTCGGCTGACAACAGGTAACTCGTCTTGAACTTCTGGCGATGGTCGCGGCTGGTAACAAGTAACTCGTCCCAGGTTTCGGTGATGGAGCGCGCCGGCGACTTGCTGGCCCGGATTGAGGTCTTCTCCCGGCGATGGTCTACGAACAAGTGAAGGAAGTGGGCGACGCTCTCCTGTCACGGTAATATCGATAGTTGGTGACAATAATACCATCCAACGTAGGTGAGAATAACACCACACCGGGCCAGTCGCGGCGACAGGGGGGCCCATCATGACGGGGCCGCAGCAACGATAGGGCGGCCCAACAAGACGATACTTCGCGTCACGCATCGGCGTGATCATCCTGGGGCGCCGGGAGGACCTCCCACGGGAACCAGGCCAGCTTTGCAACCGGCCTTCTCAATTGTCCACTAGCTGTGTTTAGGTCCACCACACGTGTCACTCCATCGCTGCCTGGTATGGTGCGGGTGATGCGTCCGAGTCGCCACTTCAGTGCCGGCAGGTTGTCCTCCTTGATCAGGATGAGCTCTCCGATTTGAGGAGAGGAGGATGGTGAAAGCCATTTGGAGCGGGTTTGAAGGGTGTGGAGATAGGAGTTAGTCACAGTAACCAAAAGCGCTGAGAGATGGCTTGTATGAGCCGAAATCGTCTGAGTGTGGTCAAGGGGCTATCGTCGAAAGACGCTTCGGGCAATGCAGTTAATGGGCGGCCCGTGAGGAAGTGGCCAGCTGTAAGGGGTTCAAAGTCTGAAGGATCAGAGGAAAGAGGGCAGAGAGGTCTGGAGTTAAGGACAGCCTCGATTCGTGTTAAGAGTGTGGTAAATTCCTCAAAGGTCAAGTGCTGATCACCTACGATTCTATAAAGTAACTGTTTTGTGGATTTTACCGCGGTTTCATGGAGACCGCCAAATGATGGAGCTGAAGGTGGGTTGAGCAACCACGTGATGTGCTGAGTAGTAAGTTTGTGTGTGATTTTATCTTCATTGACTGAAAGAAATCTTTGTACCTCCATGAGCTGATTCCTAGCACCCACATAATTTGTGCCACAATCCGATCGGATGAGAACAGGCACACCGCGACGGGAAACGAACCGTTGTAATGCTGCGAAAAAGGCGTCCGTGCTGAGTGAAGAGACTGGCTCCAGGTGAACCGCCTTTGTGGAAAGGCACACAAAGATGCAGAAGTAGGCCTTCACAAGTTTTGCGCTTCTCAAAGTGCTGGATTTTATTAAGAAAGGGCCAGCAAAATCCGTAGAGACTTGAGAGAACACTGGCTGTGGTGTAACTCGATCCGCGGGAAGGTCGGCCATATATGGAGCCTTGGGTTGAGCGCGACAACGAAAACATTGGACGCATTTGTATACTCGATGCCTGATGACACGGCGTGCTGATAGTATCCAGTATTGCTGGCGTAAGAGTGCGTGTAGTGTGTCGGCACCAGGATGGCAGTGTATTTTGTGGTAGTGGTCAATTATAAGATCTACGAGTGGACTAGAGCTCGGAAGAATGAACTGATGTTGGGCGTCGTATCTGAGTGGGGCGTGAGAGAGACGACCACCTACTCTCAACAGGTTTTCTTTCAGAAATGGTGAGAGTCGCTTCAGTCTGATTGTGCAATCTCCCTTAGTTTGGAGTCGGTGGATGTCTTGGACGAATGCATTCTGTTGTACAGAACGGACCCAGAATAGAAGGGCTTCCTTGCGTTCACAGACCGTCAAGGGACCAATGCATCGTGCAGTCTTAGTTTTCCGACAATTGTCGATGAAGCGTTTAATGTAGCCTGTCACTCCTACAAGCTTTGTTAATGAGCTGAAACGTGTGAGTAGATCAGTGTTCAAGTCCGGCACGGCTTTGTGGGCTGTTACCTTCCTGGCCCTGAGTCCAGGCAAGGCATGGTGTCCCAGGGCGGGGGGAGTGATTGGCCATGTATTTGGTGGTTCTTTTAGCCAGCTGGTGGACCACCATAAATCGTGTACAGATAGTGATTGAGCTGACATTCCTCTGCTAGCGCAATCTGCAGGGTTAAGGGCTGAAGGAACATGCTTCCACACTAGGTTGCATGAGTTGGAGGTGATGTTCGTGACTCTGTTAGCCTCAAATACTTGTAGGCGATGTGGCGGTGTGCTGAGCCAAGCCAGTACTATGGTACTATCTGACCAACATATGTGCTGTCTTAATTGGATGTGGGCTGATAGCTGAGTTGAGACTCTAGTCATGAGCTGAGATAAAAGAAGGGCTGCTGAGAGTTCGAGTTTCGGTATGGTAAGACGGTTCTTTATTGGGGCGACCTTGGACCTTGCAGCAATGAGGTGGACATTTACGTGACCATCGACATTGGTCTCATGGAGATAAGTGACGGCGGCATAACCAGCTTCTGAAGCGTCTGTGAAGCCGTGCAGTGAATAAACGGAATTGGGCTTGTTTTGACAGATGTGTCTGGGGAGGCGTAGAGCTGAGAGCTGAGGAAGATCCTCTGAAATGTCTTGCCACTCCATCTGAACTTCTTTGGGAGTGGGTTCATCCCATTCAAGGTTCAGGGTCCACAGTTTCTGGAGAAGGAGTTTTGAGCGGAATATGACAGGAGTAACCCACCCATTTGGGTCATAAAGTGAGGCTATTGTGCTGAGAATAGATCGTTTAGTGATCTTTCCCATAGGAGGCAAAGTAATGCGGTAGGTGAACTCGTCCGTTTGAGGAATCCACTGTACCCCTAAGACCTTAATGGTGGGAGAATCTGGGTTGATGTCAAAGTCCTTAGGTAGATCACACTGATAATCTGGGAAACGGTCAAGAAAGTTTGGTGTGTTTGATGTCCACTTGCTGAGCTGAAAGCCTCCCAGAGCAAGTAACTCAATCAGCTCCTTCTGCAGCGCTTGAGCCCCTATGACAGAGTCATCCCCAGTTAGCATGTCATCCACAAAGATGGACTTAGTGAGGACCTTAGCGGCTCTTGGGTAGTTATTACCTTCTTCCTCCGCGAGTTGGAGAAGAGTGCGAATTGCATGGTAGGGGCTAGACCGGAGACCATAAGTGACGGTGGAAAGGGCATAAGTGAGTAAGGGCTGATCTGGTGAAGACCTCCAAAGTATGAGCTGATACCGTCTATGATCTGGGTGAACAAGAATGTTTCTGAACATCATTCGAATATCAGTGCTGAATACCACAGCATGAGTTCGGAATGTCATGATAATATCAACAATGTCTTGCTGCAGAGGTGGGCCTGTGTGAAGGCAGTCGTTAATACTGACACCATTGGAACTCCTACAGCTGCCATCGAAGACTGTGCGGAGCTTCTCTGAACTAGCCTTGAATATGCCATGATGAGGTATATAAAAGTGAGCCTTATGATTGAAGGTACTTGGATGACAGGGTGACATGTGACCCAATTTGATATATTCCGTCATAAAGTCAATGTACTTTGAGCGGAGGGACGGGTTTTGTTGGAGTTTCTTCTCCAGGTTGAGAAATCTGCGTAAGGCAATGGCATATGTATTGCCTAGCTCAGGTGCATTATTGAGAAAAGGCAATGTGACGATATATTGCCCTGAGGGATCGCGAGTAGTGGTAGTGCGGAAGATTTCTTCACACTGATCTGGTAGCGAGCTGACATTGTTTTGGGACACGAGTTCCTCTGATTCCCAGAACTTCTCAAGTGCCTTTTGAATATTTTGTGCTGATGCTTCTGATTGTGAGCCGAGAGTATGGACTGAGTTTGGGCTGAGTTGCCTTTGAGTTGAAGCGCATGAGCTGAGAGAGCCGCAAGTATGGGCTGAGTTTGGGCTGAGTTGCTTTTGAGTTGAAGCGCATGAGCTGGGAGAGCCGCGAGTATGGGCTGAGTTTGGGCTGAGTTGCTTTTGAGTTGAAGCGCATGAGCTGAGAGAGCCGCAAGTATGGGCTGAGTTTGGGCTGAGTTGCTTTTGAGTTGAAGCGCATGAGCTGGGAGAGCCGCAAGTATGGGCTGAGTTGCTTTTGAGTTGAAGCGCATGAGCTGAGAGAGCCGCAAGTATGGGCTGAGTTGCTTTTGAGTTGAAGCGCATGAGCTGGGAGAGCCGCGAGTATGGGCTGAGTTTGGGCTGAGTTGCTTTTGAGTTGAAGCGCATGAGCTGAGAGAGCCGCAAGTATGGGCTGAGTTTGGGCTGGGTTGCTTTTGAGTTGAAGCGCATGAGCTGGGAGAGCCGCGAGTATGGGCTGAGTTTGGGCTGAGTTGCTTTTGAGTTGAAGCGCATGAGCTGAGAGAGCCGCAAGTATGGGCTGAGTTTGGGCTGGGTTGCTTTTGAGTTGAAGCGCATGAGCTGGGAGAGCCGCGAGTATGGGCTGAGTTTGGGCTGAGTTGCTTTTGAGTTGAAGCGCATGAGCTGAGAGAGCCGCAAATATGGGCTGAGTTTGGGCTGGGTTGCTTTTGAGTTGAAGCGCATGAGCTGAGAGAGCCGCAAGTATGGGCTGAGTTTGGGCTGAGTTGAGTTTGAGTTGAGTTTGGGTGTGATGCCGGTGCCGTATTTTGGACTTGAATAGGTCCCAGTAATGCAAAGTCAAAGATCGTGCCGAAGGCTATAGGCCTGCCGGGCCCCAAAGAGACCTTAGTACCATCCAAAACCTGGCCAAGAACATCAGAGCCGAGTAGAAGGTCGACTTGAGCCGGCACATTAAAACCCTCATCTGCTGGGGGAATTTTAGGTGTGTCCATCATATGACTTATATGTGGAACTTTGCTCAATGGTAAATAACCAGTAACACTCTTTAAAACATGAGCTGTAGCCGTAATCGTAGGTTTGTCATTGTGTGTAGGCTTAAAAACAATTTGAATTGAGGCCTTTGAGTTTTGTATGTATTGATTTCCGATTCCCGCAATTTTGAGTGATGTGCGCTGAAAGGGCAGGTGCAAAATTTGAGCCATGTGGTGAGTTATGAGCGTCACCATGGATCCACAATCCAGAAGTGCTCTTGCTTTGTGAAAATGCCCATTGACATCTGCAATTTCTAGCGACACCGTTGGTAATAATATTGGAGAGTTATTTGTTGTCTCAAGCTCGGGCTGAGCTGAGCTGTTGGTGAGTGTATCAGTGTGTGTGGGCTGAGTGTTGGCTCTTTCTGTTTCAACACAACGTGCATGTTCTTCAAGAAACGTGATTAAATGTTGAAGGGTAGGCAGACGTTCATCCGACCCGTGCCTACGTTCGAATAAAGAGCGGAGTTCACCTTTCAGTTTTCGTACCAGTATGGATACGAAAACGTAATCACACTCTTTAATGGGCAGATTTAAATTTTGTAGTGCTGATTGAGCTGAAACGAGGGGGTTTAAGAACAGCTGACGGATATCTGAGCGGGATGTGATAGTGGGAAGCTCCAATATGACATCCACAAACCGGTCGATGAGTACCCTGCGGTTTTCATAGCGCTTAGTCAGAATGGCTAAGGCCACCGCATAGCCCTCATTGGTGATCTTTAGGTGAGATATCATACTAAGAGCCTCTCCACTAAGACTCGAAAAAAGGTAATGGAGCTTCACTGCATCGGTAAGATTGCCGATTTGGTCCGTCAAGCTCTTAAAAATGGCAATGAATGACGGCCAATCTTCCAATTTTGAAGAAAATTTAGGAGGCTCAATTTTGGGCAGAACGGAAGCGGGTATAGAAGATGTTGAGGGCTGAAAAGCCGATGCAGTCGGTTGTGAAGTGAAACTTGCTTTGGCGACAAGCATATCTGTGTAAGCATCGCATGCTGCACGATAGTTGTCGGTATATTGGGTCTCCGTCTTATCATCGAGATCGGTGGAATCCAATATCTGGTAATACACGTCATCCAGCCTACTTTTGACCTCATCTGATTTAGAGAAGCGCCCCTCAAAGTCAGCAACGGAGTACTTCGAGAAGTCACCTGAATTTATGCCAGATGCAATGTCTCTTAGTTGCGCTATTGCTCTGTGGCTCTCACGAAATTTTGCGGCTTGTGATTTTGACGGCATTTTTTGTTTTTTGTAATAAAATGGAAAAACAAGCAAAGAGAAGACACAAAAGAAGAAGACGAAAAGGCAGATAATAAGTTTGAGATTTTAGCAGCAATTTGAAAGAGAAAAAAAATAATAATTTTGTAATAATTTAGAAAATTTAAAAGATGAAGCACAAGAAATAGACGAAGAAATAGAGAATAAGGAGAAGAAATTATTATTATCACGATGAGCAATGAAGTTAATATTTGAGATTTAGCAGCAATTTGAAAAGAAAATAATAATTTTGTAATAATTTAGAAAATTTAAAAGATGAAGCACAAGAAATAGACGAAGAAATAGAGAATAAGAAGAAGAAATTATTATTATCACGATGAGCAATGAAGTTAATATTTGAGATTTAGCAGCAATTTGAAAAGAAAATAATACTTTTGTAATAATTTAGAGAATTCAAAAGATAAAGCACAAGGAATAGACGAAGAAATAGAGAATAAGAAGAAGAAATTATTATTGGCACGATGAGAAGTGAAGTTAATTTAAGATTTAGCAGCAATTTGAAAAGAAAATAATACTTTTGTAATAATTTAGAGAATTTAAAAGATAAAGCACAAGGAATAGACGAAGAAATAGAGAATAAGAAGAAGAAATTATTATTGGCACGATGAGAAGTGAAGTTGATTTAAGATTTAGCAGCAATTTGAAAAGAAAATAATACTGTTGTAATAATTTAGAGAATTTAAAAGATAAAGCACAAGGAATAGACGAAGAAATAGAGAATAAGAAGAAGAAATTATTATTGGCACGATGAGAAGTGAAGTTGATTTAAGATTTAGCAGCAATTTGAAAAGAAAATAATACTTTTGTAATAATTTAGAGAATTTAAAAGATGAAGCACAAGGAATAGACGAAGAAATAGACAATAAGAAGAAGAAATTATTATTGGCACGATGAGAAATGAAGTTGATTTAAGATTTAGCAGCAATTTGAAAAGAAAATAATACTTTTGTAATAATTTAGAGAATTTAAAAGATAAAGCACAAGGAATAGACGAGGAAATAGAGAATAAGAAGAAGAAATTATTATTGGCACGATGAGAAGTGAAGTTGATTTAAGATTTAGCAGCAATTTGAAAAAAAGGTAATACTTTTGTAATAATTTAGAGAATTTAAAAGATAAAGCACAAGGAATAGACGACGAAATAGAGAATAAGAAGAAGAAATTATTATTGGCACGATGAGAAGTGAAGTTGATTTAAGATTTAGCAGCAATTTGAAAAGAAAATAATACTGTTGTAATAATTTAGAGAATTTAAAAGATAAAGCACAAGGAATAGACGAAGAAATAGAGAATAAGAAGAAGAAATTATTATTGGCACGATGAGAAGTGAAGTTGATTTAAGATTTAGCAGCAATTTGAAAAGAAAATAATACTTTTGTAATAATTTAGAGAATTTAAAAGATGAAGCACAAGGAATAGACGAAGAAATAGACAATAAGAAGAAGAAATTATTATTGGCACGATGAGAAATGAAGTTGATTTAAGATTTAGCAGCAATTTGAAAAGAAAATAATACTTTTGTAATAATTTAGAGAATTTAAAAGATAAAGCACAAGGAATAGACGAAGAAATAGAGGATAAGAAGAAGAAATTATTATTGGCACGATGAGAGATGAAGTTGATTTAAGATTTAGCAGCAATTTGAAAAGAAAATAATACTGGACAAATATTAAAAAACTTAATATTTTATAATTTACAATTATAAATAGTTCCTGTTCAAGAACTGTGATCCTTCCCCCAAGGATATTTAGAATAAAATGTTATTTGCGCGCGTCATCATGTTATTTGTAAATTCGAATATCCACCATTCATTCAAATTTATTTTATTTTAATAACTTATTGTGGGTACATATTAATTTTGAAGAATGAATATTCTCAACGATTTACATTTACCAAAGTACTCAAACGTTCAGTCATTGAATTAAACAGATATGTTTCTTTAAAAGCGTTATTGTTGTATAGTTAGTTGGGTCACGTAATGTTTATTTAATTTGATCGAAACCACAATATATCCATTCCACACAAGAAATATAATTTCAATAAAACATTGTGAATGAATTTATTTAATTACTAACAATAAAAAATTTTTGATTTATAATTACTAACAAGAGATATTTTTTTGTTCGCTCTGTGATAATACACACTTTGAGGAATTTATTTTTGAAAGGAGAAATGTTTTTGATTTAAAAATTATGAAGCGGCTTTATTTGATTCGGATTATCTACGATTTTACATGGGCTGTGTAGTCGATATAGCTAGCGAGAGATTCAGTGGACTATATTTTCATGGCTATGGTTACGGATCGGAAGGACCATATAGTTCGGCGTGAGCCAAACTGGAAAGAATAGGATGAAAGGAATTTTACTCACGGTTGGTAGAGTTCGGTGATGGCGTGGATATCGGGATTCGGAGGTCTCGGCTGACAACAGGTAACTCGTCTTGAACTTCTGGCGATGGTCGCGGCTGGTAACAAGTAACTCGTCCCAGGTTTCGGTGATGGAGCGCGCCGGCGACTTGCTGGCCCGGATTGAGGTCTTCTCCCGGCGATGGTCTACGAACAAGTGAAGGAAGTGGGCGACGCTCTCCTGTCACGGTAATATCGATAGTTGGTGACAATAATACCATCCAACGTAGGTAAGAATAACACCACACCGGGCCAGTCGCGGCGACAGGGGGGCCCATCATGACGGGGCAGCAGCAACGATAGGGCGGCCCAACAAGACGATACTTCGCGTCACGCATCGGCGTGATCATCTTGTCTGATTGAAATAAAGCAACAGTAGACATTGATTCGGGAACTTCCCCAAAGTTAATTGATTGGTTGGAATCTTGATTCCAACAATAGGATATACAAGATAATCTTATACGTGGTCAAACAGTGATAAAAGTTACATTGTTGCGATAAAAATGAGAGCGTCGTATATAATATGTGGAAAACAATGTTTGCCAGAATAAAGAATGAGGACATTTTGAAATAATTCAAATCAAATTGAGATATTGCTTAAAATGAAACAAGGGGCATTGAGATGGTTCAGCCAAGTACAAGTATGAATAATAAAATATTCACAAAAATAATATATACAAGGTACGAGAAGTTTGGAAAGGTTCAGAAAAAGTGGTTCAACCAAATAAATCTAATTTTGAATGAATGAAAAAGCTAAAAGTACGAGTGATAGGAGAGTATGCATGATGAGGTGTATAGACGTGGCAAAAGCGAAATATTGTGTACCAAGATAAGTGGAGATATTTTCACCACGTCCACTTTTACAGGGATTTGGCGTGATGGTGATGAGGATGTATTTTTTTAGTTTTGAGGTGAAATGGTTTATTTCAAGTCAAATTAAGAAGTTTTAAGAGAGCTGCTTTACGTTAGCCTATCGACATTCAGAACTCACACAAGTAACATAAGATGCTGACCATTACAGTTTTAACATTCGGTATAGTAGTGATCATCAAATAAGTAAAAGGCTGTCTCTTACAGTTTTGACTTTCATATGATTACTGATCATCATATAAGTAAGATGCTGACCATAACAGTTTCGACATACCGATAATTAATGATCATCACAGAACTAAGATGGTGACCATTACAGTTTCAACATTCGGATTATTAATGATCATTAAAGAAGTAAGATGCTGACCATTACAGTTTTTCCCATGCAAGAGACTTATCGTTGTGGTAGGCCTTTATCTTGGGGGGTAAATGTGTTTCCAGTTAGTGGAGTCGGGGCGTGACGTTAACTCACTTTACTAACCACCTTAAAAGCATACTTAAACACCGTGAAAATATTTGTTTCAGTAGCGAAAGAATGTTTGGGGCTCCGGCGTAGAACTTTTCCCATTTAAAACAATGCATAAATCACCTGAAGCCGAGGTTCCTCATTTTAGTATTCATCTGTTTATTTGGCATCAAACAGCGAGGCACAGCGGCATCGGATCGATACACGAAATTAAACGACGGCAGTCGGGTGATGAATGTACAGTGTAGTCGAGTGTGCAGGTAGCGAGGTGTACCCGTGCTTCGCTCTTGGTGCTGAGAGAATATTCAGAGCCTTTATTGAGTGGCAAGAGAGAGTAAGATGATGAGGTGCCGGAGAAAGGGGGTGGGAATTCAAAGACGATCCAATGGTTATACGAGTATCTAATAATTTAAAAACAGAAAGTCTTGTACTTCCAGTAAAAATCTTATTGATTCATGAAATTGGAAGCCCAGATTGTACTTTATACATCATAAGTGTGGTACAAATATTGATATATCATTTAACAGTTTGCGCATGTAAAGAACATGAATATAAAAAAATGTTAAAGTTTTTCGCTTTGATTCTATATATAAGAGAAGTCTTTTTAGAAACCTCATTAAAACTTAACGTAGTTAGTTATAATAGAATATGTTATTGAAAATCCGTCTGTACTTAATTCAATATTTGTTTTTAATAGCACTGCATGACGCGCCTTTCACAAATTTGTATGTTACATAAATGAAGTGGATTGAAATGATTTATTTGTTTTTTCGTCTTTTTTTGTGTGTTGAAATCGAATATTTCCTACCGTCCCAGATTGATTATATCTTGACCAATGAATTATTTAACAAAAAAATTATTTGAGATTATTTTGCTAACATTTTAATATGAACCTTTAAAAAATAATACATTCTATTACTTTCTCTATTTTCTTACATAAAGTGAAAACTTGGAAACTGAGGGTAAAATGAGAGAGAAGGGTGTAAAATTTTGAGATGGGGTGCTGGAAATGATTTCTTAGGATATCTTGGACGGCGAAGCGCACCAATGTATTCAAAATATAACAACTTGGGATTTATGAAAGACGGCCCACGACTCATCTGTGACGATTATTCGAATTATTTGGTCATATAGTATACAGAGGAAAGAAGAATTTGGAAAAACTTATGCCAATAGGTAGTGAGGAGGGACAATAAGGCAGAGATAGACCAGCAAACCAATGGTCTGGTTCTGTCAGGAACGCAACAGGGTCCTGTATGACGGCAGCACACTGAGAGGCCCAAATAATGAAAAGATGGAGAATCGTGGCGGGCAGAGATTAGTTGATTGACCGGAGAGATCATGGAACGGATATGATCTTTAGTCGTATGGAATCGACCAATATACATTTTTGTTTTTAACTCTAATTTTTTTTCAATATTTTCTCGTTTTCTAACTTTTGATAAATAATATATAAAGTTGTTAAAATGTTAATATCATCAGTGTAACGATTCTTAGTAAAAGAAATATTAGTTAAATATGGATTCCATTATTTAAATCTTTACTTGTAGAATCATCGTAAATCACATTCATATTATTACAAATAAACGGCATTACGAGTTTTGATAATTATTATATTTTCTTTGATGACATTTTCTGGCTATTTTCAAAAACATTTAAATCAACATATGGCGAACAAGTGAAATAGAAAAAAATATTTTTGACGTGGTCGCCATTTTAAATGAATTTGAACGTAAAAAAATGCTACAAAAGGAAATTTTATTTTTAAATTAGTGGATCCAAATGGATAAAAGAATTCATTTGTCTGCGTCTGTTTTGAAACAAAAAATGAGGAAGTGAGGGAGATTTAAAAAAACATTTGCTAAATAAACATTTTTATTTTCCGCGTAAAACATTTTATCGGTGTACAAAACATTAGAACCGTTTTAAAGCTATACAAGCACTTTTTCGATGACACCATTATTTCTTTTCGTTGGAAATATGTTTGAGACAAAGACGTTGAAGAATAGCTCGAAACATTTATACAATCGTTTAATTATAAAGAAAAATGTGTACAGTAACACCTGAATCAAAATTATATTTTGTGACGTAACAAACGAGAGCCTCCACTCCTGCTCGTTTGTTTAGAAGTATGAATATTTGAATTTAAATTTTCCACCATTCCCTTTTGTGATATTTTCACATCGGAAAATTCCTGAATCCACTGAAAGGTCACCGCAACATTCATCAAGTCACTGGCAGGCAGCGGGATTGGAATGCTTGTTTTTTTTATTTCGACCATTATAAATTTTAACATTTTTTCAAACTGATTTTAATTCAATGGGAAAAAAATACACAGTGTGATGATCATTGCATTCATTATTTTGGAAGAATGTGAAGGTGATAGTTGACTTTTTCCTATATCCGACGAGTATGTTATATGTACAAACACGGAATTTTGACTAGCATTTTGAAGAGCAGCGAAGTAAAAAGCATTGGTTTATTTTTGTAGAATACCATTAATTTTTAATGGGTCAAATTTTTTTTAATTCAATCTTTGGTCGACTAGATTGTGGGCCACAATACTGCAGTGAACAATATTCAAACTGGTTACATTTTTTATGATATCGTTTTTTCATCGCGTCTGGTGATGATCACGAAACTTTCAAGTATCCATTCGAAGTCAATTTTGATTTTCAACATCTTCAAGCAATTTATATCAACATATTTGGGCTTTTAATGGATATGAAATAAATATCCCACCTTTTATGCAATACTGTCAATAGACTAGTTGGAATGACGTCCATTTTCCACCCGTGGAATTCGATTTTGCTTTGCGATGATAAAGGAATAAAATAAGCCTCGCAGTCTGTTTTCAGAGTACATCTAGTACAAATAATCATACACATTTAAGATGTGCGAGTGCTGTTGCCTCCCTACATGTAGTAGTATGTATTTCCATCTCGTGCGATGAACTATGAATTACGTAAATATTTCAGTGTTTTTATACCCAGATGTTCAATCACTGGGTCCTAAGACAATGTTGTCTGTCGGCAACGCTCCTCAACATGTTTGTCTCACAAATTCAGATATTTTTTAGTGGAACAAATGAATGCAGAAAATAAGATGTTTCATTTTTATTTCGTTCTGATAAAAAGCATATACGGACTTTTCAAAAATAAATAATTATAAAAAAATGTCATATTCACAAACAAAGTAATCCTAATTTTCAATGTATGATTATGGTATTTGAAAAATGTTTCATCTTGTGGTTTCAATCTTAATATGAAAAAACTTAGGATTAAAATGTCATATATGTTAAGGATGGTTTGTCTCGCTAACTTTTTAACTACAATTGAACACAATAAAAATCATTTTAGTACTACATTACTACTGCACAAAAAATGACAAGATTTCTAGTATGTGAAGTTCTCCAAAAAATAGTCTTCTGTTAGTAGGGAAAGTATGTGACTAATTACTAAATTATTAGACTATTTATTAAAAACATCTAAATGAAAACACTGTAAAAAAATCAAAACAAATTATTCATCGTAAATAAAAAATAATTTTTTTTCTAGTAAGTCTCGAAATGTTTGTTCGAGTAGCTGTATTATATGAATTATGAAAGGTTCAGGAAGGCAACCTGCTCGAGAATTGGTAATGGGAGAAATGAAGGAATGAACTTGAAGTGATTTTGACAACAGAAGTCGTCAACACCTCGGTATATCGAACTAGAACGTCAACACCTCGGTATATCGAACTAGAACGTCAACACCTCGGTATATCGAACTAGAACGTCAACACCTCGGTATATCGAACTATTGTAGAACGTCAACACCTCGGTATATCGAACTAGAACGTCAACACCTCGGTATATCGAACTAGAACGTCAACACCTCGGTATATCGAACTAGAACGAGGCATGTGAGATTGGAGAACAATGCTAGTACGTACAAAATGTGTAGCGTAACTCTTCGGAAAATAATTTTTCAAGCATATCAAGATTTGTTGCATATTTTTCTATCTTCTTTAAAAATGGAATAATTTTACTTTTGTATGTCATTATATTTTGTTATCATTTTTGTATGATTTAAGTCAATACTAGAGACTTCGTGATATTACTCAAGTCCTAATATAGTTTATTTATACGAGTCCACACCACAAAATGTTGTATATCTAAAAAAAGGATTAATTCTGCCATAATATGTAGTAAAAAAAATAACCATTTTTTCAAACGAACGCATATGTTATTGTTAAATGCAAACAATATTTTTTCTTACTTTCCATGAAAATTTTAAGTTTATTATTTTGGAATATTGTTTTTTTTTGAGATTATAGTTTAATTTATTTATATCTGAATTAAATATTTTTTAAATTTAGGTTAGGAACTTTCAAACTTGGTTTGCTCACTGTGTACCAAACAAACTAAGTAACCAAACTCTAGTTAGTTGGAAGACTTTATTAATTTGCTAATAAACTTGCCCTTAATAAATACGATTTAATTATCATTAATAAATAAATACCTTTTGAGAATAGACAATCATCCTGCAATCTCTATTTTTACGAGAAATTAATTTAAGTACTTTTTTCTCTTCATAATGGATGGATTTAAATATTGTATATAGTATGTGGATTTAAATACAATTTTTTCGAAGTTGATTAAGGTGTAATAACAATAAAATATTGTTATTGTCAATGAAATAATATTTAAGTAAATGACGAATATCTGCTACAATTTTATATCTTCTAATAAGAGTAATAGAAATTTTTCTTCACATTCCTTCCAATTTTCAGTAATGTTCTTAACATTGCTTCTAATATCCAGAAGTTTTCTTAATATTGCTTCGGATCTTTGGTAGTTTCCTTAACATTGCTTCCTATCTTCAGAAGTTTTCTTAGTGTCATTTTCTTTTATCAGTAATATTAACACACGATAAATTTCTTCTCTGCAATTTGAGTTATAATTTTACTTTCCTTGATTGGATTTGAATTTTTGTGCATTAAAAAAATTTTTCACTGTGTCATATATAAATGTGCAAACTAAATATAATATTTTTACATTTTAACACAAAGAAGATAACATATATAGAGAATATCATAAAACATATTAATTCATATAAAATATTTATTTATCACTTTCAAGTATACACATCTCGTGGATTTGCTGTATTTGAGCAATTTCTTTCAATCAACCAGCTTCTGTTTCATATTTTACATCGGCATTTATAAACACATGCCTTAAATTTAGTAAATGCGAATAATATTTAAGTAAAGTGAAAAATTTGTTTTAAGGAAAATAGGGGTTTTTATAGGAATTTCATAGGAGTTAGGGAGGATAAATATTTTTAGATAAATAAAGCACCTTTTCTTTCTTCTTTAAAAATACTCATCAATTTATATGGCTATATTTAATATACTTACATTTTAATTCGTTACAAATAAAGAGACATGCCAATGTTATGCTAACTAAGTGACTTAATGTATTTATATCTTTATATAACCTTAACAATCATAATGAACAAGCAGACCAAAATTAGATCTGAATACTGCCTGTTCGTGATTAACCATATATTTAACTGCTCATGCTTATCGATACAGACAACTAACCGGCATTGTTATCGTCCATCAATCCATTAGCTAGATTCTCATTTGATATAAAGGGAGATAAAATAAAGGCATCGAATGCAAAAATTAGCTAGGCCGTGATTTTAACAATTGAAATACAAAATTTATTAAACGCTTTTTAGTAAATGTATTTGTTGGTATGTTGTTTATAGTTAAGGCATTAACGTTGAGGAGGTTTAAAGACATTGTAATTTATTTTTATCAAACTGTTCAACAGATGTTCGAATCGGTGTACTGACTTAGAAATTTCTAGGGCCTCTAATCTGTCCAATTTATTTCCGTTACTACTGATATGTAAGAATTTGGTATCATCGATAGAAAAAGTATGGTTTTCACGGTGACAATGATTAGCCATTTCAGAATAAATTAGAGGATTTGTTAAGGCGGATTTGTGTTCACGAAATCTCTTTTCAAAAGATC
This sequence comes from Odontocerum albicorne, assembly GCA_949825065.1. Taxonomy (NCBI): domain Eukaryota; kingdom Metazoa; phylum Arthropoda; class Insecta; order Trichoptera; family Odontoceridae; genus Odontocerum; species Odontocerum albicorne. Next base: position 27,055,687 of record OX463842.1, on the reverse strand, counting down.
TTCCTGTCTTTCCTATATAGAAATTATCACAGTCAGCACATAAAAGTTTATACACACCACTGTTGCTAAGTATTCAATTTTTGCCATTCCCATTAAATAAGAGTTTCCGGAGATTAAAATTAGTGTAAAAAGCTGGCTTTATGTGACTTGGAATATTTTTGGTTATTTCATATGATATGTTTTTTATAAATAGGACTTTACTCAATTTATATGTATGCTTATAGGTGTCGTTAAATATATAATATTTTATAAGTTTCTTTTTTGTTTTGACATTTAAAAGTGAATCAATGAGGATTCCAGGATAGCCATTATTTGTAGCGATTTTTTTATGGTTATTAATTCCTTTTAAAAATTGTCGTCGGTTAATGGAACACTGAGCAATCTATGAAGCATACAGTTAAATGCGGCGAATTTATGGTTATTAAAATGGTTTTGGAAGTTACTGGAATTATAGAGTATGAATAGGTATTTTTCCTATATATATCAAAGTCAAATGTGCCATTTTCCGAGATAATGTTAGGTCCAAGAAATTTAATTTTCCGTCCTGTTCTGTTTCTAGTGTAAATTTTATAAAACTTTATATAGAATTTAAATATTTAAAAAAATGGTGTAGTTGTCTATCGGTACCGGGTGTAATTGTCTATCGGTATCTCGGAAAAATGGCACATTTGACTTTGATATATATAGGAAAAATACTTATTCAGACTCTATAATTCCAGCAACTTCCAACCATCCTAATAACCATAAATTCGCCGCATTTAACTGTATGTTTCATAGATTGTTCAGTGTCCCATACCGACGACAATTTTAAAAAGGAATTAATAACCATAAAAAAAATTGCTACAAATAATGGCTATCCTGGAAGCCTCATTGATTCACTTTTAAAAAACAAAACAAAAAAGAAACTTATAAAAGATTATATATTTAACGACACCTATAAGCATACCTATAAATGGAGCAAAGTACTATTTATAAAAAAACATCATATGAAATAACCAAAAATATTCCAAGTCACATAAAGCCAGCTTTTTACACTAATTTTAATCTCCGGAAACTCTTATTTAATGGGAAAGGCAAAAATTGAATACTTAGCAACAGTGGTGTGTATAAACTTTTATGTGCTGACTGTGATAATTTCTATATAGGAAAGACAGGAAGATCTTTTAAAAAGAGATTTCGTGAATGCAAATCCGCCTTAACAAATCCTCTAATTTATTCTGAAATGGCTAATCATTGTCACTGTGAAAACCATACTTTTTCTATCGATGATGCCAAATTCTTACATATCAGTAGTAACGGAAATAAATTGGACAGATTAGAGGCCCTAGAAATTTCTAAGTCAGTACACCGATCCGAACATTCTGTTGAACAGTTATTTCCCAAAAATCTCTCCACTCTTGGCCGAAATTGTCTCATGCCTCCATCATCCCTCAACCCCCAACCGTTGAAGCGTGTATATCGGTACCAGGTCGAACAGCATTTAGTCTTGTTTGCGCTCCCCTGAAGATGAGGTGAAAGCCTTGAAACCGGTAGGGTTATACCGTCACAAAAAAGTGGAATAAACAGTGTTTGATAAAAATAAATTACAATGTATTGGTTGGACTTTTAGCTCTGCAGCAATTTATTCTAACAATTCATAATTTGTATAGTTATAAACATAGCACACGATGTTGAACTGTGTTGAAAATTGAAATAAAAAAAACATTAAACTGTCCTGATGAAAATCAATTATTGTTCATTCCATTCGTTTTTTTTCTGCCCGTGCCAGTTGGTTTTATTATTAATTGAGTGATTTATCTTGACAGCTTCAGTGTGATTGATTGTATCAGTGTGCACAGGTAAATTTAATAAGTAATATTTTGTCTCTGCTAATTTTGACAGACTTTTAAGAGTTAACATTTTTAAAGTTAGCTATAAATATTATAAAATTGCATCGTAAAATTTTTCAATCCAAAAAATTACCATAAAATTGGATCATTTCCACCACAGTCCAGTCAATATATTAAGCAAATTGCTTAGTACATACCATACATGCGTGCAAATCGGTAAAACTAATTATTTGTTAGTATGATAGTGTGATGCTTAATATCTAGTGTAATCTAATAATTAAAAAGATAGATGTTTTATTTTTCATGATGCCATCATTGCATACTTAAGTCGTGAGCGTATTCATTTCACTGCCCGTGCTCAAGCTGTTATCACACACTGAGCACATAATGTTACATTTTTGCTCAAGTGAGGGGAATTTTCATTGATATCTGAAAATTTTATTTATTTCGTTATGTTCCTGGTACTTTAATATGTCTAGTAAATATGCTATCAGTAATATAATGTTTTCAAAGTAAAAACTATGGTAAATTTTAATGCTGCTAGAATCTTTGAATCACTTTATAAAATACCATATGGGTAAGATTTTGTCAAAGATGACGGAATATTTGAGCATCGATAAAATGTTCCGACATCAATAATGGTGGACATATAAGATTCCATTCTATTCCAAATACAGGAGCGAAAAAAAAAACACAAAAAAATGTATAAGTTTATATGTTTGAAGACTTATCGAATTCTCAAAGCAATGATAAATTTCACCAACCTCTTAGACTCTATGAATAATCTTTCATTTAATATTTTTTTGTCAAGTAATTCATATTATCGTTGATAGCTAGAAACATAAGGAACTTCTGCTAGAAACATAAGGAACATTTTAATGTTCATTTGCGCCAATAGAAATTTGTTTATTATAGTGGCACATTATAATTCATCATTCAGGAGAAAGCAAAACCTGATTTCAACTCCTTTTAAAATAAAATAGGTAAAAATGTGAGTTAATTCGCAACTGTTATCATTCAACTAGGTCCTGGATTTTGACGATTTCACAGGGGCCCATCTTAGGCATTTTTTCTACCAAATGTATCGCTTGAGAATTCTAATAAATCGAATTTACGTGAGTGCTTTTTTACTTTGTTCTAATCATGATGTGTACCTTTACATTTATTTCAATTCCAAATTTTAACTATGTTATATATTTTTGTATTTTTTTTAAATTCATATTTTCGAGGGAGGTTTTATTTTTCCTACTCAAATCTTGTGTTGTAGGTGCTGAGAATGATCCTTGGACCCAGTAATTTTATATTTGATTTTATAAATATTCTTGGAATGCATGTTCTTTTTTTCATAATGTCTTCAAATGCTGTGTGATTTGTATGAATGTAACTTAATACACGTATAAGTGTTTATATGTTAATAAATGTGATTTTTAACATAAAAATTATAATTTAAAAAAAAAATAGGGGAAAAATTATCGCAAAATAGGTAATTTTCTGAGAGATAAACTTTATTTTTAATAAAATGTCACATAGGCAGTTTTAATTTGCAACAAACTGAAGGACCATCACCTGAATACAGGGTCCTGTGTAAATGTTTTACTTTTTCCATTAACATACTTTTTTGGCAACATAATCTCATTTTAATGGATTCCATTTCACGTCTTTTCGAAATCACGGCGATGAAATAATTACGTTCTCGGTTGCCCTGTGATGTATTATTAAAGTCACTCGCTTATCTTTGTGTCTGACTGGTGTGGGGAGAAAGATAAAAAGTGGGGAGGGGGAGAATGTGAAATATTCATCGAACCCTATTTGTGACGACAGGGTGTTTACAAAACAGAGTCGAAAAACTTTTGTAATATCATTAATATAACTTATAAAACGATAGTAGCTGGTAAATTCCCAAAACGTTTCTTCTAGAAAGATTATTTCTAATATATACCTGTGATATGAGTATAATAAAATTCTCGATATTTTTAAGACCTAATTTATATAAAAATGCTTTTATGTTTTGTTAATTTTCTGGTGCCTGTTATAAAGATGGAAATTGAACGGAAGTGATTAGAACAGAATAAATGCAGTAGAAATTCGTGGCTTGCGTAGAATATCTGGTGTCGGTATGTTTGGTAAACTAAGAAATGATCAGCTAAAGAATAACTTTTATTAGACACAAATCTTTAAGTGGAATTAAAAACGAATCTTGAAATAGTTCACCCACATTTAAAAAAAATATTGCGTTGCAAAAGATTTGAAATAAACAAATATATGTATATGTCTGAAACTATGAAGAGTAAAGAAGAGGTAGACCGGGGAAAGAGTGGAAGGAAATAGTTTGAGAAGTTTTAACAGAAGGCAAGGTAAGAAGTGTGACAAACTGAAGAGCGTACTCGTATATGTCGACATGTATCGATGTGGCGTGCATGGGTAAAAAGGCGTGTAAAGTTTTTCTATGATGATATGTCCGAGTACGTTATTCAAGTTTTTGCAATGTCAAGTTTTTATTATTAGAGCTGAAAATTATATTTACTGAAATGCAACAATATTAAAAAAAAATTGGAAAAAATATATTAATAAAGTACATTTTTAATACATTAAAAACCAATACAATTTATTGTTAACAATTGGAGCCTTGTCATCAGTTAATGTTTTTCAAATGTAATATATGAAAGTTTTTACCAATCATTTTTATTTCTTTTCAACAAATTCTTAATGAAAATGGGTTTTCTTCTTTAATCACTTTCTGTTTGTATTAAATTATTCAAAAGCATTGAAGATCAATCTAGATACTTCGATTGTTTGGTTTTCTCTTGTGCATACTAAATATCAAGCTACGATTATTTCATATTATGTTTCAAGATACCAAAACAATCCTTCCAATAATGATTATGTCCATAAAATGCGAGATTAAACACTTTGATGAAATCAAAATTTAAAATAATATTTTTTTTTTAAAGATATTTTATATTTTACGCATGTTAAGAAAACATATTAGTTATGAAATCACACAGCAGTCAATAATAATGATATTAATTACAGTACTCAATTATAATATGGTAACTATTCATTAAAATAGTTATTTAAATTCAAATTAAGTTTTGTTGGTTTTAAATTTTAAAATTCAAATTACTGGGTAATTTGAGTTTTAAAATTTAAAACCAACAAAAGGGTAATTTACGTCAATAATCAGAATCCATAGAGATTCAAAGGTTGAATTCTTATTAATTCTTGAAAACTTGTGTGCTTTTTAAGCCAAAATAATTATGAATTATAATGTGAAATTATAAAAATCAATCATTAAAAATATGACTCAATTTGTATTGTCCTCAGTGAGATACAGGCAAAAACCTAGTTTACTGGGGACACGACAAATGAAAGGCAACAAACCCAGATGGCGTGTCCAAATTAAATAAGTTGTTATTTTTTCACAAATTGTGCACATCTCTTACCATGTGCCAAATAAATAAAATATTAAATTAAAAAAAAAAATAGCACCATTGAAAATAATCTCATAATATAAATAAAAAACATTTTTTACATCTGACAGCAGCATTTGATTTCTTTGTTATTACCATAGTTTAAAAAACGAGTCTAATTATATGCATTATCAAACGAGTTTCTCAAAATATTTGGGAATATGATTTGAAAAGAATTGAAAATCTTATCTCGTCTTTTCGTTTAAAATCTTTTGATGTGACCGTGATACGTTTTTTTTTCATTTTTTTCTGGAAAATTTTATGCTTTAAAATACCGCTAAATTTAGATAAGCATCAAGCTTGTTAAAATTTGAAAATTTAAAATATTTAAATTTTCAAAACAAACAAAGGACATTTTAAAAAAAGTTGTTGACAAAAAAAAAAGATTTTTGTAAACTGAGTTCACGATTTTTTTCCAGATCTAAGAATACGCTTTATTTATCATTTCATAAGATCGATTAAGGTGATATATGTTTCGAGAGATCCAAGTGAATGGAAGTATAATATACAGTTTTTTAAGTTCATTGATTGAAAAAAATATTTAACTATGTAAAAATCAACTTTCGCACACCAAATAATGTTAAAAACGAAAAAAAAAAAATAGAAATAGAGTTCTGAAAGTCATTAAGTTTGAACTTATAGTATTATTTGAAATCCGTCTGTAAAAGATAGTGCAAAGAGTTTACAAAGTTCTTTTACCTTTTGATGTTAAATTATAGAGAATTATTTGAACTCAGAAAAAACGCATTTTTTTAAATTTAGCCAAAACCCGATTTTAACAAAATAAACTCTCAAAAGTTGCCATGGTACATAGTATAAATTTATAATTTAATATTTTTTTCATGTTTGTCTGAAACTGAAAAGTTTGAAACAATTTTCACGTCATCCTTCAGCATTCTCATCCCTTTGACGGACAAATTAAAATATTTGAAAGAGGAATCACAACGGAATTCTAAGTCTGAATCTTACTTGGCGCATGCGTCCATCGGCCAGTCTGTTTGAGGCTTTGGCAGAGTTTATACCCAGTACCCGGCGGGCTGCCGTGAAGAAAGCCTATTAACTCTGTTTTCTTTGCCCTCCTGAAACGCGAGCCTGAAAGCATCGCACGTATTACATTTTTGAATTCATACTTTTGGCGGCAGTTTTGCAAGTCACCGAAACATATTATTATTTGTTACTGATGGATGCGCAGAACTAACATTTGACGATGTGATTTATCAAAGGGGGATATCACGATGACCAGGAATAAAGATGATAGAAGATAAAACTTGAAGGTAAATGAATTTAATTTTCTTTTCGCTATTATGATTGTAAACTTTCCAAAACTTTGGTCAATCCTTTTTTCTTGTTTTTTTTTTAGATTTTTCATACATATTGTTTTGATTATTGTGTAAACTGAACTTTTATATAATAGTTATTCAACATTTGTTCTTACATTGAATATAAAAAATATTGTTATGAATATAAATAGGGTATAATTTAGTTTGTTTTATTATTTTATTATTTATTCAAAATAATTGTTAAAAAGTTAAAAACTGAAAAGATTCAAATATGTTTAATAAGACTTGTTCATAATAAATATAACCATAATGAAGATAATTTATATAAAATAATAATAATGTAGCCAGCTCTCATTATATGTGTATTGCAAAAAAGTTTTTATATTATCACTAGAAAGGGAGAGGATGATTAAGAAAGTGCTTTACAAATGGTAAAAAGTGCAAAGTGAGAGAGAAAGGAAGTGCTAACAAAAAAATGGATTAGAAAAGATATATTAAAACGAAAAAAAAAAAATGTCAATGAAAAAACATAGACAAAAAAGAGAGCTGTATGACAAAATATGTGTTGATCAAAAATATTGTAGAAAAAGATGAATAGATGAAAGAAAGAGAAAGAGTAATCAATGGGGGAAAGTAAGGGTGAGGAGAGGGCGGAGGGGTTATAGCAATACCCTTATAGTATACGCAAACATATATTCGTAATGATAAAGTTTTGTCTTATTGTGCTACATTCGTATATGCATAAGAAGGTATCAACCACAGACAGAAGCGCTCACTGTTCCAACTTATATCCGTTTCCGGATATCTCCCTCATATCCTTTTGGCGCGCTGACGCCGCGCCCGGAACTGTAGGCTGATGTCTCTCTGGAATTTTGCTCTCTATTGTTATTTCAAAATTAGAAAACTAGTTACGTGTCCTTCCAACCTTTTGACTATTGTTAAAAAAGAACAAAGTTTTGAATACCGTTGGGGAAACATTGGTTTCATTTTGTTTTAATATGTGATTATTCCAACTTTGTCTTGATTAATATTTCATTATTTAATAACCCTTTCTGACAACATCCTTCATAAATTTTATTCAACTTTTTAAAATGAAGTAAAAACGACTTCTATGGCTTAGTTGGCAAGACGTCCATCTTTTAAATTGGGGGCTGCGGGTTGAAGTTAGGTCTCTTTCTTCCTCCTTGAAATCAGGTTATTTTCAAAAAAGATTCGATGATTTTCGGAAGCATTATTACCTTGTTTTGATATAAGGCCTCTTAAAAAAATTATCTGATTGGTTTGAAAAGGTTGATACATAGCAATATGTCTTCTAGGCTGTACTGTATAAAACCAAACTGTAAAATAATATAAAACAAATCTATACTACTTTATTTTATTACGCTATCGTTGTACTATATACTGTAAGACCTGTCAGGGTTATAAGCATATGGAAATATATTTCGACCATCCACATGAATGTTAAGGTGGACTTAAGTAAAAATCTGATTGGAGCCTTTTAAAAAAAGTTGGAAAGAATAGGAATTAACCTCTAGGCCAATTTTACCAACTAGGCCAAGAAGGTCGTCCGATAATCGGTGTTGAATATTTTTTATTACATTGATTCAAATAAATTTCAACAAAATATTTTTCAGCAATTTATTAGACTTTAAATAAGATTATACTGAATTAAAAATTTCAGAACATAAATGATAAAAAAAATATAAATTAAATATTCAATTGCGTTTTCTGAAGTCTATACCGATAGCTGACAACATACTAAATTAGAAGAGACAATATAAATCTGACCAAAAAATCTTTCAAATACTTTTTTTAAACCAATGTTTATAAATATTTATAATTTTTATCAATGCTTCAATGCTGTTTAATAAGAGAATATCTTAAATGATTTTCAGAAATATTTCTCATATAACATCAAAATTGTCATTTCACCATTGAAATAAAAATACGAGTACATAAATAAAAAAATGTTTTATTTTGGAAATACGAGTATATCAGAAACTTTTATTTTAAATCATTTAAATTTTATTTTAAATCATTTTAATTTAAATCATTACATGCAACAATTATTTGGAAGATTTTAATTTCAACATATCTTATTATTTTTGGTACCCACAGTATAAAGGTTAGAATTCCAGATATGCAAGTTTACGTTCCATTATGGAATCCAAATCAATTTTTCTTTCTGACCTTATTTCAACTAAATTTATGTTTATTTAGCTTATAAACTGCTAAGCACAAATAACTAAGGTACTTTTGTAGCTATAATCAGTCTTTAAAATATTTATAGTATAGTTAAGGCGTTAACACTATGAAGATTTAAAGACATTGTAATTAGTTTAATAAAACACTATGTTTTCCACTGAAAATAATGGTACAACCCTACCGGTTTCAAGGGTTTCCCCATATCATCAGGGGAGCACAAACAAGACGTATGTGCACTCCTCTAATAATAAACTAAGAACCTTGAAACCGGTTTGATGCTCCAACTTCTTTAACCCGTCTGAAAAATACGTTTTCTGGAGGTCTGCAAAGTAGGCCTCCGTGGCGGCGATAACCTCCTCATTCGACTCAAATTTCTGCCCGGCGAGTGACTTTTTCAAATTTGGAAACAAAAAGAAGTCGCACGGGGCCAAATCCGGAGAATACGGTGGATGGGGCAGCAGTTCGTAGCCTAATTCTACCAATTTGGCCGTGGCGACGGCGGTGGTGTGAGCCGGTGCGTTGTCACGATGGAAGAGCACTTTTTTCTTCGCCAAATGGGGCCGTTTTTTCTGCGATTCGACGTCAAATCGGCCTAATAATTCGGCATAGTAGAGCCCTGTGACCGTTTTGCCCTTCTCCAGGAAGTCGATGTAGATCTCACCTTTTGAATCCCAGAATACGGTGGCCATCATCTTTCCGGCCGATAGGACAGTCTTCGCCTTCTTCGGAGCACGTTCGCCGGGTGAAGTCCACTGTTTCGACTGTTTCTTGGTCTCGAGTGTATACCAGTGTATCCATGTTTCGTTGATGGTCACAAAACGACGCAGAAACTCCTTTGGATTGCGCTTAAACATCGTCAAACACTGCTCTGAAGTGGTCTCACGGTTGCGCTTGTTGTCCGGAGTGAGCAAACGCGGCACCCATCGCGCCGACAGCTTTCTCATGCCCAATACTTCATGCAGGGTATGACCCACGCGGTCTTTTGAAATGCCTACTGTCTCAGTTATCTCGCGCACCTTCAATCGGCGGTCTGCCAATACGAGATCGTGGATTTTTGTCACGTTATCCTCCGTGGTAGCCGTTTTCGGGGCACCTGGGCGTGGCTCATCAAAAACCGACGTGCGACCACGTTGAAACTCGTTAAACCAATTTTTGACGGTCGCCATCGAAGGAAAAGAGTCACCGTACACAGTGTCCAAGCGCTCTTTGATTTCGCTGCGCGATTTCCCTTTCAAAAATAAGACTCGAATCACCGACTGATATTGCTCTTTTTCCATTTTTCTCAAATCCGCGGACACGCTCGCTTCCACACGCGGTCAAAACAAAACTACGCGTCTGATTCGGCTGAAATTTTGACAGTAGCTGTCAACAAGAATGTACTATGCGATAAAAAATTGCTCTTGCGATAGTGGTGCCATCGGGCGGTGAGGCTAAGTACTTATCGGACCGCCGTCGTACATGCAGAAAACCTTTTTTTTAAATGACGAGGGTCACTGTCTTTATATTTTCATTATAAACCTGAGTTAAATTTACATTTCAGCTTTGAGCATTCGTTGGACAGAGGTTTCACTAATAAAATGTTTTATTTAAATTTTGTTTATTAGCTTATTTTCCCCTTCCTATTTTTGATATATTGTATAAGAGGACTGCACATTTTGTTGACATCATCGTTTCAATTTAGCTAAGAATCGTCATAATTAGTCACCAAAAGGTGTTGATTTTTATTAAATACTGATAATCTTATTCTTGTATCGATATTGAGTCGTTCTTTGCACAAACATTGTGGCGGGCAACCAACCAAAAAAGTGCCAACCTTCATGGCATAGTTTGTAAAAAGCCTGTATTCCAAATCAAGAATTACGGGTTCGATTCACTCTGTTTTTTTTTAAGAAACGGTTTCAGTCTGATTTATATTTAAGGCTTGTTTAATACCTTTTTTATTAGTTGGAAGTGTTGACATATGCCAATAAACCCATCACGTTGTACAGTTTACAACAAAAGTCTATTGTAATATTAAGATTATAAAGAGGCTTTATGAGTAACTCAGATGGAAGCGTTTTAAAATAAATTGGATTTCAAAGGAAATCAAACCCCTTACTTCCAGGTTAAAAGACAAGTGTCTTACTCACTATGCCACTGAAGTTAAATAGAAAGAAAAAAAGAAACTAACAATGGGCAATTTGATAGCTCTTGACTTTAATAATATATGTTGTGCACTATAAAGATACAGTTCAACGATAAATTCAGATAAGAAAAAGCTTGAAAGTAAAAATGGACTCTACCAGGATTCGATTCAGGGAGCTGCTTATCAATTGATCACGCCACCGATAATTTATACTTATAAGATTAGGGTATCCTGTCCTTACTATTATTTGAAGATCCAAAATGAGAGCGAGAACATGTGACCTCTGTAAATAAGATCATAACATCAAACCGAACCTTGATCGGGATTATAACATTTAAATTTCTCAGAGCCTGAATTAAATGGAGACGCTTTAAAAGATCGTTTCAATCTCTGGCCGCACCACAATTTCCAACTAAATCTTTAGTTTTCAAATAAATTTGCATATTTTGTTTCTCTTAATTTAAATTTATTATTGACATTTTTTTATTAATTTATAAATATTTATTCTGAATTGAGTTTCAAATACTTTTGTATGGGTAAAATATTGGTTGAAAACCCAAAAAATTAACCAAAAGCTTTTTTTTCTGTAAATAGTATAATTTTGAATAAATATTGTTATGTGACAATTTTTACACATCTTTAGAAATACGTCAAAAGGTAAGTTTCTGAAAAAATTAAACTAAGATATACAATTCTCTTGATACGATTATTTTATTTCGACACAACGAGAAACTTGGAGTTTCAGGGATTTACGGAAACAATAAGTGATCATTTTTATAGTGCTATTTAGTGATTCAAATATCTCAATTCATATTAGTTTTCTTCTACGAAATGAAAAACATAGCTAAGGTTCCTCATTCAAATCGAATGGGTTATATACATTTTAACGTTTATTATTTGAGAAAAAAATATTTTATTTAAGTAAAACAAAAATATCGATTTACGTTTATACATTTTATGAAAAAAATATGAAAATACAAAAAAAAACTCAAAAATATTTTTATACAAAGCTGCGAAAACTAGACTATACACTTCAAACCACGAAAACTAGACTATACACTTCAAACCACGAAAAATCTGAATCATCAGTGTATTTTACCGAATTGCTTTAGATTACTTATCTCGTCACAGATCTTTCTCCTACACTCAGATTGATGATCTCCGTGCCAATTTTTTCCGGTCTGGTTTTCACTTAATACCTATTTAACATCTTTGTGGTTGATTAGAAAAGATTGCCACATGGCAATAATCTAATCCAATCCAAAGGACAATTTCATATAGCGTCGTTTAGAGAGCAAACTTCGTCTAGGGCACTCGAACTCGGGACTCGAATCCACCGTTATTAAACAATCACGTCTGGCAACTATAGCAGCGCCCAAAGAAATAATGTATAACACTTTCTTTGTACACATTACAACCCAATGGTATTACTACCATATGACAACTTCTTCCAATAAACCAGATGTATGTTTATGAGGCTTTTATTGAAAGCCAGACTGAAAACCTTTCGTTTTTAAATCTGGGTTCCAGCGGGAATCGAGCCCGCAAGTTACGGGTTAGAACAGGTGCGTTTTACCGACTGATCGATAATAACATATGACTGATGAGCTGAATAAAAAAAAGCGGGACAAAATAATAGGTATAATCTCAGGCCTAATTTTGTGGAATTTCAGAATTAATGGATTATAAAAAAATATGTCACATAACTCTGTTTTCTTCCACTATATTTTTTAGCATTTCATTTTGTGCTTTTCAAGACATATTTAGGTGAGTTTATTTATTAAATTAAAGTCCATATTACTTACAATTTAAACCAAATGTAGTCTATATTCTTATGAGAAATAGAGTAAGAAGTGATTTTATAAATGTTGTGTTTGGTCATTCTTATTATATTCCTCAAAACACCATAGACACCATTTAGTATAAATTACAGTGTAAGTAACATGCAAATAAGTTTAATTTACTCGCCTGAGGAAGAGACAGTGAGTGTTGAAATGTGCATGATGATATTATACAAAAATGAGTGAAAAAACCAAGTCAAGTGTTTTATTTTTATATCACATTAGTAAATATATTTTATTTAGTTTTAAAAACGAAATATTAAAAGTCAACGTTTTGATAGAACATGAAACAAATAATAATATAGTGTTCTCACAATGAAGGGAATAAAACTTAACTAAAGACTTTACGATGGGGTTGAAACGGATAGACCTCTCAATCGTCAAAGATCCTTGTTAAGATATATGCCGGTGATGTGAGTGGGTTCGAGAGGACTCCGTTACTAAGACGGTCAACTCAAACCAAAGCACTTGGCCTCCTGAATAGGCGTTGTGCGTTGGCTGAGTTAATTACAAAACTTACCGCCACGTCAGTTTACCCATTAACGCTTGACAGATCAATAGGTAACTACCCAACACGCTAAATGATGTATTAGGCTCCAGGGTTGTTGTTGGATTCGTAGGTATTGAGTGTTCAACAAAAAAAGTTTTTAGCAAATTTTTTTGATAAATATATCTCGAGGTTTTAATGTTCAACTTTCTGTAATTTGAGACATATTTTTATAGAAAATTTTTCAGTATTACTTAATTATTAAATGTATGTAGCTTAGTCAGAGAAATACAATATTTATGAGTAATTTTATAATTACATGCATGCACCGAGAAAATACATGGAGTTACAATGTATGAAACTAAGTTATTAAAGATGAATGTCAACGTAAAACTGATATGCTAAGTAAGATGAAGAAGAGCAAGTAGAATGAAGGGATAGAGAAAAAATGACAAAACAAATATGTGCATAAAGTGTAACTGTGAGTGGAAGGCATGGTAGAGGAAGATCGAGGAAAGTTTGCTTAGATTAAGTGAATGATATTTTGAAATAAGGAAACGTAGAAAATCAGAGAAATCATCAGAGTTACATCGATGTTGAGGAAAAGACAAGAAACCGGTGTGGTTGTAGATATTAGGTACATGTTTTTTTGTACTTTAATTTATTTACTAGCTGTATCCGGCCACGCGTTGCTGTGGCTCAGTCTGGTTAAATGGAAAAGAAAGAAAAGAGAAATCACACATTTCTAATATGTTTATTTTCCCAATGCTTGTGGGTATACAATATTTTTGACGTTTTTCAGCCACTTTCAGCCTGTCGCGTTCATTCTGTTGAGAACGAAGCAGATCTGAAGCTGCACAACGCGATCGCCGTGTTCGCAACCACCCATCCTCAAGTCTGGCTACACGTCGTTCTGCTGCGTTCTCGACATTTTGATGAACTAAAGCAGATCGATTGCACTGAAAAAGAAGAAAGAAAGTTATAGCAAAAACATATAAAATTGCGAAACATTAAAAAAGTAACTGAATAATATTGTTAAATTCGTAGACGTCTTTGTTCTTGGCGGCAAGAATATCTCGTTCACTCAGCCAATCGTTATTCTTATAATTGATTTTAATATAGGGAAATACTTTTTTAACCAATTCTTCTTTTGACGTCACAATCAGTGATACAGCAGTGTTTTCCCAAACGCGTCATTTTGACATAACGTGAAGAAAACAGTTAACGTTGTAGCCGGTGGATTCAGGGCTATTTGTTGCACATTTGCAACTGTGAAATAAACGCTTTGTTCATTTTCTAGATGTACTGCTAAGTGAACAGCAGCTGGACTTCGTTTATGTATGGGAAATGAAAGAATTCGCCATACAGCTTCATTGCTGCTTATGTATCTTCCAGTCTGATACTGTGCAATTTCATCGATATGTATGACCACATTTCTATCACTTCTTTCTGGTTGCACGCTAAAAACTGCCATCTCGCTGCCTTTATTCACGTACTTACAAATGTATTTGATCGTTTTAACGGAGTTACAGTATTCCACGTTTATGTGCGCTTTGTATGTTTTTGATAGCAAAGGCGAATATGGAACAACCCAACGGTTGTCTACTTCGATGTCACCGTTTCGCATTTGTATGGTTGCTAATTTACCGCCATCTTCTGTTGATCTTCTTCTGTATAAAGGATATCCATCGTTTCCTGTAACTGTGATGGATACTAATACTCGAGGATATCGCTTAGAGCATTTTCCGTCTATCATGCATGGTGAATTTGGATTCAGTGTACCGCAAGGTCCATGCATCATATTTTTCATCACAATTTCATGTAAATCCTTATTGACGCCGGCATCGGGTATTTCAGCGCACATTACATTGTCGATTTCGTTTGAAGTGATTTTGTTATAGAGTCAGATTAGTATATGTGATATCGATTATCGATTATCCTTAGCATGTGTCAATCCTTTTTTTTGCCATTCCACTGAGTACATTCAGCAGCGCGCAGACCCATACACTTCATGTTTTACCATAAGCTGTTCTATATCGTCCCAAGCTGGATTTCATGTGAATAGATCTGGACACTCGTAGTGAGGAACATACGCAATTGCATCTTGAGCGTACTCATGCATATGACGTGGACTGCCTGTATATGAAGATGGCCAAATCGTTAGTCTTCCGACGTTAGTTGTATTAACGTCATTTACAACTGCATCTCGCAAATTAACGTATTCTTCAGAGCGAAGCTTGGTCTGATTCAAACGGATGAATATCAAACTAATTAAAAAAAATCCCCATTTATACATACGATTTGATAGATTTTGAAATATAAACATAGAGATAAAATTAAATTCTATACAAAAGAAATATTTTTGATATTCCTACTGACCGCTTTCAGCCACTATCAGCCTGTCGCGTACATTCTGTTGAGAACGAAGCAGTTCTGAAGCTGCAGGACGCGATCGCCGTGCTCGCAACCGTGCATCCTCAAGTCTGGCTACACGTCGTTCTGCTGCTTTCTCGACATTTTGATGAACTAAAGCAGATCGATTGCACTGAAAAAGAAGAAAGAAAGTTATAGCAAAAACATATAAAATTGTGAAACATTAAAAAAGGAACTGAATAATATTGTTAAATTCGTAGACGTCTTTATTCTTGGCGGCAAGAATAGCTCGTTCACTCAGCCAATCGTTATTCTTATAATTGATTTGAATATAAGGAAATACTTTTTCAACCAATTCTTCTTTTGACGTCACTAAATTGCACAAGTTATAAGAAAATCAAATTCGTCCTGAGGTCATATCAACCTGCACCTTTCCGTTCCCAATTTCCAGCAATTGATGTGAGAATATCTCAGCTGATCGATCGTTCTGGACACGCATTAGTCAAATATATGTCCAATAGAAGTATTGTTAAGGAAATACAGAGATAATTGGAACTAATTAAATGCTAAGCAAAGAGAGAGATTATTGGAATTAATTAAATGTTAAGGAAAGACATTGCAAACTACGCACGAATTTAATTTGGATGTGACATGTTGCACGCGTCATTAATGAACAATAAATATCGATTCTAATAAATAGCAAGTTATTTAGGTAAATACATTACAAAAAACTAACAATAATGACAAATTAATACATCTTGTTACAAATAAGCAAAAATTTGGCAGTTTCTTAAAATCAAGTAAGTTGTATGAAACACGTGAAATTTTTAATAATTCAAATGTATAAAACATACACAGATATATACCATGAATTCAAATGAAAATCAATCGATACAGTTTGAATTCACTAACTGTACTGAAAAATAATAAAAAACAGTTTAAAAACACAGGATCAACATTATTACTACGCGACGCTACAAAATGGCAGCTAAAAATTTAGTATATTTTACGTCATGGCCCGCTGATGGCGCTATTTTTCAATAAACGTATTTGAAAATTTAATATTTAAATATTAAATATTTATTATTTAATATTTAATTATTTCATATTTAATTATTTAATATTCAAAATCAAAATGGAACTGTCAAAATTTCAAAGCAATGTGAATAACTTTCGGAGATTGGAGATTTTCAATTAACGAACATTTACATTTTTATTTATATAGATATTTAATATTTATTAATTAAATATTTAATATTTAATTATTGAATATTTAATATTAATTCCGAAACGTTGAAAATGCAATGTTACATAACTGTCAAGTTTAGTTCGCCTGTGTCGCTGCAGGAGGCGCAAACGTTATTTTTTCTGATTTATAAACTTTTTTATACACAATTGTACGAAAATAAAAATATATAAACATTTTCGTATACGAATGCAAACTTTTGTCAAAATTTCAAAGCGATCGGTGAAGATCTTTCGGAGATTTTTAATATACGAACATTTACATTTTTATTTATATAGATAAAGTTAATTAATTAAAAAATAAGTAATTAATAATATAATAAAATAATATTTTTAATAATACATTATTAATAATTTAATTAACATAATAAAGTAATAAATAATTTATTTAATAATTAATAATAATATAAAAATATTAATACATTTAATATAAGAAAATATAAATTTAATTTTATTAAGTGTATTATATTATTATTAAAATTATTATTTATTATTGTTTATTATTAAAAATTAAAATAATAATTTTTTTTTATTGAATTAAGAGAGACTTTCTTGAATTAAATTCTACAGAACCATTTCTTAATCCTAAAAAAATCAACAAAAATCGTTAACAAATGGAAAAAAGCAATGCATAAAATCAACTTTTCCTAGGAGCTAAGAAGTTTAACTTTTACCGCGCGAGAGTCTCACGCATCTGTTTTTTTTAATACATATAAGTTATATTTATTTTAGCGATCCTCCTGATATTTCATTATAACCCACAGTTCGTGAAACGATACTCGAAATATTTCAAAACAGATAACATGTTAGTTGGATATTTTTTACAAATTCAATATTAGTTTTACCAAATATATTTCCTGCGCTTGCGCTATAACGTCTAGATTCAGCCATATTAAGATTATTTCAAGCTGCTATGACACAATGGAACTTATCCTTATTAACACAAATGTCATTTTGATGCATCTCGATTCTAACCTATTTTTCGTCTGTAATAAATATATCGTAGAATTATTGTTTAAAAGGAAATATTTATTATTTAATATTTAATATTCAAAATCAAAATCGAACTGTAATATTTAATATTAATTCCGAAACCTCGAAAATGAAATGTGACATAACTGTCAAGTTTAGTTTGAGTTGGTCGCTGCAGGAGGCGCAAACGTTATTTTTTTCTGATTTATAAATTTTTTTATATACACCGGTATATAAATAAAAATAAATAAACATTTTTGTATACGAATGCCAACTTTTGTCAAAATTTCAAAGCGATCGGTACAGAACTTTCGGAGACTAGAGATTTTTAATTTACGAACATTAACATTTTTATTTATATACAATAGATTATACGGTAAAAATAACTTAACATAACAAACAAGAAAACAAATGGCTAAAACATTAAAAAAATATTAAGTTAAGTAAAATAAAATGAATATTTCAGAATCTCTCGAGACAAACGAACATTTTGTATTTGTTTAGGACGTGTAATTAACATTTTGATTATTTAAAAAGATATATACATACACGGGTCGCAAAATGTATTCTGCAATATGGGTTTATTGTTTAATTGTAAGTGTTCTTACATACAAGGTCGTCAGTTGGGAGCAGTTGGATTATGTCGGGCATAGACCAGCTCCGTAAACAAGTAATGATTAAAAATAATCAATTAGTAAACTAGAAGACAGTTAACACATTCTCTGACGATCATGCGGTATCGCGTGAAGTATGGCATACATTAGGGGTCACCCACGCTATATAGTTTGACTAGCGTTGTCCTATTTACATCGAGAAGTTACGTATTTTTCGCACATTATACGTGGATAGCAAATAAAGGGATAATTTCTAATTTTTTTTAATAAAAAAGAATACAATGGCACAAATACGATAAAAAACATTTTTTTTATTTGTAAGACTTTAAGTAATAACTTTGCATAATCTATAAATTATCGAATCTAAAACAACAAATCATACAACAACCCATTACGATCGTTGCTGGTAAAATCCTAAAATATAGTGTTGAACAAGAATCACGGTTCACTGACCGCAAGAAAGGGAGTTCTCTGTATTTCTCTCTCCGCACTCAATAAAAGTTTTTTCAAATGGTTTCTAGATTGAGATGATTTAATATAATATATCTGTTAAGATTTCAATATTTTTGTAGTGTTACTTAAGTAACAAACGAAGTGTATTTGAACGAACTCTGTTCTCACCTCACCCTCAACCACTCTCTGCAGATAATAATTGACTCACATTGCAAAACACGGAAACACATCATATGAAGACTCAAGTTTTGTCGTTTGAGACCAACATCAAACTTTTTCATAAGTTTTTCTATTTTTAAAGTAAACTTATTAATTTATATCCAATCATTTTTATGGTAATAAATTATACCCATTCATTAGTATAGTAAGCCTCAATTGACCAGAATTGACGATGTAGATATATTGAAGAACGTGGTCGGCAGGCAATATTGTCTTCGACTCCAGTTATTGAGCCTTCGGATTAAGAAGCATTGGAGTACGAAGTAATTCACAGTTCACCATTACATATGTTGGAAATATTACCGCACGTGGACAGGTAAGATATCTCGCACACGTCTAGTGCATCTGAGTATTGTAACTGGATGAAATTTACATATAACCGGACTGGTACCCTTTTTTGTATTATTTTTTAGTTCCATCGGAAATCAAACCCGAAGCCCCCATGTGGAAGATCTTACCAACTAAGCAACGAAGATCTTCCACAGTGTTGCTGGTTGGAAGGAAGGGGGGGTTGGTTCGAGATTTTATACCAAACTTTATATCTTTTTATACCGAACGTACGCAGAAAAATATCTACATAAGCAATATAATTTACGATTCTTAAAAGCCATATTATTTGATCTGAGATGTCAAACCTTTTTTTATCGAAATTTAGAAGTTTTTTATTGAAATAAAGGTGATCTTTTTGGTTTTATTAAATATGAATATAAACAAAACTCACCTTTTGGGTGAAGGTAAGAGCGCAGGGCTGTAAGGTAGGTGTTTTTCTACATAAATATGTATTCGTTTGCAGTGGCGGTGCGGGCGCGGGGATGACACTTGAGGGAGCGCTGTGCACACCCCTCAAATGTTTGACAACCCTGTCAGAAAAAAATATATAGTGAGTTCATCTTCTGTTACTTATTTTAATTGAAATATATTTGAAAATACTTTTAATAACACGTCTGCCTTTAAATTTAAAAGTTATATTACATATTCATTTAATATTTTGTTATACTGTGTATTGTCCACGCAATGAGACTCTGGAACCAGTTACTAACTAATGTTGCATTCACGTCATAATCAGCGTGTTTAAAAAATAATTGAATAAAAAATCATAGTTTTAATTCACTTACGATCTTCCTTTCCTCGCCAGCATTCATTTCTATTTCATTTTATTGATGATATCTTACTTTTATTGGTGTAATTTACTGTTCATTAATTTTGTACGAATAAATGGCAATTTAAATAATTTTAAAACTTCCTTAATTTACTTTTGTCTAGTTAGTCGGAAGAGATTGTTGATCTATTTTCCAAGTCGCGTTATGCTCTGGTTGGTCGGACTTATTTTCAGGTGGAAAAAAAACCTGGAAAGAAGCCCACCAGATTGTAATTCAATTCAGTATTTAATTAATAAATATAATAAAATGTTACATTTTCTTTGCATTTAACATATTTTAGTTAGCAATCTCTTCAGACCAACTAGAAATATGTAAAAACGGTATTGAGTTAATATCAGAATGGAAAAATTCAAAAAATGCTATTAAAGTGAAGACAAATATCTTTTACAACTAGGACACGGTGTTTGCCTACATGTTTAAGAAAAGAAAAACAATAATTTTGTGTTACAAAAGTGTGATTTCATAAAATGTATCATCCAAGGAAGAAATAAATATATTTCGGTATATTCTGATATCGCTAAACTTTTGTTTGTTGGATAGTTTGCTTGCTCCTATTCAGGATAACGGAACAAAAATTATAACCGGAATTGAGCAAATAAAAGAAGGCTGTAATACGAGGCAGCTCTAATGGCTTTGTAATTACCTAGAAAAGAGCTTCTTCAGTCTTGTGACGCTAACATATTGTCTCAACGTCTTGATCAAGGATGCTGTTTTTATTACGGGTATAAAACAAGTAATAAAAATTAATCCATTGCGTTAAATAAGAATGTAAATCTCTCTGTTTTTATCTTATTTTTTTACAAATACAGGACAATAACTAGATAAAAGAATATTTAAAATATGCCTCAGGGTTTATAATTCTACAGTTGTCATTGAATTTATCAAACTGCATTATTTACATTCCGCTTCCGTAGTACGCAGCGCAACCCTTATTTTCATTTGGTAATTTTTCCTACAAACCAAAAATATTGAATGATTTGGAGAAAAACAAACAATTGTTCAACGTTCCATCGGAAATTGAACTCAAATCCCGAAGTTAACGAAGTTGTATTATTTAATTGTAATACTCTAAATGTGTCTAAACATCACATGCAACATTGTTGATGTTAATGGACTTGTTAACGTTATAATTATTAATATTTTTTCCCATCGGTAACTCTTACTTTAAGAACTTATTATTTATGAATTTATAGGGCTATTTATAAACTGTCATATAAATTAAAAATCAGTTAATTTTTTTTACAAAATAGCGCAATATAGGTTGTTTATGTATTATTTTGTTTCATATTTGTTCATTTTTATTATTAAATCATATCTTTTTATCTTTAACTGAAAAAAACATATAACAGAAAACAGAGTCAAACGAAATGAAATCTATAAGTTAACCATTATCATAATACATTGAAAATATTAAAGCAAACAATTTCATTCACAAAAGAACAACAGTTGTGAATAAAATACATCAAAATACAATATAGTATAAGTTGACCCCGATTTGTTCCTGAAAAAGTTTATGAAGGGAACCTTCATTGTGCTGCAAATATGTTTATTCGTCTTTTGAATAATAGATTTTTAGAAGTTTCACTTCAACATGTAGGATAGTCAAATATTAAATTAAAAAGTGTTCATAATTATTTTTTTATACAGACTAAAATGAAACTGATATTTATTAATACTCGATTTAATTATTTGATTCACTGCTTTATAGTATTTTTCCCAACCATTTACATAAAACAATAATATAATAACGATTGATTTCAAGAAAAGATTGTACTGTATTATAATTTATTGGTGTACAGTTTAACCTGGTGGGCTTATTGCCGTGTGATTCTTCTTCCAACCAACCAAAAATATATCTAAGAGGCCTGAAGTGAAAACATGACTGGAATCCTTTTAAAAAAAATCAGGGTTCAAATGGGAATCGAAGCCGCAACTCTGGTTATAAGAAAGGCATCTTACCAACTAGGCCATGGTGGTCGTTATTTTATTTTACTAAAAATATTTGTGCTGTTATATTGATACTATTCTTATGAATAAAAAAATTATCCTCAAAAGTTGGCAAGGGATTAACTGAAGTTCATTAATAAAAATAGTTGTTGGTTTCACTTTTTTTTTAAAAGTGCATGTGGATTGAGGGTTTAAACGGTGCCTTCATCAGTTATACCCTTCTTGGTTTTTCTACTAAACCTCTTCTTTTAGACGTTGTCTTGAACAATTGTTTCAGATTAAGGACATCTGATATTCTCAATATATTTCACAACCATATTAACTTGGTAAAGGCTTCAACATCTAATTCTTAGAATACATGTATTGTTGATTTGGCGTTTGAATCGCAAAACTTTGGGTATTCATTGATTTAAAAAAAAACTTCTTAAATTTAGTTAAATCCATCTGTATAATATTGTTCATTTTTGTATAAAAAACAAAAAAAAAAATTATATATTGTATCTAAGTCTTTAGGAGATTCTCTTGGTTTTGTTAGCATAGAAAACCAATAAACCTTGTAGATTCTTCAAGTATATAATTTCTCAATAACATGAAGTTTTTGTGAAAAGCTTTGGACACAGAGTGGAAAAATTGATAATTTACCTATTTTAAGGTACAAGAGAAAGTTGAACTTAGGGAAAGTGTAATGTAACTAGAGAGTTTCAAGCATACATTTTTATTTTCTCATAACTTTGATATTAAATTATCGAAGGTGAGATACACAAAAGTAAATATATATTTTATGTGAGTATTAAAATGGTAATGCGAGTATGAACTTGATTTTGATTTTTATATACATTTAGGTACTTCACCATACTGATGCGTGTTTGTTAGTGTTTATGTATGTGCTGTTATGTAGATAGTTCATTTACATTGTGTTTAGATTAAGGTTTTCGTTGAATATAATTTTGGCCTTAAAAACATTTAATTTAAGACCAAGTGAAGATTTAATGGTATCGTAGAGCATCAAATGATGAAGTTTCAAGAGGAGTAAATGATGTAAATCGATATTTTGGTGTCACGTGCTGGTTTGTTCTGGTGTCATGTGTTGGTTTGGATACGTAGGTCGTATTTCGGAGTACATGCTCCCAAGAAATATAATTTTTGGCGAGCGGAAGGAAGTATGATGGGCAACGCAATAAATATAAGGAAGTACTGCAAGAGACGCTTAAAAACATTAATACTTAGCACAACTGGGAGCAAATAGCAACAAATAGAGCCAAATATCGTGGAACTGATGCTAGCTATTATGAATCTAATGGAGAAAGAAAACGCTGACAAGCTGCAGGTACTGAAGCTCCCTGCTCATTATGCAACAGGATATTCCTATCACAAATTAGCTTACATAGTCATCTTTGGTGGCACCATTGTCAGGTAACCTGATCGTCCACTTTGTATTGTGTCTTCTATTAAACTCAACACTGGTTATGGACATTCATTCACGCAGATAGTGTGTGCAAACGCATGTGAGTATTCATTTGAAATTCACTGTTAGCTTATCAGGGACAGCGGTTTCAAAAACAACCTTGAGTTTCATATTCTACACCTGCCTCAATCGACTTACCGCTCTGCTTTATAATTATGTCGTAGTAATCTGAACATCTGGTAAGTATCAAAAGCAGTTTTATCGTTGCCAAATGTCTGGCGAAAAGTAAATTTGTTATTAATTATTGATATTCCAGTTTTGAACTTAATTTTAGACATCATTCCACCTGAATTTATTGAGTGGCGCTTATGAGCAAAAACAAAGAACTCGTGGAGGGATATTTTATTACGAACTGCGGTATACGTATATTAAGCGCCTTATTCACTCAATAAGTTATGATTAAATATCGGAGGTTTGTATATTGTATTCTTTTTCCATGTTTATGACGCGCGAGAGCTGGTTTTTTGCGTTGAAAAGAATTTATACCAATAGAGAGAAGATAATTTGCACATTGCGCACAAATTTTTGACTTACCTTAAATACATGTGATTTATGTTAAAATACTTAATAAGTATTAATTTGTTCTAATGTTGATATTTAAAAAAATCTTTGTCATTTAAACGGAATAAACAAATTGCATTTGTCTTCCATGCTTAGTTTGAACATTTATTCCAGAGTATGGTTGGACATAATTTTCTGCATTAAATCTATTGAATCACATCTTTAAGTAAATTTTATTTTCAAGAAGCGCCATAATTAAAAGGCCTACTGAAAATAAAAATGCCACAAAGAAAAACCCAAATTTTGCCAAATACTTACGCGAAAACTGGAACGAGTTAACAAGCTTTTGGCCCAAGGGTGGCTCGAATAGAAAGGGCCAATAAATAAAAAGAGTTAAGAAATTTAGCTTCGGTAAGCACTTTTCTGAATACGTGTTTGTGGTTTTAAGCCTTCGATTTATGCACAGCCCACCCACTGAAGGAAGAGTTCTGAATAAGTATGAAGGATATTTTCTGTGTTAATTAAAACACCACATCCGGATAGCTCTAACATCGTTACAGTAACCGTCGTTGGTAGTCAGACGTGATCGGTTTCTCAGTTGGCGAGTTTGTGTCGGCCTTTGTACTACCTAAGGCTTCATTGACCGCCAGAATAATAATTGGTTCGAATTTATCTCAACGCAGACAGAGTTTTCTTTTGATGGTCGTATTTTATTGGAGCTCTTCTTGAATTAGATATTTCATAAAAAAATACTACCTCACAACACCGTTTTTTACATTTAAGTTTTTATAGTCAGTTACTGTGCGCCAGTATAATGATACATAATAACAAAAAATGGTTAAAAATGAAGCCAGTTTTGTACTGAATACTTAATTCACGAGTCTGAAATTCTAAGTATCAGCCGATGAAAAGGGATATTTCAATCAGTTGAATATAATATCATGAAAATTATTAATCTTTTACATATAGAGTATATATAAAATCATAGTGTATATTTTTAAAAAATATTTATGATTATGTTCAAAATAAACAAAAAATGTACTGAAAAAATTTAAAAGTGTACCTAAAACTGCTTGTTTGTCCGGAAAGTTACTTCATATTTTTAGGTCAAAAGCAAGCACTAAACTACACCAAATGCTCGTGAACGATGGTTTTCAATAACATGAGTATCTCGGCAATCTCTCGAATTGTAGAACAATAGTTATTCTAAACCAATGCTCTTATTTGGTCGTCGTCAGTGCTAATCGGCAATCCAGAACAACATCATCCTTAAGTATACTATCATCATTACAGAATATTTCAAATCATATTTGACATAAACGATCGCTTACTGCATCTTCGCCATACGCTGAACATATATATATTTTTGGTCTATATTCCTTTGCTATTGCAAAAAGTTATGATAAGCACCCAAAAAACTACTTATTTAGTTCCATCTTCTAAATGACGCCAAAAAACTACTCGATAAATTGGGGTAAACAATGGCCGAAAATATGGCACATCCATTAAGCGCAAAGTTGACTACAAACAACCCTGAAGATGAAAACTGCAACACTCCGTAAGACCGCATACAACCTTGTGATATTTGTGATTTTTATCTTAGTCCAAGTTAATGATTTTCTCGGAGTGTCGGTCCGATTGTCGGACACCTTACTCCTTCATCGGTTTTGTATGAACGGACTTTGGGTATTAAATTTGGGTTGTTTGGTGGTGGTGTTGGAAAAATTTTTTGTATAGAGAGGAGGGATAGAGTTTGGTACATACATTAAGGTTATAGATACATATAGGTTACATAATAATATACTTATATTTTTATATGTCACGAGCGTTGATAATTATGAATACAAAGAAAGAAAGGATAGTGATGTATACATAGACATAGATATTTCAATAATTATAAATATATTACGAAGACGGGGGTGGGGGATAACGCTGTGACTTTAAAATAGTGTACATATATAAATAAGGAGGTAAGATAGATACCTTATGAAGCGCGGGTATGTGCACTGGATACTATTCGGCGCCTATTTATCTTAGTGTAATTGATTCTAATTATTAAAAATAAATGTTTGGCTAGTTTTTTTTATGTTTGTTTAAATTTAATAATTCAAATTCATGATAATCATTCAAAAATGTTTACAGCGCATTGTAAAAAAGGTTAAAAATATATTTACGATTTCTGGATGATTATTATCTGATTTTTGTATAAGAAAATCTTTATAAAATGCTGGATCCCTTGCAGAAATAACACTTCAATCGCTCATCGTTCATAAAATTATCATGGCGTAATATGAGCTCGCCTACAGTACGCATCCTTTATTCGTTGTATTACGTCAGTTACGACGCACGTTCAAGTTTCCCCTGTTTCTCAACACCTTCAGAACTTGGTCTTGTTTAGTACGACGTGTTGTATTCCCTCATTACATATTCATTAGATAGGCTCCGTAACATTTGTACCTACAGATTTTCTTCCAGAGGTCCGCTTTGTCTGCGATGATAATTGGGGGCAGGTCCTGAAAGGTTATTCCTGAGACTTGTTAATATGAAGAAATGTATGAAAGGGAATTTTCTTTGATCATCTGCTTCATTCCCAGCCTTTTTCTTTTTTTTAAATCTCCGTATTAAATAAATAAATCCTGAGTACTTCAATCGTTGATTTTTGTAAAGGATTTTATCTCTATTCTACGTGAATCGAGTGGGTTCGTTAAAATGTAAATATTTTGTCTGAAAATAATATTAGTTTCATCTCATTATTTCTTTGTTGATGAAACTACAAATGGATCATAGTAGTCGTATATATTTCAGATTCACTTCTTTTAATAAACACATTTTGATATTTTACGATCGACATATTTCAAAACTAACGTAATTTGAACATTTAAAAAATAAAATGGTGAAATCATGGGGTTTATTTTTTATAGCAAGTTTGAATTTTTTTATGAATGTAAATCACGTTAATATGAAACGCAAAGTCATTAATATTAGTAAGAATTGGAACAATTATTACAAAATCAAGCCTGTTTAAAGTGACAAAGAAAAATAAATCATGATTATCACCATAATGTAATGTACTAACATATATGGTTTTTGCAACATGTATACACCTTGTCAAGCATACTCTTTTTTTTTCAGGATTCAATTCGTTTTTTTTTTCAAAGTTCGATTAATATGATCGTGCCACGTTTGATTTATTTGATCTGGCCATATTAATTACAAATGACTTTTAAATGGATTTTGAGATGGTTTCGTCATGTAAAAGGAATAAATGGTTAAATGAAGAAGATTGTTTCGTAAATATTCAATCGTTTTTTCTTTCTACGTGTCAAAATCATCTCAAAAATCCATTCCAAAGTCATTTTTAATAAATATCAAATAAGAGATATTAAATTTTACCTTTCAGTGATATTTAAATTGAATGAGTAAAATTAAGTATTTTTAACGCTTTCGGGAAATAATTCACACTTTTTTTAATCAAATACGTCGGCTTTAACTTTGTGGCACTCCATTTAAAATTATTAATGAACAGCTTTGCTATTCCACTTGTTGCATTAATACACGCAGCAAGTGTTCCTATCCTATCTTAAGGCTCTCTTCATGTGGATTTATTAAACCTGTAGGGTCATACCGTTGTCTTAAGTGGAAAAAAATGTTTTGGTAAATTAATTTAATTGTCTGTACATCTCCACAGTGTAAACGTCTTACCTGTAAATAATATATAAAATTAATATTTCAAAGAAAAAAAAAGTTTAAATTGTATATACGTTCAAAAATTGTATAAAACAATGAATTTAGAAACATTAGTGATACACAAAACGATAAGCATAAATAAATGCAAAAGGTTTCACTCATCCAAAATTTTTCCCTTGAGTAAATATACCACACAGACTTCCGATGCAATATTCAAGTTGATCTAAGAATTCCTCTTCTACCAAACCGGGATCATATCATCTGAATGAGCCTCGTGATAAGCGGTATTATAGAAACACGCGTCGCGAGGATTAATGTAATTAGAGTAAAAACACAGTTGTTATTTGTTAAACATTCAACTTCATTGTGTTAAAATTGTGAATTTTACAAACCTTAGTTAAATAATAGTAAAACATATTTGTTAAAATTATATAATAAAAAATCCTTGGTGAAATACCATAAAACAAGTGTGAAGGAATTTGAAGTCAAAATCAAAAGTACTTGATAACTTTACCACATACAATACTCGCTTTACTGTTCTCAAACTCTATTCCCACGCATATTTATATTCAACAAATTATTTTATTCATAAAATCGCTTTATGAGTTCTTTAGGGTATCAACTCGGAAAATTTTGTTTAAGAAAATTGCGTTTGAAATTTTTTACACTTATTAATCTATTGAGTATAAAATGACGACAACACGGGGACGACCATCGTGGCCTAGTTGGTAAGAGGCCTATCTTCTACCAGGAGGTTTTGAGTCCGAATCCCGATGGTGTCAAAAAACAAAATAAAAGGGTAGTATTCTTGTAAAAGAGTTCGTCTGGTAGCATGATTGCATGTGCTAGATGTGTACGTCTGGTAGCATGATTGCATGTGCTAGATGTGTACGTCTGGTATCATGATTGCATGTGCTAGATGTGTACGTCTGGTAGCATGATTGCATGTGCTAGATGTGTACGTCTGGTAGCATGATTGCATGTGCTAGATGTGTACGTCTGGTAGCATGATTGCATGTGCTAGATGTGTACGTCTGGTAGCATGATTGCATGTGCTAGATGTGTATGAGTATTGTCATCTGTCCATGTCAATTAGTATTTTCAGCACTTATTAAGACAGATACAACTTTATACGCACATTATTAAATAGTTATTTACATATAAAAATGAAATCTGGATATCTTAAAATTTAAACAAAAAAAAATATTCAATTATAAGTTAATCTATTAATAATTTGAGATCATGTTTAAAGTTTTTTTTAAAAGTAGAAACAATAAATGAATAAATACATGTATAAAAATACGTATGGCGCTTCAGTTTTCCATATTTTTTCATTTATACTATATTGCGTATTGGCCACGGTACCAATATACTATATTGCGTATTGGCCACGGTACCAATATACTATATTGCGTATTGGCCACGGTACCAATATACTATATTGCGTATTGGCCACGGTACCAATATACTATATTGCGTATTGGCCACGGTACCAATATACTATATTGCGTATTGGCCACGGTACCAATACATTTATACTATATTGCGTATTGGCCACGGTACCAATATACTATATTGCGTATTGGCCACGGTACCAATATACTATATTGCGTATTGGCCACGGTACCAATACATATTAAATTTATTCAAGTTACGGAAATTTACTTAATTTTGTTGATTGAAAGCCCTAAACATCTATACAAGATTAAGAATGATCCATATCAGTGATTCCCAAAGTGGGCGCTGGAAGGTAAGGGAGTGGTATGGGGAGGCTAGGCTGATTAAGTGGAATGTGGATTTAGTGCCGTTACGGAACTTTTGACCAAATGAGAAAATGACTGAAAATAATCGAACGGGAAAATTAAAAGATGCAGTTTGTTAATATTAAACCGAATTTCAAAAAAAAAATCTAATTGCATCAGATCTATCTAGCTCGTTGATGTTCCTTAGTTATGAACAGCGATCAAGGAAGCCTCAAGAATCAAGCACTCGTAACATGTTTTTATTTACTGCTAAAAATAAAAGATTATATTTTTCCTATTTATTAATCAAGAACATTAAGATTATTTTATAAGCACGGTCATATTTTGTTCATAAAATAAATTATTAAATAAAAAAATATTTTTTTTATTGAAATATTTTTTTTTTGTATCATCATTTTTATTGACTTAATGGAGGGAGGGGAGAAAGGCACTTATTATACGCATGCTTTAAAAGACGGTAGTGGTCCGAAAAAATTTGGAGAGCAATGGTTTATATTATGCTTCACTTCAAAGATAAACACGTCTTAAACAAAGATAATGTCAAATATCCAAATGGATTCTACCAGAGTAAAAGAAGCACAAATAAAACCTGAATAAGAATTTGTTTGTCTAGGACAATGTTTACTATGTGAAAAATAAGAACAGGTAAAATAAATATTAATACAAACCCATTTGGATTGAATCATGTATAGAAAACTAACAAATGTCTTTAAAAAAAACTGTAACCCAAAAGAGAAAAATGCAAGTCTGTGTGTGGCCAATGTCATACCGTTACTTTTTGTGATCAGTTACCAGCTGCTGGATGAATTAATAAACCTTTGTTGGCAAAAAGCGACATAAGAATCTGTATATCTCTCTTCAATGAAATAGCATGTCTTTTCATAGTCTATATTATGTTTTCTTTAAGTATGTTACCGTATAACGAATTAAACTATAAGAGTTAATAAGCATTCAACAAAGCTTTTTTTAATAAGCGTCTTTATTTATTTATAACATTTCATTGTAAAATAATCCGGCGAGCTTATTGCCAGGTGACAATCTTATTATTGAAATATAAAGAAAATAAGTTTCTTCACAAAATGACAAAGAACAATATTTTGGTAGCAAGTCGCTCAATGTTGAGCGTATCCCATTTTACTATCGTATATTTAATAGTTAAATGGCTCATACTAAAAAATATGGAACATTTAATTATTTTTTTGTGTGGATTTTATGCTAATCTATTGTATATAAAAAAGGTTCTTGAATGTCAAAATAAATGACTGTATAATATATATGTATATAATTATATCCACATATTTTTTTCATAAAATTCTGTAGAAATAATCCTAGATACAATTGGAAGTAATTTTGGTCAAAAGAATAAAAAAGAAATATTTCCATTTCCACGTTTTTACTTAAACTTCGTATATTTAAAAATCGAGGTTCCATCGATTGTTTCAGACACAGGCTGTTCGTGACATTTAAATGCCGCCGCAATTTCCATCCGCGATTCGCTCTGAGCTAAACATTTATTTATAAAGAAATTTACCTGAAAAATTCACCTCTCTTACACACGTTTTTCTTTTCAGCGTGAAATTGCGTTATTCTGTTTAGCTGTGATAGTTTGTGGAGATAATTTATTCACACGACGTTCCATTCAAAGGGTTTTGGTATTGTCAAGATTTATAAGAAACCGAGGAAAGTAAAGCTTATCGAGCGGATTTTATTCAAGCGCTTTAATCAATGTAAAATTGCGTCCATTGAATAAAAAATATTACAAATATATCAATACAAATATATAGATACATATTTGTACATTTCGGTATTTTCTCGATAGTTTTGACAGTACTTTTAGATTAATATATCTCATATTTAAAAACTCTGATAATATCACCTCCGTAGCCTAGACGGTAAGACACTTATCTTCTAGCGCGAGAGTTGCTGGTTTGATTTCTTGTGGCACCAATGTTTTTCAAAAAAGGGGTTTAGTCTGATTTTCACTCAACGTTTCCTTAACACGTCTCTAGTTGGTTTGAAAATATAGCCACATGACAATAAACCCTCCAGATGGTACTATATACAATGAAAAATAATACAATAATATGCTTCAATATTGCTATCTAAATTTTTTGTAGAGATTGTGCATTTTTTTATAATTTACTATAATAATGGTGTTCGACATAGTTTCGTTAATTTTTTTAATCTTTTTATATAAAAAAATTATACATATCTAAAGCTGCATTAGCATTTGATGCATTTAAGCATTTTTTAAATTTAATTTTAAACATCTTTAAATCACTGAACACAACATTAGATAAATCCCAAGAACGTAGTACATTTACGTTTCTACTATGAGTATAATATTTTAATAACGGTGTATACTTTGTTCGATACAAATATTGTCATGCAAAGCGCAACATACTCGTACTTGTATATTATCTTAGTTTCAGCAACTTTAAAGGACAAAACTGTGTTGTAACCTTAATGCACGTTCTGAATCTAAACATGAAGTTTTGATCAATTGATACGACTTTTGAGTGACTTACATTAAGGAAACCAAGCCTATATACATTCATTTCCACACATACAATAATTCAAATGATTAGTTCTGTGGCGTTATGGCAGAAATTGATATGTCCGTTTTACCTTAGTTTACAGGAGAAGCAATGTTAACTTTGATAAGCTGTTAAAATCAGTACAAATAAGCATTTTTTAAGTTTTTCCAAACAATAAATCTTTTGTTTGGATAATGACTAATACACCAAGTTTGGCCACAACATGCTGAGAAATATTTTCTATAAATTGGGAGAATAAACGCAAAAAGAAAAAAAACTGACGTATAAACTTCTGCCATAACGCCACAGAGTTGTGGATTTTAAGTATATTTTTAGTGTTTTGTTTGAATAAATTTTATGGTAAGATTGAATCATTGAATATGTTTTTCATTTAATTTTTAACATTCTATAAAAAAAACTTAAATTAGTCATGAGTTCTTGAAAATTGATATTTAAATTTAAAAATCAGAGAAATTTGATGTTTTTTACACGAAATACGAGTATATTAATATTTAAAATACACAATTTAAATATATGTAAATATTTATTTTTCACTTTTTGTGTACATGGTATATCTGGCGGGATTATTGTTTTACAACAATTTCTTCCAACATATTTTACAGAGGCTTATGCAAAGGAATCTCTCATCGTCTGATCGTAAAGAACGTCCGTATTTTGAAAAAATCTGGATTTTTTTGTGAACATTTGAAGGAAAATTGGGATTGTTTAGCATGCAAAATAATTATATTAGAATGTGAGGGTTTCTTCGCTGTCTGTTTTTCAACCATTGACGTCTGTTCCGAAACTCTGATCTTAATGCTGACAAAACTCTTTGTTGATTGATCACGCAGCCATTATGAATTGAACGTAAGAGTTCCGTAACAAGTGCATGAATTTGCACATCGTTGCTCTTTTATCACTGACAAGAGTGTTCATGTATGTCATGGCAACAGAGCGCCCAGAATACGGAGGTAATTTCCAAGAATTGTTGAATATAATACAAATAAAAATTCTACCTGATCAAACACACGATTTCTTTTATTTTATGATGAAGAGTTGGATATAACTAGAGAGGTTTTCAACAATATGGTAATGAAGGCGACTTTGCATTCCATGGATAACAAGAGAGGTTTTCAACAATAGGTAATGAAGGCGACTTTGCATTCCATGGGCAGCTAAAATAATTTATCACCATATATTTATTTCGATCAGCAATATTAATAATGACAATAATTTATTTTAATACCAGCTATTGTGCGCAATTCAACACAAGTTGTATAAAAATACACAAGCATAAAAAATGCAGAATTCGGGAAATATATTAAAAAATTTATAGCATAATTCACCAAGAAAAACAAAAAAGGAATAATTTGTACAAAATATAAAAAAAAACAATAAATAAAGACACTTCTTGTGACAGTCAACATTTGACAAGGACATTCCGTGTGCGGGTGGTGACTCAGTTCGTGAATACGGCACTGAAACAATCTTTATTCACGATGGCGTAAATAATTTTTAGGTACATAAAACTAAAGTTTCTTATTCAACAAGGGGTTCACTATTTTTCCAGTAAACATTTGTACAGGTTAAAACAGGTGCGTAGATTTCTTCCAATGCTTAAAGAGTACTCGTATATCTAATTGTAGCCATTAAAAATATGGGAAAGAGGTATAATTCATTCTTATAATACAATAATAAAGGTGTCTCGGAAATCTCCTTTGGATTCGCTCAATTATCAAAAATACATAATGACTTCACTATGAATTTATCACAAAATTAATTTTACCTTTAATCTGGTATGTTAAATATCCATTTCCTACTAAAGCGCGTCTACAAGCTACAAATTTAGTATTAAACACAATTATCACATTTATCAAGAATGGTACGACGAGGAAAACAAAACCACTTAAAAACCGTTTTATGTCAGTTTTGCAATTATCAGAGCTCCCGCGATAGACGCGGCCACCTCTTAGCGATGGTAAACTTTTAAATTAAAAATTTAAAATGCAAAATGTGGGAAAAATAAATAAATATTCCCGTCTCTCCCCTCTTGGCTCATTTCAAGTTTTTCGCATTTAAAAATAAATAGACGGTAATAAGCGAAGGATTACGCGTAACATATAGCTGAAGAAAAAATATAAAAAATCCACGAAGACCGCAAAGAGATTCAGGACTTATCTTCATTTGGATATATAATTTTTTTATTATGAAAAACTTTTTTCAAAATATGTTTTGATTAAATCATTGATTGGATGGCATAATTTTTAAAGGAACGTGAAAACTATATGGATATGTTCAATGATGTTCATGGCTGTTTTCCACTAATTAATTTTATTTTCTTGAGTTTTTGCTAACGTTTCGAAGTCGTTTCAGCTTTCATCCTCAAGGGGGTGTCAAATAAGGGTTACTGAGTAGGTACTTTTTGTGTGCTTATAAAGTCAATTCAACTCAACAACACGAAACAATATTTGAATGTTTATTATGACATCCTAGAAATTAATTTAAAGTATGTTTTAATTAACATTTTAACTTAAAATTTTAAATGTTAATTATAACATTCTAGAAATTAATCAAAGGTGAGAAAAGTAAAAAAATATTTCTAATAGGACGCGTGTGGATATACGAGGTAAGTAGATGAGGTAAAGCTAGTATGGTATATGTTAAGGAAAAAACAGCAATTCATTTTTCTACTCTGATTGAGTTCTTTTTTGTATTGTTTGAAAGGTACTCATAAGTGTAAATTTATACTTAAAACATGTAAATATTTCAATAGTCATAAGGAAATAATGAAAACCAACTAAGAACAATTGTTATTTTTCATAAATTGTTTAATGTTTGATATTGATCAAAAGTATTTCTCGAAACTGGAATTTCAATTATATCATTAATATATTTACAAAACCCGATTCAATTGGCAATATTAAAAAGGACTTTATTGTTAAATCAAGTATATAAAGAGTTTATTATTTTTAAACTAGAGGAATTAAATATTTTTTTTAAAATCTCTCTAAAAAATAGCCTATGCTATAAAAAGCTTCTTTTTTCACATGGTATCCATCAACATATCCGAGACGGGAATTCGGACCATTACCATCGGCCCCAATAATAATCGAAACTTTGGGTATTGTCGCGTTAGTAACACTACTACATGTGAAGAGCCAACAATTTTCTTACACGCACAATATTATTATATAACAAACTCTTTTACCTGACTGGGGTTTTTTTTGGATACCATCGGGAATCGAACCTGAAACAAATGAGTGAAAGTCAAACGT
Organism: Odontocerum albicorne; assembly: GCA_949825065.1. Classification (NCBI taxonomy): domain Eukaryota; kingdom Metazoa; phylum Arthropoda; class Insecta; order Trichoptera; family Odontoceridae; genus Odontocerum; species Odontocerum albicorne. Next base: position 27,020,239 of record OX463842.1, on the reverse strand, counting down.
CTTACCAACTAGGTTACGGATGTCGTCAAGCTGATTAGAGCTGATAAAAGTTATCACTTTTTTATATACAAAAGCATTCGATCTAATGGATTACATAACATTTTTTCATGATTAAAGCTATCTACAATACATATATCTTCACACATCTTATTGTAAATCAATAATGTTTAATTACATTTTAAAAATCATAAACTGTTCAACATACAGATACGACATTATTGCAACTGAAAAATTTAAAGATACTTGTGTATTTTTAGTACTTTGTACTTTCCTTCCAGTAATATCTTCAAGAAATGTAAATGCGGTACAATTACAGAAGCAGTTATGCAAAATAAGTATAATAAAAATGGCTCGGGCATTAGCCGTTGTCCCACTAGAAATTGCCAATCCTTCATAGTTTATTCCAATATTAACGTCGGCGGATCTAAGATGAACCATACTTTTCTTACGGTTTTTTTGTTTGGTAAATAGTCCAAAAATAATTAATTTAATAAAAAAAATTGACTTGCTTTCAATAATGACTTAAAAAACAAGACATCTCTCGTCAGTAATGAAATGCGTTTCTCCTCAACTCAATTTTTTTTTTGTTTTTTTCTCTCTCCCTTCTCAGTCTTTGGTGACATTTGCAAATATTTCGTTTTGCTCTATTTTTATTTGTTAATTAATGTTTTAATGGTTTGTTGGCAGAGATTTGTATACTTTACAATAGTGTCTATATACGAGTACATAACATATATAACAATATTGAAAAACATGAAAGATGGAAAATATCTAGATAGTGACGGATTTGTAATGAAATTTTAAAATAAATCTGGTTGGAAATAGTAATGCTTGCTCAAATTTTTATATTCTGTCTTAAAAACCAAAATATTCCGAACACAAGAACAAAAATACAATTTTCTTCATAGCAACATAAACGGAAAGACCATTAAACTGCCATCTGATTCAAAATCATCACCAATTTCTAGATCGTTCGCATCCAAATTATTATGTATGTAAAACAGGTTAAAATATTATTTATAGTTAAGGCATTAACATTGTGGAGGTTTAAAGACATTGTTTTTTGTTTTATCAAACACTGCTTATTCCACTTTATGTAACGGTATAACCCTACCGGTTTCAAGGTTTTCACCTCATCATTAGGGGAGCACAAACAAGTATTTTTTGTGCTCCCTTGATAATGAAGGGAAAACCTTGAAACCGGTAGGTTTATACCGTTACAAAAAGTGGAATAAACAGTGATTAATAAAACATATAATAGGTTAAAATGTTGGTTTATGAAAATGTAACAGTACTGTCGGCCATATACTCTTACAAAAAGTAAGAAAAATGATAGAGAAACGTCTCAATCTTTTTCCTTATCGACGACCTTCGTCGATAAGGAAGAAGATTAAGATTAAGACATAAATACATATTATCACCCTTGTAGGGTAGGCAGAGATAATTTACTTTCAAACTTCTCTATCCAATCACACAATTTTCGCCTCCTGCTCATTCATACATCTCGTCATGCACAATCTTCTATTTTTCATACTATTCTCACTTAATATTCCTTTCAAAATCTGGTCCGTTTGGTTCAGCCACGTTTTCCTCGGTTTACCTCTTCCACACACACCTTGCACATTTGACTTTTATATTCACTCAATCATGCTTTCGTCATTCATTCTCTTCACATGTCCAAACCACCTTAAATCTCCTTTGTTCATTTTAATTTAAACATCCGTTTTATATATGCATTCATTTCTGATGTCTTCATTACGCATTTTTCAAACATTGACACTCCACAAATTATCCTTAGTACACGCATTTCCACAGCATTTATCTTTCTCTTATCGTTCTTCTGCCAAGTCCAAGTTTCACTTCCATAGATCAAGGTGGGCACCGACACACTATTATGTATTATCATTTTTTCTACTGTTGATATTGCGTGGTCGTTGTACTCATGTATAACATTTAGTCCTCCATTTACTTTGCTCCCTGTCTCTCCCTTCTTTCAATGTCCCTTTTAGCTCGACCATGAATCGTAAACATACTCGTACTGCCCAGATAAAATAACTCATCAATCTGTTCAAAATTTTCTAAGTTGCCCCATATATTGCAGATACTTTTAAGCATACTTCGCTCTCTATCTTGGAAAATGACTGATAAGTCTTTTATTTGAAGAAAAATACGTCAATTGTATCCATTTCAAGGAACACACATAAAAAGGCTGATAAATAGTTTTCTTTAAAAACCACAATATGATGTTATTCAATCTTGTACGGAATAATAATTTTACTACAATAAACAACACTTAGAACTGTTTCTAAATCAAATCGTATGAATTGTTTACTTTATAGTATTTCGAAATATAACCTAAAATATATTTTTCTAACGAGTTGTATGCAATGAACATTGCGAGCGAATCTCAGCGAGAGTGTGGCTCTTAGAAGTAAAAAGTTGGCGGCGGTCGGTGTGATCAAATCAGGGAGGATTTTCATTTCAAAGGAATAAATAAATGCGTAAGTGGGGAAGTAATTATCCTTTAAGGCGAGGAAGTGTAAATTAGCCAATTTATTTCAGATCAGCTTATCCAACAGCTCATCCCCTAAAGTTTTTTTAGCTTCCGACTTAATACGCTATAAGCGGCACTTATAAAGAAGATTTTTTGCGTTAAATGTTAAAATGTTCTTATTTGTTATTAAAAAAGCTTCATTTTCAATTATTATACGAGTACTTCATATCTTGCATATATGCCTAAATGTGGATCGCTTTATTTTGAACATTGATTATACGAGTATAACTAAAATTGGAATCTTATGAATCGACAAAAATCCCACGGTGTCAAGTCTAAGTCTGTTAGCACTATTGAAAGACTTGTAGTGTTTGGTTTATGATGTACTTGCGGGTTTTTCAAGTTCCAAGAATCTACAGGTTCAATCTGCTATAACCTTCTTTGGATAGCTTGATCTAACTGTCTTTAATGCTCATTGAATTCATGTCAAGTAAACACAATATTTGCTGATCTGAAATTGAAACCGCCTAATGCACAGGTCAAGCAAATGAAAAACTAATATTCTAGTGACCCTGACATTTTAAAATATAAACAGGATTTTGATTGAAACTTTTGAAAACTCCTTAAAAATGTATTTTTTTTAGTTATTGACGTATTGAGTTAGCTTAGTGTGGAGTTGGTTGATGCTTTGAAGGCTTACAGTCTTCACCCCTGAGGGCAATATATATTTTTTAAATGGCCCAGAGGATAAATGCTGTGGCGCCTTTGAAACGTTGGCCATCATTCAAGTCGACAAAACTCGCTAACAACTCCGAAAACATTTAAAAAACAAAGTAGTGGAAAACAGCAGTGAAAATCTTCGAACGCATCTTTTGACACTAAAAGCTTTTCAAAATTTCAACGTAATGAATGGATGTATGAATGTAATGAATGTAACAGAAAAGTATTGAATGGCCGCAAATTTTAAAATACATTTTATATGAATCTAACATATTATTGCATTCACTTTCTCGGAACCCTTCTTTTTGAGCCAGATATTTCACACAACCAGTTTTCAAAATTGTTTAATACTTTAACCCAGTGTCACCACACCCACATGTACTATGTGAGTGCTGCACGCAGATGTCCAATACAAGGGGTGACCGAGTATTGTTCAGTCACCCCTAGTCATAGATATACTCGTACGTTAGTTGCGGTTTGATTGAATGACGTGAGAAAGCTGAAGCTTTGAATAGGAATATTTATCCGCAAATTATTATTATTATTTGTTTATAAGGGAGGTTTTATAGCCGACTTGAAGAACATTGTAAGTAGAGGATTTTATTGCGTCTAGTATTATTTTAAGCAGTTTTGATTGGATATTCTCAAAATTTTTATTTAAATATTTAGGTACATGACTGAGGAGGAATATAACGTACTTGAGGTGACCACAAATCAAAGCATAAGATTTAGAGTGGTTGGATGCAATTCTCACCAAACCCTTAAATTTGCTCGAATCATGTTCAGACCCTTTTTTATATTTAGTAGAAATTTGTTAAATACGAGGGAACCAAGAGAATTTATGATTAAAAAAAAACTTTATTTGTCATCACCGCATGCAATTAAAAATTGTCAATTTTACTATTGCGCGTGAAAGCAACAATCTTTGTTTTTTAAGCTGACAGACGCATTTCATTCTCAAACAGTCAAAATTTTATATTATATAAAACCGTGTTTCACTTTTATTCGGCTTATGTGACACACATTAGTAAGTATATCATCTACAGAAAGTAGATTAGTTTTTTAAGGAATTATAATAATATATCTAAATCATGTATGTAGATATTAAGCAATAGCGGATTAATAACAGAACCCTGTGACAAGCCACTCAAAAATCTGCACTTCAATATTTCGGATAGAGCATGACAATGGTTCTGTCTATGATAATGTTGGTAATAAACTGTTTTTAGGATTAATTTCAAATTTTCAAACCGTTTTTATTATAAAAAAACCAGTATATCCTTTTTTATCATATTTCCATTACTTTCATAAAAAAATAACGAAAGGTAAGAGAGCAGAAATAAGTTACCTCTGTTGGATCATTCCGTTGTTTTAATATTGACCAGTTTTTTTTGGATTTCCTGATAAACTTGGTTCAAACATGTGATTGGCTAGAGATGAAAAATAAGAGGGTTCAGTGAATGCCTTTATAATTCTATACAAAACACCACATGGTCTAGAGGAGGAATCGGATAATGAATTTGTGAAGCGTTTTAATTCATCGTTAGATAAAGAAGCAACCAATCAGCTGAAATAGGTGGTGAAGAATTTTCTATTTGGCATTTCATTATATCTTAAAGCCATTTGTGGAGCCTTCTTTGCAGAACTCATTATTATTTCCTTAGAGAGATCTGGGTTATCTGTTCATTATAGCATGAACAAAAAAATGTTGACACTTGTCCATACAGTCAATAGTGGAATTTTATATGATATATTTTCACAGAATCTACTTTATCCAGATTTTTTTTTTCATCGTTCGTTTGGTTTCAGCCCGTATGCGTTTTACTGCGAATATATTTTCCAATATCACGTTTTTTCATTAGTTGTGCATGGCTTCCATTGTTTATTACATCTGAGTAAGACGATAAGACTTATATTTTTCTATGAAAACAAAGGAAGGTGTGACGTAGAGAAACAAAATGATAATATTGTCAATTATAACTGTTACTCCATGATTAATATAGGAAGGTGGTTGAACAAATATTTGTTTGAACGGGGTGAAATCTGAGATCATTAGAGCAGAACCTCCCTTTACGTCTAGTCTGGCACATCTAAGACATTGATATTTCCGAACATGGAATAGGAGAGATGTTTTTAATCACGTCTTACAGATCGCAGCTAGTGAGAAAGGGATTTTCGAGCAACTATGGAAAATCAATTTTATTGGAGAGCAGAATACAACCGTTACATTGAAACTTTTTTTAAGCTGAGGAACCATTGAAAATAGTAGAAAGTAATGTTTGAAGAAATTCAGCAGTGTTGTTTGATAAACGATTATTATCAGTAAACACAGAAAGTAAATACGTTATAAGAGTTTAGATTAAATATGAGTTGATACCCTTTAAACGGAAGCTGTTGAAAATTGGGTCCTTTGAAAACCACATCAGTTTTCCACATATATGTTACGAGTCAATCGGATAGAGTTATAGGGGTTGGTGTAATATTTTAACATAAGGAAGTATGGTTAATGACCTAGATTAAATGGGTTTTAGAAGGTTTTTTTTAGTACGACGATGTTGATGTATTGGTGGAAGCCTCTGAATTGACAGTCCGAGTGAATCAATTTCAGGAGAAAAAAGTTTGTCATCCGATGCTCGAGTTTGATCTATAAAGGATATTTGTTTGCTGTGTAGTACAGCAGTATGTGCATGCTAATTCTTTAAAAGCACAGCTTTAATTCAGGAATAGGATACAATGATAATTTGTATCGATTTTAGGACACTATTTTCGTTTATTTTAAAATCTTGTTTTGAATAAATGTCACCAGTTTGAGAATCAAGGAGATATATCGGAATCTGTAGGTGAAAGAATCTAAAATAGAGTGAATCGGGATGGCGAGCGCCGCTGATTTAGGGTTCAGACAAACACCTACCTGTTGCCTGTGCTGCGGAAATCAATTAATACATGGAATTTAATTTAATTATTTTAATTGAATGGATAATATTTTAAAACTCAAGATTTTTAAGCGTGTTTTTCAATAAATTAAAAATACTGTAGATGGATAAGTTATTTAACTAAATAAGTAATAGTATCTTATAAAGTAATTTTTTAAACAGTTTATTATTTATGCTTATTTTTTTGGTAATGACTTGCTACTTCAAACAAAATATATTTTTTTACAAAAATGATAAAGAAATGAACAAAACAAATATACAAATAAAAAAGAAAATGGAAATTTATACACATCATCAAATAATTTCCATGTCAGGGTAGGTATAGAGGACAGAGCGCCAGACTTTTCTATATCGAAATATATCCTTCGCCTCTTCTACATTCATATATCTTCTCTTCGTACTCCTACGATTTATCTGACGTTTCCTTTCTTTAAAATATCATCCACTTGATCTAACCGTACTGTCCTTCGTCGTTTTCATTTAACACTTGTAGTATGTCTTTATTTTGTAAGTATTTTTTTTCAATTCATACTACATGCTTAAACCATCTCAGAGTATTCTTCATCTTACTCAACACATCAGTCTTAAGTTCACATTTATCCCTTACCACTTTATTCCGTATTCAGCCGTACATTGTCTCCCCATGCATTGATCTCAGTGCTCGTACTTCTTTCGGCTCCTTTCAGTCTTTTTACACGTCCACGTTTCACTCCCTCCATCAAAGTGATCACTAACATACTGTTGTAGACTATCATTATAGAAAATTTTGATATTGAATTGAAATGCAATTTCTAAAATCTACATTAATTTTCGAGCACGTTGATAACCAATCACACAGAGTTGAGTAGAAAGTTTTTTCTTAACTATACACTTATTCTCAAACATCGAAGAGTATCAAATTGTAATTTGTTAATATTAGGTCCTTACATATGAAATTGGCGTTTTGTTTGGGAGGAACATAAAGTTGATTTTTTTTTAATATAATATATTTATTTAATCAAAGTATGTACCATTGCTATCTATGCACTTTTGCCATCTCATAGGTAGTTCATCGATTCCTTTACTAAAACAACCATTCGGACGGGAATCAATAAAATCTTTGAAGTTGGTTTGGACTGCCCCATCGGAGTTGAATTTTTTCCCTTGCAAGAAGTTATCCAAATTTCGAAAAAAATAGTAATCTGTTGGGGCAAGGTCCGGAGAGTACGATGGATGTCTTAGACATTCCAATTGAAGCTCTTCTAATTTGGTAGCCGTCTGTTGTGCAGTGTGTGGTCTAGCGTTATCATGAAGCAGCAGTGGCCTAGAGCGATTAACCAGCCTCGGTTGTTTAGCAGCTAGCTTTTCCATCATGGTTTGCAGTTGCTGACAATAGACATCTGCCGTAATCGTCTGGCCAGATTTAAGAAAGCTGTAGTGAACGACACCAGCACTAGTCCACCAAACGCTCACAAGTAACTTTTTTGGAGTCAATTTTCGCTTGGGGCATGGTTTGGCTGGTTCGGCAGGGTTCAGCCATTGCGATGAGCGCTTCCGATTATCATACAGGATCCATTTTTCATCACAGGTAATGATTCGATTCAAAATCCCTTCATTATTGTGCCGGTTGAGTAATGCAACGTAGCAGTCAACGCGCGTTTGTTGATTTGCTTCACTCAATTCGTGAGGTACCCACCTTTCAAGCTTTTTGACCTTCCCAATTTGCTTCAAGTGGATTAAAACAGTTTTATCACTAACACCGCAGCCTGCAGCTAACTCGGACGTGGTTTGCGATGGATCCGCTTCCACAATAGCCTTCAATTCTTCATTATCAACTTTGGTCTCCGGCCGTCCACGGGGCTTGTTCTGCAGGTCGAAATTTCCAGAACGAAAACGTTGGAACCAAAAACGCACTGTGTTTTCTTTTGCGGCACCGTCGCCATACACATCATTAATCCTTCGAGCCGTTTCTGCAGCACTGGTGCCACGGTGGAACTCGTACTCGTAAATACCGCGATATTTCAAGTTTTCCATTTTGTAAACTGAGTGACGCAAAGAAAAAAAACAATTGAGGAAAAAACAAATGAATTATAATTTTCGAAACACAAATACTTGAGTAAATAGCTGTATAAATTTGAATTTGGAATTCCTAACCAAAGAGAAGATATTTGAGATCAAAGTTGCCAGTACGGCAAAACGCCAATTTCATATGTAAGGACCCAATATATACAAAGTTCTTAACACCATTTTATTCATATTTATAAATAAATAATAAATAAATATTAGGTTTATTGACAGCAACATAGTATGTACAAGATCACACCTGAATAACACTTCTAAAAACACATAAATTGCAGACAATACATCAGACACAAAAGCTATCAAAAGGTCTGGGCTCATCTAATAGCATCCCCTCGGCCAAAATACACCCCACCAATATAGAGCAAACCCAGCCACGGGGACACCAGATGTTTTTCAGCCCACACCCTTAGTATATCATTGCACATTTGAATAAAATATTCATCATTTAACAATAGTTTCTGCTTATTTCTGATTGACAACATCGATTTACTATTCTAGTTCCAAGACAGTTCATTAATTCGTATATTACCCCTCAACATAATATTAATTCATTATTTAGACATGCTGAAGAGTGTGGCCGGGATACGAAATTTAGTATTCGGGTTGAAAATTTGCTGTTATTAAGAATAAATGTGAAATTACAATAGTTTGAAGAATAAATACTTTCGGGCTGGTATTGACATGTTGCATGAATAAGTAGATGAATATAAAAATAGCACCATGCAATTACAAGAAAGAAGCATAGAGAAGAAGGCAGATTTTTTTCGGGTTGCTTAGTTAGTAAAACACCTTAAGGTGTTAAACAGGGTTACTGGTTAGATTCCCGTTGGTACCTCGATTTTTGAAATAAGGGTAGGCTTGTTTTCACTCAAGGCTTATTTAACATGTTTTGGTTGGTAGGGGTTTCCACGTAGCAATAAGCCTACCAGGATGTAATGTATGTAACGAAAATGGTACAGGCGACGTTGTGGCCTAGTTGGTAAGACGTTGGTCTTCCACTCGGGGATTTTGGTCTCGATTCCCGATGGTACCATAAAAGCAATAAACGAATTAAAAAAATATTGTCTGGTAATATAATACTCAAACGCGATATATGTTATTTGTGTGAGTACTGTTATATATGGAAGTATTTCCAACACCCTCATGGTAGAGAAGGTACAAAAAAAATATCTACGATATCTCTATATGAGTGAGTTTGGTGTCAATCCATGGTTTTATCCTACTCAATTTCTGCTGGGCATGCTCGAGTTTAACTCCTTGAGCGTAAGAAGAGATCTGCGTCTACTGGTATACGTAGTCAAACTCGTTCGAGGAGTGGTGAGCTGTCCAACATTACTACAAAGATTAGCGTTAAATGTTCCTAACAATTACACTAGACTGTGCCGGCAAGAACTGGTCTCAATAACATACGCAAGAATGGATCTTCCAGCCACTATGCGTGTTGGAAGGGCTTTAACTCTTTTGAACGGGACTGCTTCGGATATTGACATATTTCATATCACATTACCTAAAGCAAAAGAAAATTTTCTTCTAAGATTGAGCGCGTTAGAAAGTACTCATCAACGTATTTAAGTGACTTTGAATACATGTGTATGTGTGTATGTATGTGTATGTTTGTGTGTATATATGTATGCATATACATATTTTTTATTTTGTATAATTTTTTTAAATTTTATGTAATAATTTTTTTTTAATGTTTACACTTCTTGTATCTTGTATTTTTCAATGTAATTGGGCTAAGCCTTTTTTAAAAAAATAAATAAATAAATATGGTGGTGACCTTGAGTTTTTCATAACTTACCTTCTTCAGTGGTTCTTAATCCTAAGGTTCGAATAGTGGAGCACAAGACAATATTTTCCCAGTCACGCTCTTTAACTTCCTCATCAACAATCTGAATATCTTGAAGGGTACTTATACGAATAAATGAAACAAAAGAAAAGTGATATGCAATAAATGAAACATTGAAGTTAGTTAGTGAAAAGTCTGAGTATACGAAAAAGGTGTTGGGGTTGGTGTATGCGAAATAAAAAAAATGGACTCAATTTTATCTGTCTACCTTAATACAAAGTATTTCAAGATAGTGACAAAAAGTATTTTTCACTGGATTTAACATCTTTTGAAATGGACCATTTAAAGGTATTGCGGGGCAAAGGCCTACCGAGGCAAAATGCGAAAAAATTTAGCGCCACTGAATAAGATTGTCGCTTGTTTTGAATCCAAGTCACGGCGCTGCCGTGTCGGGGAGTCCCGCGTCCCCGCGCTTAAATATAAATAAACCCCGGCCAATCTTTAAGGAAGTTGAAAAATAAAGGCGGGAAAATATGCTGCGCGGGAAACGAATACGGCAATCGGAAAAATGTCTCTGTCAAATGTTCACGCCCGGCGCGTAGGTACGGCTCGAAATCGCGGAAAAATCGAATAACGTAAACAAATTTCATTCTTTCCCTTGCTCATCCAGTGTAATAATGTCAATATTTGGGGGAGATTAAAGAGTAAATTTGAATTATTTAGTATATATTTATCATGTCTTTTGTTGTATCACCAACACAGTATTCTTTTCCGTCATAACAATAATACTATATTTGAAAGTGTACGAAATTCGCAGACGACTGACAAATATTTTACCAACTAGGCATTATGAACTGCCCCACTTTATCATATGTCATATTAAAATCAAATAACATTGTGCTTTTTCGCGGCTTAAAAATATTTATTGCATCCATCAAAACCTGTCGATTGAGGTTAGACGTATAATGACCGACGAGCTCATTATCGAAAAAGCCGAGTATGATCACCTGGTCTTAAAAAAATCGGAAAAAAAGTTGCAAAGATTACAAAATGTTTGTTGAAGGTATTGTATTCCAGAGGACGTATCTCCCCTTTTATGAGAGCTTTTAAAATTATTGACAAGAAATAGGGATGGTTTCTTTATTTAAGCGTACTCATGCATTAAACCATCAAGTCAAAAATGCCAAACTCTTTGAAAAACTGAATTGGAATAAAGATATTCATAGCTATGAAACTAAAAGCAGAGAAACGCTTTTAATCATCCCGAGTCAAAATCTAACGTTATTCGAGGGATCCTTCTCATATTAAGCCAGCAAATGCTGTAATGAATTGCCCTTGCCCTTGAAGAAGCGGGTGAGTAGTTGCACCTTTAGAAATGCTCTGAAAAGTTATCTTCTAAATAGTAAGGGATTTTTTTTGTGATTTGAACACTTATTTGCTTTCTTTCTTTTCGCGCTGACGGTGATTCGGAGGATATGTGCGTTCTCTTCTCATTAGTTTTTATATTACTGTTTATTTGTTTTCACTTTTCATATAATAGTTTGCATGGATGCACACAATTTTCTTTTTAATTTTCATACTATTTGGACTTCTTTCAATTTTTTCACTGACAGTTAATCTGAGGTGGTATTTGTGAGTTTACTTTTTTACTATTTCTGTCGTTTATTGATTTTTTTTCTTTATCTACATGTACATACAAGAGTGAGCTGAAAAACATCTGATATTTTTAAATCAACAATGTTTTTAGAAATAAATTATTTGAAATATATTGTGGGATAATAGAACGATAACGGCTGTTTCAATATAATTATCACTTGATAAACATGCGATTCATAGCTTCCAAAAAATCCGAATTTACTCTTCAGATACGAGTAACTCGTCCTTTATTTTTTACAACTTTAACCTATGTTATTTTGGCTGCCTATTTATTAAATCACTGCCGCTAGTCTGACACGAGGGACAAGGCGACGAAGAGAGGGAGTTATAAAGTCAAACCCAACATTAACTTCTAATACATGCATTTGCAAAAAATAGGAAATGCATTTTATTCGGTTTGTATCAATAATTTTTGTTTTACGTGTAGCCATGTTATCGTTATTTGTATGAATTTTTCAAAAAGCTTAATGGAATTCTTTGCATTGATAAATCATTGTTTTTAAGATAATTACGATTTTTTGTTTTGCTATTTAAAAACTAGAGTAGGGATGAAAATATAATGGGTAGAATAAAGTCATATTGGTTCTGAGAAAGACCAATGAAAAATTCTGCGATTGATAATCCAAGAAAATATTCGTAACCGTGTTTATTGATTTGTCAGGAAGATCATGACAAAACAATGTTTTTTTTTTTAAATATTTAAAATTGAATGTTAAATTCGATCAATTGCAAAATATTTCTGGTATCTTTTAAATATTTCAGAAACTCTCACATTCAACAGATCTGAAATATAGATAGGATGAGCAATGTCTCCATATAAATCAGCACTCGAGATCCCCGTAGGAAATCGCATACCAAAAGTCCGTTTTAGAGGTGAAGAGACAGCTGGTGCTTTACATTATGAAATGAAAAGTGTTATTAACACCCTGAAATGAAATGAAATTAGTGCTTGTGCTATCCGAAACTTAATATTCCACTGTTTGCATGAAATTCCAATATTTGGTGCAAAATATAACCACGTTATATGCACAATAGAGAAGCATAAAAAATATTTATTTATATTTAATGCTGGGTTTGGCCTTGTTGAAAATTGTGTTTAAAAGTTCTTGTCAATTTGTTTAATGCAAGTGTTGAAAATATTGACAAGAACATAAAAAAGCTTATTGAAAATAACTTGAAATATGATTTATTTACAGCGATCGGGAAATACAACTAGTTAGTCCCAAGCCGTGTAAGGCTGCTGGGTAAAATTTACCTTCTGTACGAATATACGAGTATATGTAAATCGTTCAGTTCCAAACGCAGTTTATTCAATTTTAAACGTTTTTATTTCATTCTTATTTAAAAATCCCAAGTGTGTCATTTTTTTCGAAGCTTTTTTTCAATGTGTTGTATGATGATTGTAAAATAAATAACGTAAAAATCATTGGTTTTGTAACTGGTTTTTACTACGAAATTAAATTTTGAGTTTCAATATTTTCTCTTTATAATTATAAAATAATGTAATAAAAGTATCACGATTTAGAATGCGGGGAGTTTCTAAATGAAGACGAACTATTTATTACTGAGGTTTGAATAAATATTTTCTTTTCCAACAAAACGTGTTATTTAAATAGGTATTTTTCTCTTTTAATGTTGATGTTCTGAAAATGGCTTCTTTCATTTAAGTAAAAAAAAATTCGATTATTATAACTAGGTTTTATTTATTTATTCGGTAAAATGTGTAGGTATATAAAATTCATTCAAGCAGGAAATTTTCATTTTGTGTATCTGAATAATTCTCAAAATACAAAAAAATATGTTTTTAAAAATGTAAGTTACGTATTTTGATTTCATATCTTAAGTTAAAGCTAGGGGGGAGTAATTCTCCAGAATTTAAAACATTTAACTAATTAAACGTTAATGTTTTATTTTAAAATATATGACTATGCCAAAAGTCGATTTAAGGCAATCATGGAACGCTGATTATTTCAAATCCATTCATATATGTTATGTTTAGGGTACACTGTTTCTATACATCTAGTTTTGCTCAGTTGCAATTTATTCCAAACCACTAATATTTGTATCAAAATTAAAGCAATTTATTATATTTCCCCAAATGTCAGATTTAAAGAAAATAAAAATATTGTATTGGGATCAGATGGGTGCGTCACGAAGATAAGTAATTTTTATTTATATATATTTAATGTAAATATTGTTTGAAAATTGTTACATTGCAATAAAACATCCATTTGTCTGGTCCTCGCATTATCACTACATATGATCGGACGACCCCTGCGCGCGATAAATGTGTGACAAGCGTTGAGCTAGTGGAGGCTGACGGCATAAGCGATCCGATTGAGGTGCTTGCGATGGGCTAGACATAAAGGACGCAAAATGAGCAAATAAATTCTCGTCTTCTGAAACGTCATACTTAGTTTTTATTTCAACAAAGTTCTATCGGTGAAGGATAAATTTCTTCTCTTCACAGAAACTCATTGAAGTCACGCCGGAATATCCAAGGATTGAGTGGCAAACATCCACCTATTCTACAATTTTTGTACCGGTGCTGTACATTTTTCTTTCAGAGCCTCTATCTAGAATAAAACCTTTTTTACTAAATAAATTAAATTTGTAATTAGTGCATTGAATACAAATATGTTATTTTAATATCTCTTGTATAAAATTACTACACTCTTATTAAATTTGTCTTAAAAAAGAAAATACTTCACTGCTGACATAGTGATAAATTAAAAAAATCATGCATATAAAGAGAATATGTTTTTTTACCAATAAATACTAAAATACTTTTTTCTTTAATATTTGAAACGTTTTCTTCGATCATTCATCCATTTTTCTCACATTTTTATATATAAAAACAGTCAATTACATGAAAAGGATAAAAATATAAATAAAAACATAACCCTATTTGCGAGCGTGAAACCATGTTATCGTATCGTATCGTATCGTATTCAGATTCAATACAATTACGCTTCGCCGTATTCAATTTGTCAAAAGCTTTGTAGTACAAGAGCTTAACATTGCGAACATCGTACACGCTCAGGTGCTCCACTTTTCCCTTTTGTCTGAGAATTGATTTACACCCCGTGAAATGTTGTTGGCAGAATTTCGTTTTCTATTCGAATTGCCCCTTGGATCTGCGCTATCTTGCCCCCGTTCTACCCCCGAATATCCACCTTTGCTAACTCCCTGCCCAAGGTCAAAAGCTCACTTCACATTGAGTGCAATTAAGCCGATTCATTGAATTGCTGTTCTATCGAACGCGGATTTTTTGTGATTCGAGAGTTTTTCGATCGTCGTATTTTTTTATTTTGTCGGCTCTCTCATTTCCAATTTCAAACGAAATCTCTTGCATTTCAAACAGGAATTTCTCTTTTGATCTTAATATTTGGGTATATGATATTGTTTATAAATGTTTGGGTATATATTGTTCACATAAGATTTTAAAATCATTGAGTCCTTCTTTTTTAAACGAATAATTTTTATCGTTACATTTTTTTACTTATCTAAATAATAAGACAATGTAATTCAACTCAAAAGATAATAATGTAATTTAAAAGGTAATATAATTCCCCTTTTTGAACTTAGTTATTAATACTCACTTAGTGCTACAAAATATCTCCGCCACCCAACGTTTGTCTCTTATCAGTAAATCCGTCAATCTGGAACAAAATTTCGATTTTTTTATAATAATCTTAGTTTCTTCATTCAAAAAAGTTTATCTTAAAATATTTACGTTTGATAAACAAATAACCTTAATGAAAATATCAATTTTAAATTTAAAAATATATTAATAACAAGGATGAAAAAAAAGCACACTTTTTTAACAATTGATTTATACTAGCAGCAAAGTTGAAGTTTGGCCTGTTAATTATATATACTATATACATATACATTATTTAACATTGACTAGCTTCATCAATTTTATGAGAACACTTTTTCCTCCAGTATTTTTAGAAAGCATCACAAAAGTTAATTGAGTTATGGAAATTTTCCTTGATTTTTATTTAAGATCCAATACCAGCAACGGATCGTGAAAAATATTTATTCGAATAAATTTGGCGTGGCAAAAACAAACCACCGACAAAAAGTCAAAAAAAGAAGTTTTGTTTATGTTTTCGGATGAAATAAATAATTTATGATACATCAACATTGTCGATATTGGAAAAACCTTAAAAGATTTATGTTTGAATATTTAAGACTTATTGCAAAGAGAGTAGAAAACCTTCTGAGAACGCAACCATTCTATATTAACACACCTAATAATCTTTCTCATAAATCAACAAAACGGGAGAAAGTTTCCCTTTCCAAATTAACATCAGGAATCCAAAGATTTCCGTTAAAAATTTCGTTCAACTTATTAAATGAGGAAAGTTTTAAAGATCGAATTCAGAAACATTTCGTATTTTACAAAAGTATTCAATAATTCTTTGTTTTTATTTTTTTACGAGTGTACCTTGACAGTTCTTACCGTTTTTTTAAACGATTAAATTTTTTGAAAAAAGTATTTAAACAAACATGAGCTTGCAAGTTGAAATTCTATTATGAATTTCAGTGGAATATAATTAAGTGTAAACAATGAACTTTCTTTGTTTCGCTTAAAATTTTGTAAAGAATCTTTCATGCGAGAATTTTGTTTGGTTTTACCAAAATTTTATGTATACTTGATTAGTACAATCGATCTAACTTAAACATTGAAAATGACTTTAATTTTAATTAATCACAGTAATTTTTTTATTGTATTAATCACTAAAAGAAAAAAAATCAAGGTGTTAAAAAGTCGTTGATATAAAAATATTAAAAAGGTCGTTGATATAAAAATATTAAAAAGGTCGTTGATATAAAAATATTAAAAAGGTCGTTGATATAATATATTCGTTATTATAAGTCCTTGGTATCATAACAATACGGAAGCACTACTTATATAGTGTCATTTAGAGAAAAAAGTCTTTTAAAATTAATGAAATTTTTTTTTGCATTTAATGAATGAATGAGGCAAATCTCCTGGCTCCGCAATATACGTGATTGAACTGGCATAAGGGGCGTTGGAGACCTTTTTCGGGCTGCCGGGGACAAAGATATCTACTCTCAAGTGATATTCAACGTTGGTGGGACCTGATATGACATTGAGAAGAAGAAGATTTAATGAATAAAGATCACTCCAAAGGCACTTAATTTTTTTAAATTTCTGTAACTTCCTGAAATGTTACTTTCACATTTTTTAAATACATTTATTGTTATACTGACTATAAAACACTGTTGAAGTGGCTGATGCTATGAATCAACGTCAGTTAATAGAATTGTTAACAAAACGAGTAATTCTGAAAGAAGTAATTATACTCCTTCATAAATAGAAGTTCACGGCCACTATTCAAGAGGAAGAAGAAATAAGCAATGTGTTGTATAAACAACTTAAATGACAAACAACAAAAACTTATGTGTGTATAAACAACTAAAATACTAAATTTCGAAAAATGTATTTAATCATTAATTTATTGGATCAAATTATCAATAATTTACCTCGCTATTTGTGGTTTACTTATAAACATGTTTCTTACGCGAACATGAATCTGGTTTTGATTTCCGGCGAATTTTGTTTATGTAGCCAGGCTGACAATGAATATATTTTATTTTATTTTCTTTCAAGGGAATTATTTCTTAGTGGTTAAATTGATGGACGACCTCTGAGGCCTAGTTGGTAAGATGTTCGTCTCCCAGCCCGGGGATACGGGTTCGCTTCCCGTTGGAACCTAGTTTTATTGCAGTCTGGTTTTCACTTAAGGCCTCTTTAACATCTTTCTGGTTGGTTCTAAGATATTAGCACATGCCAATAAACCCGGCAGGTTGTACTGTATGCAACAAAAGTGTTATACAATAAATCACTTTAAATTCAAAATAACCCGATCTATTTGTTCGATTTGACCCCCAGTAGATCAAAGCGTACCATGACTCACATATATAGATTGTTACACGTCCCTAGCAAATTATTGGATTCTACAACAATTGATACTTGTTGCAAAAAAAAAACAGACATGTTTTATGACCTAGCATCTTAATGTAAAGTATTTGAAAATAAAACAAATGCGTTGGAGTATTTCCATGTTTGGCTATTTTTTTTTTTGTGCTTTCCAAGCTTTCGTTCTAGATTGAATATTTTATTGAAAAATACACGAGGATGCGCTTCTTGTACAATAATAAACTTATTTCTCACTGGTTGGTAACTTCCAAATTTGGGAGAGTACTATAGCTATTAAAAAAGGTATTAATACATACGATTATACTATTTGATTTGATTTAAATCGTTTAATGTTTTATAACCTAGCACGGTAATTTTAGATTGCATTTAAAAATATTTAATTTTCAGAAGGTGCCAGAATGTGGCTGGTCTTTGCATTGTGCATGCTGAGCACGGCATCTGGAGATGATCCGATCCCCTCCCTGCAGACCTGTCCAGAGCAGTGCATCTGCTTGTCCCAGACCCAGGTAATTTATTTCTCTTTCTTCCGTATCTTGTATGGTTTGTGTACGGTTTCTCATGTGTGTTGAATTTTATTCTAACCTTTTCATGTCTGGTGTACATTATTGAGTGTATAAATTTTGTGACTTTTTAAACGCTATATAAATGATTTTTAAGAAAAAAAACAGGAAAACCATCCTGAAAGAACTCAATTAAATTAAGCCTGATATACAATTTCTTTATAAAGTTATATCTCTTAGATTAAAATATACTTTCATTGAAACTTCATGAGCAGTTTCTAAACAAATTTGCAACCAAAAATCTTTTATTTTTAGTTAGTCTAAATTATTAAACAATTGTAGTTCAATTGATATTCAACAATAATTTACATTCAATTTATATTTGCATATGCAAATTTTATAGCCACAACCACTCTATTCCTATCTTTACATTTTTTTCTTTTTGTAATATTTTTAATCTTTCAATAAGAATGGGTAAGATTTCCGAGATTGAGCATTCTTGAGAAGAGTGTGATCTCTAAACGTTCTTGAAGAGAGTGTGATCTCTAAACGTTCTTGAGGAGAGTGTGATCTCTAAACGTTCTTGAAGAGAGTGTGATCTCTAAACGTTCTTGAGGAGAGTGTGATCTCTAAACATTCTTGAGGAGAGCGTGATCTCTAAACGGCCCTATATTAATTGTCCATATTATTATTTTTATATTATTTTTACTTCCACGTCAAATCGGTGCAATGAATTTTGAAATTTCTTTATAAAAATCAAATAAATATGACCAAGTCCATAGGTATATTTAAAATTCGAATTCCGGGTGAAAAAATGCCGATATTATTCAAGAAGCGGGGTTCAAACCGGTAAAATATTGCACGAAAGTCAAACATGTAATCGCGCTGCTGTTAAATCAGGTGATCTGGCAGGTCAATGCAAATCACCAAAATGATGAATTAATCGATCTGGAAAAAGGCCTTCTGAGAATGCATATTGTTTCTCTGGCTAAACGCAGTTTTGCACCGTCTTTTTAAAGCCACTATTGCACAGATTCTGTTCATGAATTTGTTGCATTAAAAAGTCTTGAATCATTTATCGATAATTTTCACCAGTTACCATTTTTGTTTTTCCATTTTCACTTTAAAAAAATAGGTTCAATGACATTGGGGCATGAATTGTGTACCATATTGTAACTTTTGTGGATGTAATGATGTTTCATGAATGGTTTGTGGGTTTTCACATCCTCAAAATCTAGAATATTGTTTATTGACATGATCACTGTGAGGAAAGATTGTCTCGTGTCACTCATTATATATTTTTAACTATAACAAGTACTAGTAACTAACTGTCAATTTCTGTAGCAAAATCGAGAGTGGTATTTCTGTAATCCGAACGCTGATTATGATCTCTGGGCAAAAGTTTTTGTACTAACCGGACTTGTAAGGATATGTTTGATTGTTGAGCACCCCTTCTTGTTGATGTTTGTGGAGACTCCTTAATACTTTCACTTATACGGTGATGTTAGCCTTCCTGCACGGCGAGAGTCTGAGGTCGTTCCAAACTGTTAAAGTTAACACAACCGACATGTTTTTATCAACAAAATCAGTCACAATTTTGGTACTTTGTTATGATTATAGCATAAAAACGTTATAATTTAAAAAAATACAGTTAATGTGAAAAAGAATAAATATTCATCTTTTTCTAATAAGACACGCCCTATGTGACTAGAAACTGTGTTCGTTTTATACCCTGAAAACCAGATAAAATATATTATTGTATTTTCCGTCCGGGAGAAACTTTGTACGATTTTTAAATTGTACAGAAATTCAGAGTTTCAACCACACCTTTTTATTATATAATGTTGTGAAGGCAAACATGTTATTATTTAATCATTGTTAAATACCATGCCACAAAGAGCGTATTTTGTTCTTAGAGCCACTGTAGAGTGGTGCCTTGACTATTTTATAGAGCTTTAACAACAATGATTATCGTACAAGACACAGATTTTGATTTTTAAACATGATTACAATAACTACCATAGTTGGTAAGACACTTATCTCCCATCCAGGGAGTGGCTGGTACGTTTCCCATTGGAACTATTTTAAAAATGATTCCAGTCTGATGTTCGCTTAAGACCTCTTGAATATCTTTCAAGCTGGTCAAAAAGATTGCCATATAGCAATAATCATGCCAGATTGTACTGTTAATAAATAACAAAATTGTTAATCAATACGACAATGTACGAGAATGCTTAAATTAATTTAAAGATATTATAAAATATGATTTATGTTACGGAATATCCGAAAATATAAGCATAGCAAGATATTGACATTTATTGAAATTTCGCATATGACTGTAAGGATAGTTCGATTTTATTATGTTCCAATTGAAATTTAATTTAATTCAATAATACAGTTTTCTTATCCATTATAACGAATAAGCTAACTCTAGAAGCAGACCCTCTTTGTGTAACAGGAGAAATCCGTGCAAAGTGGATAAAAAAAAAGTTATCACCCTGTACGTTTAGTCAGGAGCACAGGGATAAAATGAGTTGTCCTCATTCTGGTCGGTCCACAGTCTGGTACTTCACTACCTTCGAATCCTTGGCCGAAGCTGCACCAAAACGGCCTATATATGGTGTACTAATTTATTATAAGGACGTTGGGGGATTTATCTAACGATCCCGGGGCCTGGAGGAAGTCCTATGTACGGTGCATCCTGGTGTGTTATTTGCATCTTAGATACTGCCGAAAAAGATTACCTGAAAAAGATAGATGTATATTCATATTCACCTTACCCGCATATGTCATATTCACCTTACCCGCAAACCCACGGGGAATATTTTAAGAAAATATTTTTGGCTTATTAGTTTTCATTTTATCATAGTTTTTTTAATAGGGTATTTGGTGCAAGTTTTTCACTTTGTGGGAAAGAGTCTATGAATTTCAGAAATTTAATATAAAAATGATGTATACGATAACAATCCGAATACGTTTAAGTTTCACTGAAGATTTACGCATATATGTCAACTAACTTGAATATCTATTTCTTTCAAATCATCCTCCTAATTAAAAAAAAACTGGTTACGTTTCTGTTTTAGCACATCGTCATAATAATTCGAAATTCGATAAGCCTTATTGGTAATTTAATTTATAAAAAAAATAGAGCTCGACACGCTCATTATCTTCTTATACCTTGATAACGCTCAATCATAAAATTCAACGATAGTTTGAAAGTAAAATTCATTACAAAAACATTATTGATGATTTATTTAAAGCAAAATCTTTCTAATTTATTTTCATCTTAATTTTCATTAACGTGTTTCATAATGATTTAGTTTGTTACGTTTTCAAAAATTTTTATTAATTAAAAATGTATATTGAATACCTTTGTGAGTTCATTTGTAAATTTATGTTAATTTTCTTAGTTTTTTTGACAGCGAATATTGGTCAATATTTAATTTAATAAAAAAAATTGTGGCCACAATAATCTCTAAATATTAAGTTTTGTTAAGAATGTTTGCGATGACTTAAAAGTGAAGATTTAAAAATATCATTCAAACTTCAGTTTATAATTAATGATTTGATTAATTTTGAGTCACCAAGTAGCACTAATTTATTTTTATTTTTTCCAGGTGTTATGTAACAATGGTGGCCTGGTTGACATCCCTATTAAAACTCTGCCTATGACGGTGGAACATCTCTCTCTGTCGAAGAATCACTTTCCCGTGATCAGGAGTGAAGCTTTCGCTGGATTGCGAGCCCTTCGTAGACTTTCATTGGATGGAAACAGCATCATCGAGTTGCGTCCCTTTGCGTTTCGAGGTCTTCCAAGATTGAAAGAACTTTCCATTCAACATACATCATTAGACTGCATTGGACAATTTACATTTGCTGGTCTTCAAAATATAACTTCAATCCTTCTAGGACACAACAGGATAAAAAAAATCGAAGGAAACGCGTTTGCTGGGACATCGAATATAAAACATCTTTTACTAAATAACAACCCCACGCACACCATAGAAACTAACGCGTTTTCGGGGCTAACAAATGTGGAACATCTCGTATTCCCATCGGGAATAAAAAACATAGAAGTAGATGCCTTTTCTGGTTTAACTTTTGTGAATTCCATTAAGTTGGCTTTTATGGACCTTTCAATGGTGAGGAGATATACATTCAGAGGCCTCTTACACGTAAACGTGTTATCAATTCAAGAATCAGATTTGGGAATAATAGACTACGGAGCATTCGAAGGCATGAGCTATATCGGCCTTTTAAACATTTTCAACAACAAAATCGATGCGGTTCGAGAGTTTAATATCACTTACAATAATAGTGTTAGGGCTATACGCTTTCATGGAAACCATCTCCTGGAAAATCCTGATCCGGACTCGGTGATAATCGAAGGAGTTCACAAACTGGCAGTGACGGCCAATCATTTTCCGTGCGACTGCAAAGCCCGAGGATTGGCCGATGGGGCATTTGGTAATGCGACAACAGGAGACTTTTTGGGTAAAAACTTCTGCATATCTCCTCTTGAAGCCAGAGGAAAGAAAATGAAAGAACTTGAAGCAGAATTTTCTGTCAATTGCGAAGGAAAAGTGACTAGTGGTCAGGGACCCGGTGAATTGGCATCACACTCAGACATATCAGTGTTATCGTTATACGTTAAAATATCTTTAATATTTCAGTATTTGATATTTCAAGTATACAGTTGATCTTAAAAAATATTTCTTAGAATCATTTACCCGAGAAATATTAAAAATATGTTAAATATAAGCTTTGTTGTGTAAATAATTAAAATTCCTGTTTCAATGTGTTTTCAAGTAAGAATGTAAAAAATGTACATAATGCTTGTTATAACGTGTTGTGTTCAACGAATATACGATTTAAAATTAAGCTTAAAACATTATTAAAAGGTTTTTGATTATAAATATTTGCATTCTTACGAAAAACCTTGCTTACACCCATTTTTATTAATTTAAATATATAAATTTTCAAGACTGATCATTTCAGACTGAAATATCTAAATCTATTTGTTGTTTTGACGCTTACCATTTTATTATGAAATATTTTTACCAATATGAAGCTTTTGATGCTTACAATTTCATTATGAAATATTTTTACCAATATGAAGCTTTTGATAAACCGAATGGTGTTATTTTATTGTTGAAAATTTTCATATATCCTTAAGTTTGAATGGTATATTGTTTTGAAATAAATCATAAACATGATGAATAAATACCCGTTGTGATTTGAAGCTTAATGTTATTAATAATTGTAAAAAAGTTAATAAAGCTTAAGTAAACTAATACGGTGTTCCACTTTAACCCTTCTATTGAATATGGGAAACCAAAAAAAATCATAAGTTACTCTGGCGAATATATTATTAATTTCGATTCTTAATATTAATGATATTTTATTTTAGAAATTATGAAAGCTTCTCAAATTTAACGCCCATAGTCAAATAAGTTTCTTTCAGCTTGGGTTATAATATTTATTTCCAGTTTCACGCACAGTGTCAAATTTAAAATAATAATAAACACCAATATATAACTATTCCTGAATATATTATATCAACGTTAAAAACGACCAGTTGGTTTCTGTAACATAATTAAAAATTTATTTGGTGATGCATTCTTACAGATTTGGATATAAATTGTTTGTATAATTTTTTTATTTCGTGTAAGAAGGGTTCCAAAATATCTACTACCATACACATTAGCCAACTATACTTTCTATTACTGTCGCCTCTGATAAGTATTTATAACGTATTAACACTTTTGAATTTGATATTACTTTTATCTGCCCAATTAATTGATTGATGAAAGTAATATATTCTGCTTTGTAGATCTTGTGATGTATGAAAGTAACATATTCTGCTTTGTAGATCTTGTGATGTATGAAAGTAATATATTCTGCTTTGTAGATCTTTTGATATATTAAAGTAATATATTCTGCTTTGTAGATCTTGTGATATATGAAAGTAATATATTCTGCTTTGTAGATCTTTTGATATATGAAAGTAATATATTCTGCTTTGTAGATCTTGTGATATATGAAAGTAATATATTCTGTTTGAGGTGGAATGTAATTAATTTATATAGTGTTGAAAATTATTAATTGATTTTGATAACACCTCTCAAAAAAGGTTATCTCAAATTGATTCCTGAAGCTTCACACACCACCTATATCTCTGATACTAAGCGACAAACCATTTTACGTCAAGGGATCAACAATGGCAAATCTTTGTCATAATACCTCGTCCTCTTATATCGATCCAGAACAATAAATTAATTCGATTAAGATGAAATCGATCTCCTATCCAAAGCCACATCTCTCAGATATAAATCTTACATATACATTCGAAACATCCCATTAACGGACTTGAATACAAAATTTGAAATAAAATAGTTTTAAATTACAAAGAATATTTATCTGAAATGTAAAAAAACGTTATTTATTTTGTTCTATTTTAAAAATGACACAAAATCTCACATAAAATATAATATACTCGTATGATACTAGAAGGTATGGATAAGGCACGAACGACATCTATGCGGCTGGTTAGAACAAACATAGTCTATGTGCTATCTACTCGTAGTATACATATGATGTGAAGAAAGCTTCCATAAAGAATGTGAGGTTTGGGAATACTCGGCCATATATCTACTTGTACTGGGAGTGCACTCGTTATGTGAAAATCTTTAAAGAAATACCGATTTTTATCCTCAATAATGGAAAAAAGTAGAACAAAAAATACAAACTTTGTGATTCAGATTTTGCAAGGTCAATGACTAAGTGATCTATTAAAAAAATAATACCCTTGGAGAAACGTTTTTAAATTTTTTATCGATTTTTCACTGTTTTGGTTTTTCATTAAATGACCAACCAGCTACGTTTAATATAAAAAAATGTAGGGTCTTGGCATCTTCAGCATTTTGACTAACTATTATGTGACAGTTAACCCATTTACACAAAACAATGCAATACATTTACTTTCTCGTTCACTTTTTATTAATTGAACTTTTTGCGACTTTGTCAAATTTAAAAATAAGTTTCAAATATTAAGTTTAAACTAACTTTATACGTTTTGTTAAAATACTTTATATCGTTTACTTTTTTTAGAGGCCACATTATACGACCTTTCGATATCGTCAATCGGGTTCAAATACCTGCGGTTCGCGGACTAATTATTTTTGAGATTCTTTTTCTAACTTTTGTGCTAGCTCTTTGTAGTTGCCTATTAACAATTTTTGGAGCATCCGTGGGGTATATGTGATTTTATATACCCCACGGAGTTGGAGAATCCGTGGGGTATATAAAGCACTTTATGAATTGTTAGTTTTTCAAATAACAGAATATTGATTGACTTTTATATTTCATATTTCGAAATTTCATTTATTGATTACAATAGAATTATTTGTTTTTATATTTAACGTATGTGGATGAAATTTGCAATAATTTCTGTAACATACTCGTATAAAGGCTACGTTTTTAAGTATATTTTTTACATGTTATGTGAAAAAAAAGGTACATCAAGGCAGCTGTTACAAAAATCCTGGGGGTTTTCTACACTTATCTTCCGGCAACATTATTAAAGCTGCTGTAAATACTTTTCTGAAAACATCACGCACAAGCTCAAGTACTAATTATTTGGTGAAGAGTAGACATAATGTCCTGTTTTGGTATTTTCTATATTAAACATTCGTTATATACAGCACAATCCGAGAGATGTTGAAGAGACCTACAGTGGAAACTAGACTAGAACTTTCTCTGTATAACAAATTGTGTTTCAATAGGAATCAATCCACGATCCCCGGGGCTGAAAAAAAACAGGTTTTTTTCCAATTAGTAATGGAGGTCGTTACATTTTTTCCTCAATCTAACGTTTGGCCCTTAGATGTGAACTGATTAAATATCACTAATAATATGGTTTTCACGAATTAAGAAAGAACGGTTTGAATCGTTACTCAACTTCTTCGAGTGACTTACGTGTCTACCAAATGATGACTGGCATGGTTTATTTCAGTAGTTTCCCACAATAATGATACATTATATATTATCAAAGCATGCGCTTTAAGCCGAACGATCATCTTCATCGAAGACTTCATCCTCGTTTGTTTGGCCATGAATTTAAAATAGCAGGATTGAATACTTATTTTCAGGATTGTACATGAATTCTCCGAAATATGGCAGTTCTTGGATTTACATGAGTTTTATTTTCCTATAAGTAACATTTACCTCTACACACGTATACTCACACATTGACATACATTTATCTACACACCAGTAAATGCGCAAACATTCACAAAAATTTATAAGTATCGTGATGTAACCAAAGTTGTGTATCTTTTTTTGCTATTTATTCTCTAGGAACGATTTATCTCTTTTACTTATCTTGTTTCTGATGACAGCGTGTGAAAACTTTTCGAGTCAAAAAACGTGGCTTCTCTGACCATATGTTATTTTATAAGCAATTTTGGTTCAAATGACACATCTCTCGCATTGTGCGTGTTTTGAAGTATTCCAGCCAACATAAGATTGCATTGTATGGAATGGTAGGAAAGGATATTTAAAAAAATGAATTTATTTATGAAACACTTTTCATAAATTACTGAAAAAGTTTACGCTTAAATTGATAGGTATGAAAATCGGTTTAGAGTTATAGAAATTTTAACATTCAGGGGCACAACTAATTTCTATGAACTTGAAAAATTCTTCAAAACTATAATAAATAATGAAAATACTTGTAATTATTAGAGTTGTGTTTCTTCATAGTTATTTTATTTTTGGAAAGTAATAATTTGGTTTTCTTTTATTCAGAGATTTAAATGTGTTCATTCATTATTTTTGTTCGAAAAAGTATATTCGTTCAAATAAAACTTTTCTTTTTTCACGTCCAACTCATTCACGTTATGATTAGTACATAATGTTATATGGTTTTTAACATTTTTAGGGAATAACTTTTATGAAATATTTAAAATAACATTATGGAAAGAACACTTCAGGAGCGGAAAGATAAATATTGTCTTGTGTTTTGGTTAAGAGAAATAATAAAAAGTAAGGACAATTTTATAAGAAGAGATTAAGTTTCCATATATTTGTGTTAAATGTATTGTATTTAATGAGTCAACTATTTTATAAAAATAAAAAAATATCTAAAGATTGTTAAAACCAAAAAAATCCTAATTGGAACTATGACCAAATTTTTATTCAATGTTTTTATAGATGAAAGATTTTCCAGGTAAAGCTATAACGTGCAGAACGATGGAATATTATTTGTCTAATTGTATTACACTTTTATTGTAAACAGTAAAACTTTTGTTGTAAACAGTAAAACAGTGAAACTTTTGTTGTAAACTGTAAAACAGTAAAACTTAGACGTATTACCACGTGGAAATCTCTTCACTCAACCAGAAAGATGTCCAAGATTTCTTAGGGTGAAAAATCGGACTGGAATGGGAAACAAGCATATTACAATCTAAGCCACGAGGTCGTCAATATAAAATAAAAATATATCAGAATGGTTTGGGGACATATACCATAAAGAATAAATTAACAATCTTCATTCGAGTGTATGGGCCGAAAAATTTGCTAAAAAACGTACTGCTTGTTTGAATAGAAAATAAATCAGTAGGTAAGTAAAAACATGCGAGTAGCTCGACCGATTGAATTTAATTCTAAAAAAAAACAGTCCTAAAATAGAAGAGTACGCATGACAGGGTATATTGACAAGAAAGAGGTGAAAAATATTTGTAAGGGTAGAAAAAAATATCTGTTCTTTTTGCCTACCCCAATAGAGATTATGTGCGTTGCTGATTATCATGATGTAGAGTATTTATTTTTAGTTATTATATTTTTATAACTGATGTGCTATGTAGGGATAAAGACCAAGTTGAGGTGGTTTGGATTTGTCTAATGAATGGGATATGATTTCTTGTAAACTGACTTAATAAAGTTGTAATGCAAGCATAATTGAGAGTTGTAGGACGACTGACCAAAGTATGGTTGGACAAAGTGAATTAAATTTTGAAAGAAAGTAATATAAGGTGGAAGATAAATATTTGGAGTTGTATGATAAGATGTATGGATGTTTGGAAGGTGAAAGAAGTATGTTGTGATAGGAAAGTTTTGCGTTCTGTTCTCTCTACCTATCGTACAAGAGGATAATAAGTATGTATGTTAAGTGATAAAACTATCTGATTCTTTGAAATGTTATAACATAATACATCAATCAACGATTCCCGGGACTAACCAACAGATGGCGCCTCTAATAACAAATCCATACCATTCTCAGTTAGTACCCACATTTAGAAGTTACGTGTCAAACTTTCATGTCATTGAGTTACAGTGGTTTTAGTGACGATACTTTTGCTATTTTCAAATCAATGGAAAAACCCGAATTTTCTGCTCTTTTATTCAACATTTTTTCCACTTGTAACGAACTTCAGGACATGTCGGACAAATCAGGGTAATTCTTATCATAATAAGAGGATAATATCTCTAACAGAGAAAACCCTGCTTATGGGTGAACAAACCTTCTTTAAATTTAGAGATAGCAGATCAAATGATTTACTCGTATACACATAACATCACGCTGTGTCCTTTGTGAGATAAGCAAAGATAACAGATTTCTACATTTTTCTATCTAAACATGCAAAATTTGCCACCTTCACAGGCACAATTTTATATCATATATAGCCCTTTTTTTCAAAATCTAAAACATATGCACAAACAACGATTTCCTCACTCTAACACTACCTCGTACGCCTAGCTAGAACTTCTGACTGTTATACATATAAATCATTTCTGATTTCTTCTTTCTACCTTCTTTCATATACTGACACTCGACAACTTTTCCTCAGTGCATGTATTTCCATATCATTAATCTTACTTTCATTTTTCAAGTCCAAGATTCTCTCCCTAGTATGGCACAGTTGAGTTAATATATAATCACATTTTGTGAAGTTCACTTTTGGTCATGTCATATTTCTCGAGTCTGTCTAGTATTCATTTCTCAAAGGAACCAATATTTCGTTTTATTCGGATAGGTCAGTAAAAATTACAGAAAAGTAAAAAAAAATAATGACAAAGTAGAGTTAAACGATACGAATTGGTTTTTCAAAAGTAATGGATAAATCGAAGTAAAAATTAATATTGTTCCATTTTCCTATTTGGTGCAGAGACCAAACCACTCAAATCGCAAAATAGTTAAATCATTTATACCTATGAGATGGTGTGTTGGATGTAGCTCTTCCATATTCCATGAATGACCTGAATAACCAGTTGATCGATTACTGAAGGTGCATTTCTGTGCGAAAAGAATCCAACGATACATTAAACACAGCGTGAGTGGAAAATGACAGATTTGAGTGGTCGATTTTGTCGGGAAATTGGAATGATAAAAAGAGCAGAGATGTCGAAAACCCACCCGAATGAGTGATCAGGTGGAAAAAAGAGTGATGTACTTACTTCAGGGGACAAAATATCACTTATGCTGAATAAGGATGGTTATGACCATGGCGATGATGATCCCCGAAATTGAGGAATCGACCAAGAAGAACATAAACTGAAAAAAATCAAAAGATAATAAATTATAATTAATAATAGTACAACTGATACACCTTCATGGGCTACTTAGTTTTCCTAAGACACCTGGTTTCTGATGCGTTGGTTGCGGGTTCGATTCCCTTTGGCACACATTTAAAAAAAAAGTGCCAGTTTTGTTGTACTTCAAGCCTCTTTAACGTCTTTATAGTCGGTTGTAAATGACTGCCTCGTGGCAATAAACTCGCTAGGTTGCACTGTAGGCAAGAAAAGCCTTATACAAACGCAACTAAAAAACAAAAATTATTTTGGTTAATAACAACCTTATGAATACGAACGTTCATACGAACACTACACATATACTTTACACTACACCTAAAGTCAAATGTGTTATTATCACATATAGGAAGGCCTACAAAGGTTTCTTTGTAGTTCATCTTCCTTGGTAAGTTTTATGCGGTTTTCTTACTAAATATATTTTCTAAACATATGTCGATGAGGAAAATACCTAATCCAATGACCGCAGCCACCATCTTCTTAACCTTACACTCATCGTATATGATATATTTATTTGGTAATGTTTTAAATCTCTAAACGGCGCTTTAAAATTGCATTTTATAAATGTTATTAACTTTGAACGATGAATTACATATTCATTGAAATTAGATTTGAAGAGTTCTTACAAAAATTATACATTTACGAAGAAAATATAAAATTTCTACGGATCCTGTATTTTAGTTGGCATCGAATTAGTGTTGAGTTT
Source organism: Odontocerum albicorne (assembly GCA_949825065.1). Lineage (NCBI taxonomy): Eukaryota > Metazoa > Arthropoda > Insecta > Trichoptera > Odontoceridae > Odontocerum > Odontocerum albicorne. Next base: position 26,989,814 of record OX463842.1, on the reverse strand, counting down.
TGTTGCGAGATGTAATATCGAGTTACCTCTCTAGGCTCTCGACGGTGTAACAAATCATAGCTTGTTCTGGGGTAGAAACTTAGTTTGAGTTGACTTGGAGTTTTGGAAAATTAATTTACATCAGTAACATTTTTTTAACAAAAAAACTTTAGCAAATTTATTTTAATCATCATAATATTAATCTAAACTTCAGACTTTCAGTAAAAAATAACAATAATCATATTTCTCTTCATTCGATTTAGAATGACAATAGAATCTGATAAACAATGATGAAATTTATGGAAATAAGCATTTAAAGTATGTTGGTAAGACTACGATTTTTTTCTGAGAATGACGATCAATCAAATTAAAAGTTTCCAATTCATGGATTACGGGTTCGATTTCTGCTGGTTACAGTTTTTTTTAAATGGTCTAGTCTGGTTTTTGCTTAAAGCATATTTACATAAACATTGTTAAAATTTTAAGTATTATATAATATTTTAATTAAACATGTATACAAATAGGTTCGAAGACTTTCAGGGCTATTTTCCGCCGGATGAAAAAATATTTTCGAAGTTGTTGCCATTTGAGTTGGCTTAAAAGAAGGCGTTGCAACTTGCATACTCAGGGAGATGCTAAAAATGTTACCAAATATAATAAGCACATAAGAAGTAAATATGTTTTTGGCATGCTTTTACGACTGCAGCGTGAACATACTCGTGGTGATCAGCGCTAGACCCTGCGAACGTATCGCGTGCCTCGACATCATCCTGAGGATGAAGGCTGCGACGGCTTCAAAACATCGACCATCATTTAAGCAAACTCAACACGATACACAAACCTAATAAACCATTTAAAACTAGGTAAATATGTATGCAATTTTAAAGCGATAAAATCTTGAGCATTCTTATGAATTTTGGAAAATTCATAGTTCATCTACTATCGTTATTCTTGATAACATAGAAAATATTTTGAAATGAGAAGTAATATATTTTAAGCTTCTTAATATTATTAAAATGATTAAACTCACCATATTCCAAGTATCGATTTATCGTGAGTCAAAAATGTTTTCGTTAAATTTAATGGCGAGTAACTTATGGCCGTTTTGACACAATACTTTTCGTAAGAAATAGTTATTATATATCTGATATACGAGATACCAAAAAAAAAAAAACAATCAGAGGAAGTGTTGTAAGTTGCTATACGTAATATCAAAAGACTTGAATACGATTTGAAAAATCTTACCTCATTTAAAAACTGAATGTTACTGATACGTGATTTAAATGATAACTTTTAGTTTAAATGAAAAATTTGCACCAAGTTGAAAATATCAGATTATACTAATGACTACTATTTTGTAGAAAAACATTGTTTAAAAATCTAGCCTAAAAGTTATTATTTTTAGGACCCTATTGCGTTCCAGTCTTGACCAGTTCACCGGGTTTGAGGTCTACTTCAATTTCGTTGTCCCTCCACCCTGCCTTTCCAAAAGACTTTCCAAATTATCCTCTTCTCAATGTACTCGTATTATATGATTAAATAATTAGATAACTAGTTGCAGATAGTCTGTATCCGTTATCATTATTACATTATTGTTATGTGACAATTTCTTTCAATCAATCCGGAAGTTGTTGGTTGAAAGACAGGTGTTTTGCCAATTTGTTATTTGTTATTAGTACAAATCGTTCATGGATTGGATAGATTACTTTATTAAAATATAAATGTTATAAATTTCCATCCATATCCTTATTTGCATTGAGATTTATTTTCATTTTAATTTTGTTAGTTTTTCTGACATATTATTTTCATATATTACGTTCAGGACACGATCATGAATACCGATAATAAACATAAAACAAAAACTGGTTGATTGAAAAAAAAACATTATTTACCTCAAAATATTCCTCGTGTATACCATAACTCTGATGCAATTCCCGTCTTAAACCCTATTTTCCTTGAGATTTTTATTTAATTTAATTTTTTATTAGTTTTTATTTTATTTTATTTTCCAACAATTCTTTAAAACCACGGTCAAGGATACCAATAATCATTTAACAAAACTGATCGATTAGAATAAATAACTTTAAAGCAGTCAATCTGCCGGATGTATTTGTATGAAAGTGTTAAATAAATAAATAAACAGATTAATAAATCCACATCTCAGTTATTCTTGTAAATTATAGGAAAACATGACATGGTTAAATACTATTAGATAGAAAACTTCCATTAATGTCTATAAAATACATTGAAGCTAATTAGCGCGTTCGTTTGGAAGTTTCAAACATGTTACACGTCAACATCTGATTCAAATTTTGAGTTCATCCACCCATCGCGCAAAGTAAGCCGGGGGGAGAGAGGAATGCTTATTTTTCATGTACATCCCACGTCTCTCGCTTTAAGACAATACAGGCGATGGATACGGGAAGAACACGGGTATCTGGGTGTGATGTGCTGTGCTTTTGTCAACATCCATTTAAATAATGACACGAAAATACCGTGACATTGTCTTACGTGGCGCCTAACTTTGCCATGCCAGAGAAAAATGACATTTCTCAACCGCAACTGAGCTTTCGCGAGGTAATAAAACTCTATATTATTTGTTTTCTATTATAATGTTCTGCATATAAACGTGTAAAATACGAGCAAATAAAGAGATTGCGTTTATTTTTATTACCTTATCGTAAAAATATACACATATGTAATGACAAATTGCCGTGTATCATGATTTATATTTTATTTTAAATAGCAATTTACCTTCATGATACAGTTCATAAGACCTCTGTTTCTTAACCTAATGGTGGCGGGTTCAATAGCAAATTCAATAAAATATTCGAGTCAGTGATGGGGTATGAAACATTTGTTCCTAAATAAATTATTAAATTACAGGAACTTCCTCGAAGTTATGTTTTTTTTATTGAAATTCTATTTTATATATATATATATATATATATATATATATATATATATATATATATATATATATATATATATATATATATATATATATATATATATATATATATATATATATATATATATATATATATATATTTAATAACGACTATGATGCCCAGAAAGAAATTGCCACATAGGTTTATGCTCACCAGGTTGAACTGTTTAAAAAAATGTTAATCAATATAATTGCAAACTCTTTAAGTATAAGCATATCTAAAATGAAAATTGAAAAAAGAATAAATAATTGGCATTTTAAATAAATCAACAATTTTAGATAAATTAGTAATCCCTGTATTCCAGTATATTTTGGTCAAAAATAGAAAAAAATAGGACCTGTAAAATGTAAGGAAAAGAATTAATTGCTAGGTATGTGACCTAACTGATACGATGAGGGATATTTGCAAACTATTTTGTGGAAATACAAAGACCCTGAAATCCCATGTCAGTTGCAATCATGCGTCAGAAAATGTACATTGGAATTCATTGGTTTGACCGTTTTGTTATTATTACATATAATATATTTTGTTCTTTTATTCTTCTTCAAATAAACGATCTATTAATTTTTTTTGTTCTTTGCTTGTGGAGTGCCTTCAGCAGTCATTCCATTGTTTGGGTAATTGTTCCATACTAGGAATCCTTGTACGGTCCATTGTTTTGCGTGGTCGTGCCAGTGTTGTCTTTTATATCCTTTTTCACGAGTATTTCGATTCGACTGCCCGATTTTAACTAAGTACTCGTATATCACATTCTAAATGACGTTTCTAAAATATCACATTCTAAATGACGTTTCAGGTCTGGTTTAAATACCGTAGGTTATTATCGGTCGTATACAACTTTATAAATGTGTATCTAACTTTCAATTTTCATATGTTCACTGTTCCGAGTGACATGCATTTTACTATGAGAAAATATGAAAGATTCTTCACTGTCTTGTCAAATCTTTACGTAGCGTCAACTATGTCAGTGTTCCCCAACCTGTGGTCCACGGCCCAGTGCCGGGCCGCAGAGACTTTCCGCCGGGCCGCAAACAGTATGCCAAATTTCAAGAAATTCGCCATGAAAAAATATTAAATATAGGATTTTCATCCATGTCCTCAATAAAATCGAAACAATGGAATAGACTGGACGTGAATGCATCACTTCGTATGTCAGAGACAGCACTGCAGCCAAGAATATCCAATATATTAGCAAAGATCAACAGCAGGTTTCGCATTAGTTTGATACAATTAAAATTTAACAAAAACCCCATGGTTTTTGTTAAATTTTAATTGTATTAGACAATGGTACAATTAAAATTGTTTAACTGTTATATGTATATTTGTTAATTAAAGTTACATATGTCCATGTCACAATATAAGATTAAAAAAATATTAAATAAAAAAAACATTTTTATTACAGTATTAAAGGTCCGCGAACAAATTTTCCTTTTTTTACCGGTCCACAGGTCTAAAAAGGTTGGGGAACACTGAACTATGTTACGCGCCCACATCTAACATTTGAAAAAAAATGCACTTTCCTTAGTATCTGCGTAAAAATCCGTCATCTTTTATTGCACTAATCTTATCTCGAACCTGGTGTTAGGAAAATTGTTTGTTTCACAAAGCACTGCACTTTTTCTACATCTCATTAATGTATATCGCGTAACATCAAAGTTTAAGCAAAATTGTTATGATTGTCAATAATTAATATTGATCTTTTTGTTTTTCAGTTTCTGGTTAAAATAGTAGTTTATTTAGAGTAAAAACTATTTTTTACTTAACGTTTATGAAACCTGAAATAAAATATGAATTTTTATGATCATACACGCAATGTGGACCAAAGCAGAGCACTCTCATGCTGTTCAAATAATCATTTAGTTTTATCTTGTAACGCAATCTGCCCTGTCCATTTATATTCCCGAGTGGGCAATTGAAAAAATAATCCATTTACTGCAATACCACGGGGTCCAGCAAATATTACCAACAATTTCACATTTTAAAACATTTAAATAACCAAAAAAATACATAGACGCAGTTTGGAAAATGAGGATTTTTCTATTTCTTTTATGAATATTGTACATAATTTGAAACTGCAAAGCGCAAACTATATAATCTCATTTTAATTGACTTTACACGACAGTATTTTAAAGATTTTCTGTAAATTGAAATATCCCTTATAATAACTTGCTCATATTTTTTCTTTTAGGAACATTATAATCATATTGCCATATTTTTTCTCAAGTATATTGAGATAAAACAGTTGTCACTGTATATAAGGTACAAGAGCTTTATAAATTGCACCGTTATGTTAGTTGAGAGATTTTCTTTTGTAATAATAACATACGAGTACATAGTCGATTACGCTGATTTCGATTTTCAAAAAAAGTTATAATTTAATTGAACCCAAAACTGACATGATAAAGTATACGCTTTTTTTTAAGATTCGAGTATGTGCATAAATGATAAAAACTTACGTAATATTTACCTTTTTTGAGAAATTTAGGAAATTATTTGTATATGTATGGGTTTTTTAAATCAAAATATTATTATGAAACATGTATTTTACCTGCTGGATATTTTTGGTAATTAAGGTATATGAACGAGCCATATTTTATTGGAAAAGAACGTATGTTAACAATGAGAATTGTGGATCAGATTTTTTAAATATTGGCGCTTGATACAAGTTAAGGCTTGATCGTATGATATCGCACTGGACTTCTGAGCGGAAAATCGCCGGTTCGAACTCCCCTCGAATGATACAGACATTTTTTTCGCCTAGTATTTGGGGAAGTAAGGATACCTATGACTTCGGACGTATAATTTATTTTGAAAAAAGAGAGCAAAAAATATGTCGGTGTTCTCTGATTGTCTCACTTAAAAATAAAAATAAAACTCTATGACACAGTTTCGCTTTCAAACTGAATTGCCGTTGGAATGGTGAGAGGATTCTCGACTGCGAGGCTCAGCAACGACTACAACGAATCAAAATACTAAAAACAGGTAATAAAGAGACATATCGAAGTCAAAAAATAACACAACTTCTCAACTTTAAAGATATTAACAATGGCCTCTAAATTAAACATCATATTAATATTATATTTTACAATGGCACAACAGTGTTATTTATATTCTTAAATTCCTAACAAAAACACAGATTAGTTAGTCATATGAATACAGTTACCAATATTTCTTACGCAAGTTCAAGATATAGTTTTAAGGACATGAATATCAATTACCAATAGAAAACAGAGTCTCATACTGCTTCCATTGTGGAGTATTTTGTTAAAAAAAACATTGTCTAGCCGTCTTTTAATATGTCTCTATGATTTGAACTGAAAAAAAATCTTTCAGTTAAGACACATTTATGTTCAATAATCGCATTTAAAACTCCCGACTTCATAATAATTTTTGCGACCGTTTATTTTATGAATGTGTGATTAACACATGAAATACGCATTATGGCGTACAGGTTTCGATTAAATTAAGACAATTTTCTTCAGAAATGTAAGAAACTGCCTAGTATACTCATAAAAAGTGCTATATCAAGTGGCAAACGTTGACACAACAAATCTTCACACTAACGTAAATAAAACACTGAAAGAATAATGCCGAGAAAAATATGAATCAAATAAATAAAATTTTGGTAGACACGAATGCAAGAAATTAGAAAAAAAGGGAATGTTCCGTATGAAAAAATATTTTTAAGTATGTCAATAGAAAACCATGAAACGGTGTAATGCTATAAATGATTAAAAAGTATTATAATAGTCGATTCGAAGCAATGGAATTTGATGGGTTATTAAACACTATTAAATCGAGTTTTGTTTGCACTGAACTCATGCTACATCCATTGAAAAATCAATCCACAAGTGTTAAACAAGAGTTGTTTAGGTGTATGTTTAATATAAAAGTATATGTCTTCTTACAATGTAAAGTGATTTCAGAGATATTTCATAAGAACTCTGCGGCAGGTCAACGCACTGCAACTCCGCATCGAACAATTGTTCTCTATATGTTAGTAGCTGCATCACGGAGAAACAAAGTATATTATGTGTATATGCAGTAAAATAAATTTAAACGTTTTCAAACAAAAATATTTTTCAAAAACAGATAAATAACTATCGAAAGGGATGCACTTTGAAATTAAATCTGTTTTAAGTAAGCAAGCTTACGATAAATAAATAATACAGGCATGTCCTGAAGTAAGTGTTTTACTTTATTTTAAGAAAAGGTAAACCGAATTTATTACTATGAAATGATTTCATTTCATCACATGTCTTTGATTACGTGTCTTGCCTAGTAAAGTGGTTCTCTTTATCGACAAAATTGTTATTATGAAATGAAACCATTTGATTACGTGTCTTGCCTAGTAAAGTGGTTCTCTTTATCGACAAAATTGTTATTATGAAATGAAACCATTTGATTACATGTCTTGCCTAGTAAAGTGGTTCTCTTTATCGACAAAATTGTTATTATGAAATTAAACCATTTGATTACATGTCTTGCCTAGTAAAGTGGTTCTCTTTATCGACAAAATTATTATTATGAAATGAAACCATTTGATTACGTGTCTTGCCTAGTAAAGTGGTTCTCTTTATCGACAAAATTGTTATTATGAAATTAAACCATTTGATTACATGTCTTGCCGCGTGAAGTGGTTCTCTTTATCGACAAAATTGTTGTTATGAAATGAAACCATTTGATTACATGTCTTGCCTAGTGAAGTGGTTCTCTTTATCGACAAAATTGTTATTATGAAATGAAACCATTTGATTACGTGTCTTGCCTAGTGAAGTGGTTCTCTTTATCGACAAAATTGTTATTATGAAATGAAACCATGTCTTGCCAAGTGAAGTGGTTCTCTTTATCGAAAAAAATGTTATTATGAAATGAAACCATTTGATTACGTGTCTTGCCTAGTAAAGTGGTTCTCTTTATCGACAAAATTGTTATTATGAAATGAAACCATTTGATTACGTGTCTTGCCTAGTGAAGTGGTTCTCTTTATCGACAAAATTGTTATTATGAAATGAAACCATTTGATTACGTGTCTTGCCTAGTGAAGTGGTTCTCTTTATCGACAAAATTGTTATTATGAAATGAAACCATTTGATTACATGTCTTGCCTAGTGAAGTGGTTCTCTTTATCGACAAAATTGTTATTATGAAATGAAACCATTTGATTACGTGTCTTGCCTAGTAAAGTGGTTCTCTTTATCGACAAAATTGTTATTATGAAATGAAACCATTTGATTACATGTCTTGCCTAGTGAAGTGGTTCTCTTTATCGACAAAATTGTGAGATAATTTCTTAATAATGGTTTATATTATTTAGTCCGCAATTCCATTCAAACGAAGCTTAATTATAAATATTTTATTTTGGATCGTATGAAACGATAAAAATAAAGTGAAGAAAAAATATTTTCATATTTCTATTCAAATAAAAACTAATTTTTCCGTCTTAAAATGTTTTCTTACACATGATTTTCAGTCAACTAACTAATATTTAATATATTTCAACTCTTATTGTTGAATAGCTCTGTTGTTTATAATGTGGGGTTAAAATATATTTTCACAATTGCGGAGAATTTTAAAACTAAGATTTTTTTTTAATTCGGAGCCAATTTTTCTGGTTTTAAATAGAACAATGTAAAATCCATCGTTCGAACGCTGCAAAAACTGTCCACAAATACCGCTACTATTTAAATGGAATACAATGTGGTAAATCACTGTGATTTTAAACATTTTTTACAAGATACTAAGGAAGTTTTTGTAAGTTTTCTCATTAAAATAGACAGACTTTCACATAGTTATAATAACAAGTCTTACATAACTAATTTTTAAATTTCAATTCAGAAGAGATACTAAAATTACAAGAAAAAAATACAAATATGTGACTTACACAGTCAGTTTTCTTATAGTATTTACTTTTTAACACTTTCATATAAAAACATTTGACGGATTTATTGCTTTAAAGCAATTTGCTTCCAATCAATAAACTTTTGGTTTATAATCGATAATTATCAGTATCATCAGTTGATGTATCTAAAGCGATAAATTACTTATGAGTTCATGATTCAATTAATCCAGACTAAATCTTTATTTAACATATTACGTAATCATAATATGAATTTTTACATGCATAACTATAGTAGTTCAGCCTAGAATATACATTTCATTCAAAATATTGGAAGAGCATAACCTGATGCGTATAAGAAAAAAAATCAGCAAGAAAAATGTTCTTATTGAAGAATTTATTTAAAACGTTATTAATTAGTGTTCAGGTGGATTATTGCTAAACGCTAATTACTTGCAATTAATCATAAAACTGTTTTATAAAGTCATTATGGAGAAAGAAATAATTTTACTCGTCGGGGACGAAATCCAGAAAAAACCATTATTTGTCTCTGAAAACAGATGTATTATTTTTTAATTGGCTTTTTGAAGTACGTCAACGATGGTGCAAGTCTTATTTTAGTAGATGCTTCCGATTTCGTGGAAACCTGTATCGCGGTTATTCAAAAAAGGTTGAATGTGAGATTTTTTTTCATATACTCGTATAAGTTAAGTTTTGAAATACTCATACCTTCTAAAAAATCGTGAAATTGTAAATTTAACTAGTATTTTTTTTCTTTCATTAATTTGTAAATTATGTTCCGCTTTTTTATGTTTTTTTTCTGTATGTTGTTACGTAAAAAAATTGTATAACCTGTCAATCAACAAATGCTACGACATGTGTAACTCGTTTGTGGTTAGTTGGAAAATTAATAAGTCCACGGATTGTACTTTTGTACAATGAAGTGCTAAATAAATACATAAAAACACGTAATAATGAAATAAATGTAATAAATGATAGTTGAGCATCCATTCGCGGCAAACAAAAACAAATTTACCTGATAGGCATTTTTTACCTGATAGAATACATATCGCGGAGATTGGTCAGACCAAAACTTATCAATGAACAAATAAACATTCCTTACAAAAGAGGAAAAAGTAAGGAAAAATATCAAACTTTTAAAAAGAAGTCAGATTTGATATGGTAGCAATATCTTAATCAACATTAAATTCCATAAAACCAGGTCTCAAAATAGACATTTTAATAAGTAAGAAATGATATATTTAAATGAGAAATCTTAAAAATGAGTACAAGTTTTAAGCAATCGCTGTCTCCTGTAAGTGGCATAATAATATGGTAAGTGGCAAAATATTTTGTTTTACGAAGATAATTTCTTCGAGTACTATTTTTCCCTAGTAAAAATATACTTTTGTAATCATGTCGGGGTGAGTTGACATAAAATACTCCAATGTTTTTTTAACATCGCCCTGAAAATGAAAAGTACAACAGCTTCGAAATATCGTCCATTAGCTTATCCAACTTAATATGGCATCAATGTTTTTTTTAAATTTCAGGATTGTAAAGTTTAGAAAACACTGATTCGGCAAAAAAGTGATGCAGTGACCACATATGTAGGTGTGTATGCCGTGCGCATTTACGTGAGTTAGTGTGGTCGAATTAACAGATACACACAATTACACAAAAATATATATTCCGCCAGCATAATGCAACAATAACTGCATTGCCGGAAACAAAACTGGAATTTTGTTCTATTGGACAAAATTTCTGAAATTGTCACTTTCTAGCTCTTGACGATACTATGTTCGAATAATCTATATTAAATATGCTTTCGGATGATTAAATTTAACAAACGCAACAATTCAAATGGATGTTTTCCATAGATGATTTAGTAATAAAGTATTAAGATTTATTGTATTACACTTTTGGTATAAACAATACAATCTGGCGGGCTATTTACCGTGTGGTTGTTTCTCTCAACCAACCAGAAAGATGTTAGAGATACCTTAAGTGAAAACAAGACTGGAATCCTTTATTTAAATATCTGCGTTCCAAAGGGCATCAAACCCGCCACTCTCGATTTGGGAGTTAGGTGTCTAGACAACTAGGCAAAGGAGATCATATTTTTTTTAAATATTTCTCCTCATCGCTTTGTGTCGCATCCGCCAAACGAATGTTGGCGACCAAGCTAGCATCACTTTGTTCACGGCAGCTAAAGATAGGATATTGTGAATTTGCCAAACCACTCTTTTAGATTAATCAGCCATACCGTTTTCTGCCTTATAGGTCCCCGCATTTCTGATATTTCTCTTAAATAGTAAGCTGTTATATCTTGTATGTCGCATGGGATGTCCCTAAAAATAAAAGTTTCCTTCTTCAATTGTTAATCTGTATATCTAACTTTTACGGAACATTCTTGTATAAATCAATATTACAAAAACTTCAAGCATTTTAATCATTGTTTCAGTGGGTGTCCAAGATTTGACACCATGCAATAGAACAGAGAAGAAATAACACCTCAACATTCGCATCTGAATACCAAGATTAAAGTCATGGCCACAAATCACCTTTATCATTTTACTGAGTGTTAAACTGGTTTATTTATGCTTGTCTGTTCCTTTGTGGCGTTATCTCAGTTCTCACATTACATCCCAAACGTGAGATCTTATTTTAATAATACCTACATTTTATATTCACATGTTAGTTTATATGACACCTCTTAACATATTCGAATTACTCAGATGGTCATGGTGAGGTGCATGACCAAAATACAGAACATTGTTTTCCGCTCCAATAATATAACCATCGATTTGAAAGAAACTTGAGTAGACAAGCTAGTCCTCACTTCGCCATTGAATGTTTTATTCGAACTATTTATCTATCTGGCGTAAGTATTGTGGCCAGACAAATTTTCAAAGCAAACTGGACCCTATTTTTTTTGTTAATTACTAACTATGCCACGAGGTTTGCCATATTTATTGTATCTCAATAAACCAAAAATGCCTAGTTTAAAAAAAAGGACTCGGAGTTTAGTTTAGTATTTGACTTTTCTATTTTAATATTTTACAATATACAAGATTCATTGCGACATCCAAGCTTGCACAAGGTACACATAAAAGAAGTTGGCTACGAAATAAATAAGTGAAGATTTTGTTTATAGCGTGATGCTAATAATATTTGATCACCATCGAATCTATTGTGAAACTCTTGAATGGAAAACATTTATACTATCGCTTAGTTACGGAGGTACATCCATATATACATATTATCAAATTATTTTCCCTGCAAGATAGACAGAAAGAACAGATCTCAATATTTTTTTTCTAATCACACAACTTTTGCCTCATCTACATTGATACATCTCGTCATGCACAATCTTATATTATTCAAACAAGTCACATTATCATAATTTAGAATCTGATGTTCTTTTTCCATGAAAATTTTACTTGGTTTTTTCCTCTTTGATGCACACTATTTTACTTGTATATTTGCTTATTCATTTCTTCGTCTTTTATTCTCCCCACATGTCCCATGTATCTAAAGGTTCCTTTTTTCATCTTTCTTAAAACATCCCTTTTTATACGCAATGATTTCTGATGTCTTCATTCCGCCTTATTTCATGTATTATTCCATAAGCTACAATGTGGGTCATCTTTTTTTGTTTTTAAAAACCCATTATTTTCAAACCATCGCAAATTTTAAATAAGCTGAAAATAATCATAGAAATATGAGAAACATAAAATAAAAGGATAATAACTGATATATACTTGCCATTATATCATTTTTCTGTTGGGATATGCAGAGAGCACCGAGTGCACATTTTCTTTATCACGACAACTTTCCTTCGCCTCTTCCACATTTATACATCTTCTACAGCCATTTTGTTTCTATTACCACTTTTATTTCCTTTCTCAAAATTCTATTACTTTGATTAAATCATATTTTTTCGATCGTCGTCTATAATTAAGCCTCACCGACTACGACGTCGTCTAGCATGATAATTGTACAATAAATTTGTTCATCAGTCTTTTGTCACCAAGCCATTCAACAATTCCATACTACCTCAAACATTTTTTCCCGCCCTATCTAACACATCTGTTTTCAGTTTACATTCATCCTTAATAATAATATTTATTGATTATAATGACTAATAATTAGTAATTATAATTAACGAATGTCATAAGACAAAAACAACAGTTTTCTAACTTTATTTGAAAATTTAATTATCTCTCAACAAAAATGTTTAAAAAATAATTACAACTTTTAGACATATAGTACACTGCTTGTCGACATTTTTTACTTCGCAGTCAAGAAACCTTCAGCTTAGATTTGCGGTTACGCTTTCAAGAATATAAAACCCTAATTTTAGAAAGATTTAAGCGTCATCTGGGTGGATCAAAAAGCAAAACAGTGTCTTGGATTTTTATTTAAAAATATGTTTTTACAAAAACCATTAAAATGATATAGAACAAAATTCAACAATTCGTATTTAAATATCATCATCATTAAACAACATAAAATCGAATGTACTTATGTCCGTATGTAAGAAAATGCGTTAGCATAGTTACATTTTAATATAATATTCACGTTTAAATTATTAGTATTCTTATATTCAAATAAGTCATTTATCGTCATACGGTGTAATTAAATAAATAGGAATGGTTCTACACGAAAAAAGGGCAAAGTGTTCTGAGCATATGGTTGTGGAATCGATGAATACTGAATGCCAATTCTGTAATTTTCTCAATTTTGCAGTTGAGAGATCTGACAAAACATTCAAATATTCTATGATAAAGGAATTTTTCTATTTTAAGATGAAAATATACCGTGACATTACTTCCTCGAATTTTTATGGAGTATTTAAGCAATTCAGATATATTGGGCTATCAATATTTGATAACAAATATTCGTTCTTATAATATTTTCAGCAGTTTTTATTTTTTAACCTATCATCTTAGCGAGTCAATTTATATCCCGTGATTTTTCACGGGTTACCACTAGCGATAACTTGATTCAGGTAGAAATGTGTGCCTTGCGTAACATATCTGGTATTTCACGGGTTACCGCTAGCGATAGCGTGATTTAGGTAGAAATGTGTGCCTTGCGTAACATATCTGGTATTTCACGGGTTACCGCTAGCGATAACTTGATTCAGGTAGAAATGTGTGCCTTGCGTAACATATCTAGTATTTCACTGGTTACCGCTAGCGATAACTTGAATCAGGTAGAAATGTGTGCCTTGCGTAACATATCTGGTATTTCACGGGTTACCGCTAGCGATAGCGTGATTTAGGTAGAAATGTGTGCCTTGCGTAACATATCTGGTATTTTACGGGTTACCGCTAGCGATAACTTGATTCAGGTAGAAATGCGTGCCTTGCGTAACATATCTGGTATTTCACGGGTTACCGCTAGCGATAACTTGAATCAGGTAGAAATGTGTGCCTTGCGTAACATATCTGGTATTTCACGGGTTACCGCTAGCGATAGCTTGATTCAGGTAGAAATGTGTGCCTTGCGTAACATATCTGGTATTTCAATATACTCGTATGTTAGTAAGAAATGCTTTGGGTAAAGTATAACTATTTTAAGAGACGGATGTTTTTTTTTTTCTAGTAACATGTATTATGACAATTAAGTTTTAGAGCATTTTCACATAAAAAAAAAAAAACAATGTCTCTTAAAAT
>OX463842.1:26765906-26975161 GCA_949825065.1 Odontocerum albicorne | reverse complement strand
CCTCCACCTTATCTTTCACTGAACATTTGTTGTAACTTTTACGAAAACAACGCTTGTAAAAGAGTTCCATGATATTTTGAAGACCGTGGTTGGGAGATAACATTGCCTTCAGTCTGATTTATTAAGCCTTCGAGTTTGGATACCAAGCCTAGAACTCGCGGTATGTTCCCATACGTATTATAAATACTACCGCACATAAACAGGCAACATCACATGATCACATCTAATATGTGTTATTTTTGTTTCCAGAAAAAAACTAATTTACCAGACTACTAACCTTTTTAATTTTTTTTTTGGATACCATTGGAAATCGAGTCCAAAATCCTTGGATAGAAGCCAATATTTTTACAATGAATATTTTATTAATCAAACAATTGAATCGCTGAACTCTCAGAGTAATCGAACCAATCTCTTATATCGTTAGAAATTAGATTCAAATGATCAATTCATTGAGAATGGATTTATTTGTACGTTGCTAAACCAGTGGTTATTTTGAAACGCAAGAATACGATATACATCTCAAAAATATATCGATTTTTTATTGTTTTGTCTATATAAATTAAATTAAATGAAACTCTTTTATAACAATATGTTTTTTGTTCAACCAAGCAGTGAGAAAATAAGTAGACATTAATATTATTTAATTGTTTTATAGTCAATTACTTTTATGTGCTAGCATCATCAGATAATTATGAATGTAATTAGCAATAACAGGGCCTGTTTGATCAGATACAATCATCATTAGTGCCGCACCGCAGGCTGCCATCATTTCAGGAAGATGTCAAGCGACCGCAGGATCGATATCACTGCATCCCATGCCAGCAAATAATGCAACCAGAACAACAAAGCAGATTGTACAATTATAGTGATCGAAATGTTGGCTATGTTTTATAAGAAAGAAAAACATTTTTACTGTCGTGGAAGATATTTATTCGTAAAAAATAATCACTTTTTTGTAAAGAAAATCGCCAGTAAAATAAATTCCAAGGAAAAAAGTTCTGACTAAAAAATATTTTGGAACGTGCCTTTAATCGAATCGGAAATGTTTTTTTTTGTACCGATTATCAGATACACATTGCCAAATTTAATTATTTTTTTACTTTTTACATAATTCTACTCTACCATATATCAGCTGCCTCACGAGACTCGTTGCCTGTTCTGAGAATGTAACAAGTCAAAACTGCAGCAACTCGTGAGTTTTCACAACTCTTAGCAACATATATGAACACACATAAACCACTTTTAAGCTGGGTGTATTTACATTAAACTCAATCTGTCGAAATGTTGTAGGAAAATAAATTTGATTGTTCCTGCACCACCATCTCTGTATATATAAAGTTAACTAATTCTCCTTACATACACACTTTTAAATCTATCCCTTCACAATTACAAATATTTACACATTTTACAGGTATAAACTAAAACAATTACACAAGAGCTACAGGGTCTTTCAATAGGGACGCTCAAAATTTGTTAGGCTATAGCGGCCATGTTGTTAAAGCAACATCTGTCAAGTTTATTGTGAATTGTTCAATAGTATATGGCAAATCACCACGGAAGGTTATAGCGTTAAACAACGTGTGCAAATCATCAAATTTTATTTTCAAAATCAGTGCTCCGTTCGAGAAACGTTCGGCGCATTACGTGATTTTTAACCTCGATACAACCGTCCTGCCGAGTCGACTATTCGTCGTTTGGTGGCCAAATTCGAGTCAACCGGTTCGATAAATAATCAACCAACACCTGTACGTCACCGAAACGCAAGGTCTGCTGAAAACGTTGCTGCTGTGCGTGAGAGTGTACGGGAAAACCCGAGGCAGTCAATTTCTCGTCGTTCACAAGAACTTGGCCTTTCTGCGACTTCAACTTGGCGAGTTTTGCGTCGGGACTTGAGTTTGCACCCGTATAAAATCCAACTGACCCAGGAACTTAACGTTAACGACCATATACAACGCCGTGTTTTGGCTGATTGGGCTCTGGAGCTGTTGGAAGTTGACCCAAATTTCGCCCAAAAATCATCTTCAGCGACGAGGCCCATTTTTGGATGAATGGATGTGTGAACAAGCAAAGTTGTTAGATTTAGGACGATATCAATCCACACGAGATACACCAGTACCAAATGCATCCCGAGAAAGTCACTCTTTGGTGCGGATTTTGTTCTGTCGGAATTATCGGTCCGTACTTCTTCCAAAACGAAACTGGCATTGCCATAATCGTCAACGGCGAGTGCGACAGATCGATGATAAGCAACTTCTTGTGGCTTAAACTGGATGATATGGATACCAACGACATGTGGTTCCAACATGACGGCGCTACGTGCCACACAGCGCATGCCACAATGGGCATTCTGCACGAGCGATTTGAGGGCATTTTTATTTCGCGCGGCGGCGACGTGAACTGGCCACCGAGATCGTGCGATTTAACGCCTTTAGACTTCTTCCTTTGGGGCTATCTTAAATCGCAAGTCTATGCGTATAAACCGCAAACAATTGATGCCCTCAAAGTCAACATAACGAACGCCATCCAGCAAATTCAGCCAGATTTATGCGACAAAGTCTTCGAAAATTGGACCTCCCGAATACGTGCTACCAAGCAAAGCCGCGACGGATATTTGAACGACGTTATATGCCGTACTTAATACAACTTACTCCAACTCATAAAAAATCTTAATATGCTTTGTGTAAATACATTTTCTGAAATGTTGAATATGTCAATATCTACCCGAGGTTCTAAAAAGAGAGGCCGCGAAACAAATGCTACATATATTTTTATTATTATGATAATCATAATGATAAAAATAAAGGAAGATCTCGGTTTACGTCAGTTTTATTTCCTCCCATTCATAGTCAAGCTTGTTAGTTTTTGTGGAGTGGACAATTTTAGTACTATTTTTTGGAAATTGTCTCAAGAACATCGTCCAAATGTTACTCAAGTCAAAACACCTCTGGACATCAAAATTGTTTACATGATATGGTTATTATTTCCGTCAAACCTTTATGGAACTGTTAAAAGTTTTGGACAGGTCAGAAAAATCATGAAGGATTTTTGGCGCTCATTTGACAGGTTGAAGGAGTTGATAACGTCATGGAAGCGTGTCAGGAAGTATTGATGAATTGTTTGAATGGAGTGTGATGTAAACTTTTCCGGGAATTTATTTACGGCTAAACAAAATTAAATCTTCTGGAGAATATTGTTGAAGACTTAAGCAAGTTGAGGCAAGAGATAAGTATACCATAAAATTAAATATTGAATTAATATGTTTGACTCCTTACAAATGAAGACTTGGAAGAATTTTCCGAAAAACTATCGAGCCAAATGAACAGTGAAAATAAAATGAGAAGCGTAAAGATAAACGGTTTAAATCGTATATTACCTGCTGTAAGAGTCCTGTTGGAGTAAGCATAGAGATCAGAGCGCCAGGTTTTCCTATATTGACACATTATTTGCCTCTTCTACTCCATGCACCTTTCATACAACTTCTACGATTTCTCTGACATTAATATTTCCTTCTTTCAAAATATCATTCACATGATCCAACTATACTTTGCTTGGTCTTCATCTACCACGCTTTCCAATCACTTTTGCACTACATGTTTTTTTTCTTAGTATTTTTTATTAGTTCGTTCTACATGCCCAAACAATCCAAGAGTTTTATTTTTTATCTTACTCAACACCTAATGCCTTATGTTAACATTCATTCTTAATCACTTCATTACGTATTCTGTCACATATGCAGTCTTCAGTACACGCAAAATACTGAAAATGCATTTGTGATATATCATGCGACATACAAATGATTACAGCATCATACACATTATCGTGAAGAGAGAATATTAAACAATCCTGGTCGTGACTGAAGGAAAATTCCTGGAATGAATAATCTGACATACTCGTAGTTGTTCAGCAAATCAATAACCTCCCTAATTTTATCATCCGTAAATATAATTATAATAGCTAACATGATCGCTAACGTTTGTTTAGGGGATATCATATAAAGGGAAGTACTTACGTGAAAATGAACACATTGATATATTTTGACCCTTGTTCTAATTTTTTTCATGAAAAAAAGAAATATTGATAGACAATTCTGCATTTTGTTTCGATGTAAATTGATGATTCTTATTCCGTAACTTTATTGGATAAGAAAAATCTACAAAAAAAAAACGTTTAATAATAAAATTAAGTGTCAAATAATATGATATTATATAAGCAAACAATCAAGTAACATTGTTTAACATGTGTCTGTTTTAGTGAGATTCGAAACAATAAAACTTTCCCCTCCCATTGACTTATATGAGGCAATTAAGTTAATTGAATGCCGAGATTTTTTGTGATAGTTTCTAGGAACGCATCTCAGACGTTTATCGAAGATCACCTGTGTATTCTTCGAACTGTATTTCATAAAGATTCCAGGGCCAGCGTGAGTATTTGGCAATTGGGGAATCTCTTCGGGTGGAACATTCCAAAGACAAATTGAGAATTGAACGTAAACAAATAAAGGATAAAAAACTATCAAAGCCTTTAATTTTTATTTTTCTAATTAAACATCGAGTTCTATTAGTTGAATATCGATACCATCAATAATAAAATCCACATTTTTATACAATTTTTGAAACCACCCGAGAAGAAAACGAAGGAAGCAGATAGAGTGGTTGTATTTAGAGACTGGATTGAGTGGAGGTAGAGGAGTGGGGATAAAAATCGAGGAAGGTTGAGATCTGCGTGGACGGGGCCGTCCGGAAAAGAGGAAAGGAAGACAATGATGATGGTATTATATTACAATTTCGTTGTATACATTGTAATACAACCTGCCTAGCTTATTGGCATGTCTTCCAACTAGTCAGAAATATGTTTAAGAGACTCCGAGGGAAACCAGACAAGAACTCTTTTAATTAAATCTAAGTTCCAACGGAAATCGAATCCTAACTCCCGTGTTAGGAGACAGTTGTCTTAGAGCAAGGAGACCGCCAAATGGTCAGATGATGATGGGTAGAATAATACATTTTGCCAATTTAAACAGCTTAAATTAACGTCATAGCTCGAGTCAAAAGCTTTTTTCCTTTCTTAAAATCTTGAGTGAAATGTGAAATCGATAGAAGTATGTTACACCTCTGGCATATCACAGTTTGCTTTAAAAAAGCAAAGGTTGGAATAAAAAATAAAGCTTTGCGCATAGCAAATTTGGTTTGTATGGATTATGTTATTAGTCAACCACTTCCTTTTTCTTCGTCAAAACTTTTAATATTCCTTATATTCAATACAAGGGTTATTTAAAGAGTTTGATAATTCTCTCAAATAGCAAAACTGTACTGTCACTTCAATTGTTTGAACATATTTGTATATGTTTTCAAAAAGTATCCAACCCACGAAACACATTCTATAATATAATATTTAAAATATCAAATAACCATTCGACAATCGTATCTATTAATGTATAAAAATGATCAAATGTGCATTTCATAAATTAATTATATCTTAATTATTTTGCTTATCATTAAAACTCATTCATAGAAAGGGGTGCCAGCTATCCTCAAATATCTTAAAACAGAAAAAAAATGAACAGTGAATAAATTTTTTCGTAAATCCATTTTAAAAGAGAATTCTATAAAATTCATAGCGACTCCTCGAATATATTTGGCTCCGACTGATACGAAATTGCCATTTTCAATGAAGCAATAACAATTTCCCATAATTTCTACCATCACCATCAACAAATTAAAAAGATAAACAATCGAGCAAGTCGGCAAACTGCGAATTTTTTAAATGAGCAACTCTATGTTGGATTATCACGATCAATAAATCCAGACCCTGTGAAATTCCAGAAAATAGAGAACCCACAACAAGGACAGTTTCTGGGAAACATGTCAATTTAACGAAATGAAGTGTTCACGAGGGGTTTGAAATAGAAATCTATCATAAATTAATCTAGAATTATCAAGGTAAAGTTATGAAACCATGTACAAAATCTATTTCACATGTTTTATTTATTACAACGTCTTGGATAGACTAACTCACTTATTATATAATACAATTACAAATCAATTGGATTATAAATGATAGATAAGACTTCTTAAGACGGGCTGGCCTCATGGTTCAATAAATAAAACAAAACTTAGACAAAAGTTCTCTATACGTTAAGGTATATTTAATAGAATTTCCACATTTCATCAGCTTCAATTTATCTCATTAGTTGAAAAATGCAAGATTTTATTTTGAAGTTTAAATAATACTGAAATACATAATAAATAAATATAAGCGTATGTTCTACAAAAAAGTTTATTTTGTTTTAAAAATTGCATGAATTTTTGGATTGTCT
This sequence comes from Odontocerum albicorne, assembly GCA_949825065.1. Classification (NCBI taxonomy): domain Eukaryota; kingdom Metazoa; phylum Arthropoda; class Insecta; order Trichoptera; family Odontoceridae; genus Odontocerum; species Odontocerum albicorne. Next base: position 26,968,845 of record OX463842.1, on the reverse strand, counting down.
TCAGCATCTATGAATGTTCCCAAATTGGTAAAATGCCTGTCTTCCTGGGTTGCAGGCTCAATTCACGTTTTTATAAAAATAATTTCATTCTGGTTTTCACTCAAGGCCTCTTTAACCTATTTCTGATTGGTCAAAAGAGATAACTACTCGTATATGGCAATACGCCTACCAGGTTGTACTGTACGGAACCAAATTGCTGGACAATACAATATAATGTTTAAATAAATTATTTTGCTACATATATATATATATATATATATATATATATATATATATATATATATATATATATATATATATATATATATATATATATATATATATATATATATATATATTTATATTTTTTTTTTTTTTTTTTTTTACCTCAACAATAAATAAATTTGGACAGCAAAAATTATAATTACTCCCGTTCGCTTTTTGAAATTTCATTAAAAATTTTGAACTTTTTCTAACCTAAACCGAAAGTCATCGTGTTCTTTGGTGTGGTGATTATATACCTTATTGTAAATCACAGTTTTAATGTCAGATTTACAAAATATGATTCTCATTTTACAATTAATATTCGTGAAAGTGTTGTAAACTAAGATAATTGACAGGCCTTTACAATTTAAATGTTTCATTGTAAGCAAGTCGGGCGAGTGATGTATTCCCGCTGCTGAATAATTACTGCCGACTATGAACTGGTGTACCCGTACCCGTACCCGGGTACACGCCGTAGCAGCATACTACTAAATCAACGTCGAGTGTCTATGCTCTTATTGGTCAAGATTCATGTAGGCACGGCACACTGCTTACTGCTAAGGGAAGCGATTCCAGATCTTTGGCCCCGTTGACCTTGTTTCAATTATTATATTGAATACATTTCTAAAGTCATTTTTGCTTTTTTATGTCTGCGTTAATAATAATCTTGTTTTAAGTTTATTTTTATCTTTGTTGATTCTGGAGTCGATTTGTCATTTTATTAACTTTAAATGGATAAGTTCATCGTTCCTCCTTCTTCAAGTCATCCTTTATTGACCGTGCTGTCTGATTTTGGAACTAGTTACCGGCTGCCGTATATCTTTCCCCTTCGTTGACTTGCTTCCAACAGGGACTTAAAAATATTACACCTCCCTTCAATGACAACATATGTTTCTCCATAAATTTTTTTTGTGTTCCCATCTTTCTTCTCTTTTCTATCTGATTACATTTGAAAATATTTTGTTTAATTATTGTTTTTCAATTTTTTTTAAGGCTTTTATCATGGTCAAGTCCTTTTCTTTTATATATAATGTTGTAACCCTTTGTCCATTTATTGGCAAGAATCTGGGAAACTTTTGTCTGGTTATTTGTAGAAGGTATGGCTGCACGTCAATAAACTTGGCATTTGTATGTATCGCAATAAAATGTTTACATAAATAATCCGGGTAGAATTTCAAACTGGACGTAGAAGACATCGAAGATGATTTCTTGTGAAAAGAAAAGATTTTACTCAGCATTTGTTGGAAATAAGCTTCATTAATAATGAATAGAAAAAGTAAATTAATACAAAAAGTGTTTATGAATAAGTTTTAACTTACTGTGAAAAATATATTTTTTTATTGATCTGGTACCTATTAATCGAGACAGTTCACAGTCTTAGTCTCATGGTCTTGTGCAGCCTCATTCAATGGTCCATTTAAATTAAGGGCTTTCAAAATCTTCTTAAATATTGTTAGTTCATGATATACGTGAGTAGTAGTTTATTACTTATCGGAATGCCAGCGTACATTATTTTGATATTTTTAAAGTCTTCATCGTGCGCTAGATGATCAGCCCACAACATTGTTAAATAACGAAACCATTCATTTCAAGACCAAGAATCATTATTGTTTTTCTTATTTCACTTGAGTAATTTTGGTTGTGTATTTAAGTCTTATCTTTAGAGAGACTTGTTATGAGTGGGCTTTTATTTTACATTATAATATTGATTTAGTTACCACCGGTAATCGAACCATTGGTAGAACCCAAACAACAGAATTTGAACGATATCCTGAGAGATATGAAAAAAAATGCGAGGAGTGGGAGAAATGGAGTAAACGACTCAATATCATCGGATGTGGAGTCATTGCTGCAGAAACAAAGCTCTGCAGGAATTTTACGGTCATTTGAAGTAAAGATAAGGAATCGCACCCAAAATTGCGCGTCAAAGTTAATTTGCAACTGGGCCACATGTACTATATCGTCGGTTGATTGAAAGCAATGCTTTATTTTGTTGTATAATTACTATGAATAATTTAAATTTTTTTATCTGTTATCAATTTACTAAATAAAAGATACTTCAAACTAACATAATAAAGGTTCCACCCCGCAACTTACCCACAGAATCTCTGGAGGGACGAAATTAGGAATATTGGTTTCTCTGGGTTAGTTGTCCCAACGGTTTCAATAATATCACAACTTGGATAGTATTGTATTACAAGTTGTGTAATGGTGGCGAGCACTAAAACCAGCCGATCTCCTTGTCAGGGGTTTCAGAATATCGGAATTGCGAGTTTATTTCTGTTTAAACCAGAAGAGAACCTTCGTGAAAGCATTGCAATACCAAGTAACACCATTAATACCGATATTTGGGTTAGAAACATTGAAATGCCCGTGTTTTAATCGATACTATTAACTAACAGCTGTTTCTTGACTTAAAAGGCTTTACTGTATTAAAAGACGTTTTGTCAAATTACATTTATGTTTTTTCATGCAAAGTACGAGTATATTCTTACGACTGATTATTGAGAGGTCTATTATCTAATTAATTTTGTTATTTGAAGTTGATAGATACTGCAGAGAATTATGTGTTTTTTCTTTTACTGAACAGATAAATCTAAATTACCTGAATTGCTTTCCCGCATTTACGATATACTTAAGCGGGAACGGGATAAACGGGAACAAGTAAATTTACATTTATTTTTCCAAAGAGATAACCTTATCAACGGGTTCTCAGAAATCATTTACACAAAAAAATTTGTAATCTCAAATTTCAGTCATGGAAATAAATAGTAAAAACATAAAACTTACCAGTTGTAAGTGAATACAATTTTTACCTTGTATTTTTCTTGACAAAAGCAAATTTGCTAGTTAGATATCTTTTTCTTTATAAAATGTATATACAAGTCATTTTTAAATTTCTGGTTTAATTCTCAACATTTGGTAGTTTATGCTTTTTAATAAAATTTTAATATCCATATAAATGCATTTGAACACAATCAGTGTGAAGGAACAAGTGGAAGTTACAGTTTTGTATAATCTTGCTTTTTTATTTCGGGCAGATGTTCTTTTTCTGGCCCTTACTATCTGCTTGTAACAGATCATACACGCTATATAAGCTTTAATTTACTATCAGTTAGGATGTTAATGAAGCTCGTTTAACTGGAATATCGTGAAACGAGAAGTCTTATGGCGTGTTCTCACGGTTCAAGTTTAGTTGACCGATAAAAGTTGAATGAAATTTGACGTGAGAACCTTTGTTTTAATAAAGTTGATCAACTTTTAAGTTGATCAACTAAAAGTTGACCCAGTCAAACTTTATCGTTCAAGTGTCGCCATTTGCTTTCAAGTTGAAACTATTCAGTTAATTAAAAATGGCGTCGAAAGCAGTTGTGTGTGAAGTTGTGCAGACAATAACTATTTTGTTAAAAGAAGAACTAAAAACAATTTTATTTAACATGAGCAAAAATCGTAAGAAACGTCGTTTTGAAAATAACATTTATAATTCCAACATTGAGTATTTTAAAGCACTTTATAGAGATGATAATATTTATAGGTTATGTTTTTGACCGTATTATGTTTATCCCACCTTTAAAAAGCTAACATATTTTAATTATTTATCTAAATTTCACATATTTAAAACGTAAAGTTAGGAGGCATGAAATTTGTTATTATACTATTTTTTAGATGTATCTGAGGCCGAGCAGATGTCAGGAATGAACCAAAAAGCTGATGATAATCAGGAAAATGAAGGTCAAGAGGTCAAGAAAACTAAGAAAATGTTAAGACTTCCAGCTGAGTGGAAAATTAATCAACGTAAAAGATTACGTAACTGTGGCCAAGAATATGTCACCAAGAAAGCAAATGTTGTGATTAAAAAAATATTTGTAAACAAAGATTGCAAATGCATAAAAAATGCATTGAAAAAATAAAAGAAGACGAGAGGAAACAAAATTTTAATTCATTTTGGAAATTAGGTGATTATGGTATTCAAAATTCATTTATTTTCGGCCTGGTCCAATCTAAACTAGTACACCGCACCGCACCGCAAACGTCCCGCGGATAACTCACGTTAAGGGAAAACAATTTCATTTTCTTACTTTTTGAAATTGGAAGATAAAAGTGTCGAAGTATGCAAAACGTTTTTCTTAAATCCGTTTCAAATAAGCGATGGCAGGCTATATAGTAAATATGTATTTCCAAGAAAAAATGTTCAGGAAACTGTTGACGAACGAGGAAAAACTTCCACCAGAAAACTAGATGATTCCGATATAGTTGCACATATTAATTACTTTCCAGCCTACCAAAGCCATTACTCCAGAGTACAGAATTCGAACAGAAACCACTTGAATCCGGCATTGACTGTCCGCAAAATGTACGATTTGTATAAGGGACAATACGAAGAAAATGGAATCGAACCGAAAAATTCAAATATTATTATCATATTTTTAACAGAAAGTTTAACCCAAGTTTCAAATTACCTAACCGAGATACTCATCGTTTGTGTGATGAATTAGAAATGAAAATGAAAGTAGAGGTAAATCCGGAGTTGAAGAATGTTACGAGTATCATAAATGAAAAACATCTACATTTGCGGAAGGCAGGACAAGCTAACATAGAGAATGTTTGAAAATGGATTATAAAAATGAAATAACTCAAAGTTACGTTATTACTTTCGATCTCCAAAAAGCTCTTCCATTCCCAAAGCTCACAACATCTATTACATATTACAAACGAAATCTTTATATTTACAACTTTGGCATTCATTGTTTTAATAATGGACATATGTATACTTGGGGGGAAACAGAAGGTGGGCGTGGATCTCAAGATATTGCGTCAGTGTTAATAAAACACATAAAGAAAATGCTTCGTCTAACAAACACATTATTATGTATTCGGATTCATGCACTGGACAAAATAGAAATATAAAATTTACTTTATCATTAATGAAGTTACTTCGGGATACTAACATTGCCATAGAAACTATTGATCACAATTTTTTACTTCCTGGGCAGTATTCCTTGCCCAATGATACGGAGTTCGGGATTATCGAAAAATCAAGCCGCAGTCATAATTATATTTTTGGGCCCAAATACTGGATATAAATCATAAAAAATGCAAAACGAAAACTGCCCAAGTTTAAAGTGGTAGAAGTACACAGAACTTAATTTCTACCTTAAAAAAATCTGGAGGATTCTGTTACAAATAGAAAAAAAAACAGTTTGTGGTTATGATTTTAATTGGCTAAAAATACGATGGATTCGATATGAGACGTCGTCTCCCATGATTTTTAAATTTAAGGAAACTTTCAATACAGAGGTAGATTTTTATTCAGTGAATTTAGACATAAGAGGTCCCGGAAGACGATTCGATGTTCTATCAAATGTTCACCAAAATTTATTATACAATTCCAGAAGATCCATTTCTTCTTGCAAAAAAAAGGTACATGATGAATTTACTATCGTTCATCCCACCTAATTTTGCTAATTTTTATAAAAATCTACCTACTGAACTAGCAACACGTTCATTTATGTCAGAAATCAAGGATAGAGATTCTGATGATGAAATAATATACGATTAATAATGCTCCAATAAAATTTTTGTATTAGTTTCAGATAAAATCATACCACAATGCTTTGTCATGTTTTTGTTAACATATATATTTTCACTTTTTTTCAGAATAATAGGGAAGTATCTCCATTTATTCACACGATTTAAAATGTTTTTGTACTTAATAAAAACTTTAATTTTCTCTTAATTATTACGTTCCAATATTGTGAAATAATTATATTTTTAAAATAAAAGTGCTTCTAAAATGATAGCAATGGTATTTATTTAATCTAAGCAAATTTTACAAAATCTATAATTATGAAAATGGAATCTTCCACGCAAACAGTGGTGCCATAATACTGCACTGCGAAAATTAAATGCAAATGCAATTCTAGCAAATGACGAATGACTCATAACTTGAACGATAAAGTTTGACTGGGTCAATCTTTTTAAAAAGTTGATCAAGTATATCGAAACAAAAGTTCTCACTAGAGATTGCATTCAACTTTTGTCGGTCAACTTTTATCGGTCAACTAAACTTGAACCGTGAGAACGGGCCCGAAACGTGTGAACATGTGAATTCAAGTTGAACGGACCGATTAAATTTGATCAACAAAAGTTGAATGAAATTTGTAGTGAGAACCTTTGTTTTAATAGAGTCGATCAACTTTTTATATCGTTCAAGTTATGAGTCATCAACAACTCGCTGGATGCCCGCTGAGTTTATCGATTTGTCGTATTCAACTTTTGTCGATCAACTTTAATCGGTCAACTAAACTTGAACCGTGTGAACAAAAACTGATTCAAGTCGTCTCGATCAACTTGAATCGGTCAACTAAACTTGAACCGTGAGAAAGGGCCTTTAACGTATGGCATACCTGTTTTTTTAAATATAAAAAAGCATTAATAAGGATGTAAAAAACACAATGAATTCCTTATTTTTTTAAATGTATTAATCCCTACTTTTTAATTTTTACAAATAAATAAATATACATAACACTCCCCTTCCAAGCTTAGCGTATGCCCATCGTAAGGCAGGCACGTGTCACGAAACAAAATAAAGAAACTTATATATGTTAAAGCAGTCATAAATATAAAAAATCGCAACATCATCATATTACACCACAAAGTGATTTTTTTTTTAAATTAACAAAGGATTTGATTGATTTGTGAACTAAAAATTGCCGGCATAAATCCCCAAAAAGCAAGAGAAAGGGGGGTTTCATGTGCAGTTGAAATATTTTTTTATAGCATGATTTTGATAAATTTTAGTTTTCATCTTGTATTAATGATATACCATATATGTTATTACTAAATTTGGTGTGATTTCTATCAGGAATACATACAAACCATCACACCATTTCTCTACTAGGGTAGGTAAAGAAGACAGAGTGCAAGACTTTCCAATCTTTTTCTGACTTTTTACGCTTCTTTCTTTCAGAATCTTCTTCTTCCTGGCATTGTCCCAACTCATTGTTTAGGTAGGCTGTTGGGGTCGGTTCTTCTCGTTCTCAGGCTGTATAATTCATTCTTTCAGAATATCATACACTATATCCAACCATATTTGAAGTAAATATATGTTATATTAGTATTTCTTCATCCATTCGTTCCATGTGCCCAACCCACCTCTGCGTGCTCTTCTTTATCTTACTCAACACATCAACCTTAGGTTCACATTCATCCCTTATCACTTCATTCCATATTCTGTCATACATTGCAATTCCATGTTTTCTTCTCAATATACGCTTTTCCACAGCATTTATTCGAATCCTCTCAGTTTTTTCACATGTTCACGTTTCATTCTCATTTAACAAAGTAGGCACCAAAAATCTATTGTGAACTATCATCTTAGCAGATTTTAATACTGTCTGGTTCGAGTTAATACGTTTTAATGCCCCATTGACTTTGTTTTCTACCAATACCCGTCTTTCGATAACCCTCTTAACTCTTCCATCATCTGAGAAAATACTTCTCAAATAGCAGATTTCCTTAACTGGCTCCAATCTTTCATTATCCTCACATATATCACATTAACTTTTCCTTTCTAACTTTTCTATCACCATTATTTTGGATTTTGTAAAATTCATTAACAGATCTTTTTCTTCGCATCTTTTATACCATTTACTAATCAAATTCCATAATTCATCTTCCAAACCTTCAAAACACTACCATGTCATCGGCAAACAACAATCAGCATATGTTCCCATTCGATATTTGCATGCCACCAATTAACCTCCCTATGCTAAAAATTCCGTTAAATTTTCTAAACTTTATAACATACGAGTATATATGTCGTCTGGTGTTGAGAAAAATGGCCACGTTCCTTTAAAAGTTGGAACACCAGTGTACGCTCCAGGGCCTGAAAATCAATAGGTCAAAAATTAAACTTATGATAATAGACCGTAGTAACAAACTGCCACCAAGTGATATGAGTCGTACTCTAAGAGTGGCCACTGACTTTATTTACTTAGGCTCCAGTATTACTAACAATGGAAAATGCGATGCTGAGGTGGAAAGAAAATCTGTAATGAAAAAAAATGCAATGTCAAAGCTGGAAAAGATATGGAAGAGCAGAACTTTCATAATCACGACGAAAATGCGCCTAGTTAAGTATTTCGTCTTCGCAATATTTATGTATGGAAGGGAGACTTGGACTTAGAGCAAGCGAGAGATGTAGAATAAATGCATTTGAAATATGATGCTGGAGAAGGATGTTACGTGGACAGCAAAGCCTTTTTGCCTTCGACGAGCCCTCCGATTTTTTGGGCACATTACTCTTGGCGAAGGAGACAGTTTGAAGAGGTTTATGGTTACTGGGGGCGGGGAAGAACGACGCACAAAAGGAATAATCCCAGTGCGTTGACTGACCAAGTGAGAGATGCAACTAGACTACGCTTAACAATTGCCTTCCGAGCCGCGTAGTGCAAGGATGGATGGTAGAGAAGTCGTCAGATGCTATCATGGATGTCACGATGCTCAGTCATGAACTACACGACAGGATAGATGGTTAACCGTTACCTTCCTGTGCTAAAAAAATCTGCCCGTTCCGGTGATGTGTATTCAATACACATCAATACATATGTAAAAATAAGAGATTTAAAATCGGAAAAATAAGAATATTCATAGCCAATCGCTTAAATTAATTAAATTTGAAGTCAAAAGTGACATTAATTGAAATGTAATTGCTGAAAACATGAAAAAATACATCGGACGAAGTTCACAAAACGGGCGAAGCGACCACCTTGAACGAAAGCCGGCTGGCTACTAAACGAGAGAAGCGACCGAACTGAGATTCTATTTTTTGCGTTCGCATATACCAAAGTAGAGTGAGAGTGAGATGTGAATAGCGTCGCTTCCTCACCCATATGGATTTTTTAGAATGAATATATCTACATCACACACTGGCACACGTTTGATTGTATTGGTGAATTAATCCCCGATTTTCACAAAATATCTCTGATGTGGCCGATAAGTGCTAATTATAAATAATATTATTTCTTCATTCAATTAAGGAGGAATACCTAAAATCTGAATCCAGTATTTATTATATTGTATTTATAGAGATATTAAAGTTTTTAGAAACAATGTGTACTAGTAACACATCACATGAAAGGAAGGGTTATTGAAAACGTTTATGTAATATAAAGAGAAATTATTAAAGACAAGTAGAATTATCTTGATGTCTCTTTGATATTTTTTTCATATTATGGAATAATGGCAAAAGCTATTGAATGACATGCTGCGAAATAAAACAAAAGAGGCTAAATATACTAAACAGTAACCAAATGTTATCAAGAACAGCAAAAAATGCTTCACAATTATATTTAACGACCAACGTTTATACGAAATGATAGAATCCAATTAAACAAATAAGTTAGCCTGCAAATGAATTTTTGTGTAGATATATGAGTTAATGACGTAAGATGAACGAAACAAACATAAAATGTCAACATGAGTGAGTGTGAGGGATACTCGTACAAATTATAGTTGGCCAAACTGGATGAGATTCAAACGCAGAAAACTTAAAAAGGCAGAGATATTTTAAGTGCTTTATGAGAGCGCTTACTAATCTAAGGAAGGCAAAGGAGGTCGCATGATAGTCACCTCATCTGTTTTGCCCAGAACCTTTTTATCTGAAATTCGTTTTATTTTCTTTACGGATAATTAAAGATTAACTAAAATAAGTTTTATAATGGAAAGGTTCACACCGCAACAACGAGACCAAATCATCTTGCTGTACCCCTTGAATAATAATTATTACGCAAATAGTATTTCTATTGCAATATGTTAACTAATCAAACAATTTGGCGTCTAGTTGCTCGTTTTGAGGAGTCCAGATCAACTGTGGAAAATGAATCTTTTGAAGAATGTTTTCCAAAACGTATCATCTTAGAAATAGAGGGTTGACCTGGTCTGCACGCTCTCCTGGTTTGATGTCCTGATTTTTTTTGTGAAGAACACAGTTTATATAAATAAACAAGAAACTTCGGAGAAGTTTTCATCCAACATTCGAGCAAAAACAGACAATAACTTACAGAAAAAAATAGGCGATTTATTCCGGCACACCCTTTAATTTAGTCATGATTGAAAAATTCATTTCATTGTTTTAATTTCCTGTTTCGACTAAAAATTGTATGATGACTTATATAAACTGAATATATGTTATAGCTAGTAATAAAAATAATATGTCATAATTGTTTGCCTGAGAAATACACGCAAGTGACCCAATTAAGCGTCGTCCAGTGGTGTACCCAACGTCCTATAAATTTTCCCCAATATCGATGACAAAGGTGCCAAGTTGAGCTTTGGGGTTATTTACCGATGCAGCAATAATTTCCTGCTGCTCGTTATAATTATGGATCTAGAATTTCTAGGCTGTCATAACTGGGGGCTTTGTTTAGATCGGTCTAATCAGGTCATTTGGCTTTATTATGCTAGTTTCGTAATTCGTTATTGGTTTAATAGTTTACGTTCACGCCAACCGAAGGGATGGGTATACAACTTGAACTCGATTTGAAATGTGTAGAAATATTCAAGACGAAGACCTATCATTTAAATAATTTCCATATTTTGCTTGATGTTATTCGAATTCAAGTTTATTTAAAAAAAAGTTTATACAATATGTAAAAACTTGAACAAATTAGTGAAAATGACGTGATTTCTGACAAGATTGAATCGATGTATGGAACCATTAGGTATATACGAACACCTAGACAATAATTTAATTCTTCTTTCATATGGTAACCTTTAACATATTCAAACTGGCGATTTGGACATATGAACTAGTATGGCCTGGACACAATATTGTCTTTGACCCCAGTAATCGAGCGTAGGAGTAGGCACTCGCAGTTTGTCATTACACGTGTTGGCAATACTATCAGCTTTGAATAGAAAACAATACTCGCACACTTACTCGGCGTGTACGTGTATTGTTAACAACCGAACTATTTATCAGACTGGGATACTCTTTTTTGGGTACCACTGGGAATCGAACGCGAAATTTCGGGGTGGAAATCAAACGTCTTACTAACTAGGCCACGGAGGTTGTCGGAATGTAATACATATACTCGTAATTCATTCGTATTAAATATTTAAAGGACTTTACTAATTTAATTGGACGATACGCATTTTTTTCATTACCCACAAACCTTCTGCACTGAAATTAGGAACGAATTGAATGATTATTTTTTACTACTCATTTGAAACATAATCAGCTTTTTTAAATAACAATATATGACGAATAAATATGTAAAATAAAATCCAATGATATTACTTCCCTTACAACAGTTTTATAAGACTTAAAAATGTAGGAAAGGGAAGGAAAGGATTCAGTGAAAGAGATAAGCAACAAGTAGGTATCTCTTGGCATTGTTATCTTTCATAATTTTTATTTTTTAAATTTCTAAATCCATGTGTATGTAGGTTACATGGATTTCAGTTGGCATTTGACTTGCATCAAGCTCAACGCAAACGACGGTTAGCCTACCGTACGTAATGCAGGCCCGATTTGTGAAGCTTAATTGCATATACTCGTATTTGGATCCGGAATACTGGAATAATATAGTTGGTTCTGGAAAACCTGCCAAAAAGTCCGCTGAGTCTTGACTGTCTCGGAGGGACGTAAAATTGATTCTCAGTTAGCAAGAATGGGCTAGCAACCAAGTTGTATTTTTTTTGTGTAGACAGAGTACATATATAATTTTTCTTCTAATGGAAAATCAAATAATTTTATGGCCTTGAGGTCTCATGGACCAATATGTTGTAAGGTATATGGGTTCTTTAATCGAGATGTTTGAGAAATATTTTTTTAACGCTTTCAATTCTATGATTGATTTGGATATTGTAGGAAAGATTCTGAATGGGTGACGCGAATTCAAAATTACTACGAACATAAACAGTCTTACGAACAATTTTAGAGGCTCGGAAAATGATTCCTAGATTTTTTAAACTTTTGCAAACATTGTAATCAATGTAAGTTAATTTTTCGACCAAGATAACTCGTTAGTCTCCAGCTTCGATTTTTTTGCATAACGTAACATATAACATATTGTTCGACGTGATATTGAATTGAACGACGCGACGAATGTGGTGACATTTTTTTTCTTGAGAAATACGAGTATATAAAACATTTATTTATATTTAAATAAAGTTGGTTTGGTATAGACAATATGAACAATTATTCAAATATTCTCGTAGTTCCAAGCTATCTTTCATATATTCATTTTTTTATAATTTTGAGTCATGTATGAACAGAATGACTTGTGAGTATTTTATGTTTGATCTCAAGTCATTAATATAAATTAGGAAATGTAAAGGACCCAAATGCGAATTTTATGGAACTCCAGAAAAAATAGGCATATATGTACCTTGATAAGAATCCATTGGTGGTCATAGTTTTAAATATACTCTTAACGTACGATGATAACCATCTTAATAAGTTACCACTAAATAAAAATTAGCAAATTTCAGATAAAAGAATTAGTCGTGATTAACCGTACCAAATGCTTAGGCTAAGTACATGTATATTTTATCTACCTGACACGGGTTGTGAATCGAACTTTCTAGACAATGAGTACATTCTAATTGATCTGAATAAGCCGATTTTTATTTCACAATCCATGTTGATTTGGTGCCTTGTATGGCAGTGCGATCTACGAAACCACTCAAATATGTTATGTTTTAAGATGCTAACAGAATTCAATGAATATCTTCTTTGCTAGTCACATCGAAGTGAGAATAGGTTGACTACAAGGTAGACAATCCGTTTTTTGTCTCACGGAAGCAGAAATTGATTACGAAGTAAATAAGAAGTTTAGTTGTTAGCTTATTATCGTAAAAAAGAATATAAAAGTAATGATAGCGTGATAGTAGAAATCTTCGGTCTTCTAGTTTCTAATAAACTTGTAACGATGGTCGCTATCAGTGTAGCATGTGTTCTATTACAACGTGCTGATGATTTTGATATCGACATCGTTATCTTCGTTTTAGCTGATTCTGCGTTACTTCTCGTACAGAATCATCAGTATAGCAATATAGCGGATTGCTTATGTTTAATTGTTGTGATGATTTTGATTGATATTTGTTTACTTATAGACTCAGAAATGCGGATATATAAAAACGAAAGTGACAACAGGCGATAAATAATAAGTCTTGACAGTTGAATGGACGACAATAAAAGTATGTTTATTTCGCAGAGTGCGGACAATTTATACCAGTGAATGAATACATTGGCGATATATATCTGCCTTGCTCTATCACATGCACTGGCGGTAGGTTAATTATTTATATTTGGAGATGGCTAGCCAATTTGCACGCTGTAAATAGTAAATATTGTCGTTGTTCGTAGTGTGTAACAATCATTGAATTCTTCATCGGTCATTGCCCCTGTATGTTTACTGTATGTTTACTATTAACAATAATTAATTTAATTTATTTGTGTTTTAACAATTCACTCGTTATTTTGACAATTCATTTAGGTAGGTATACAGGTAGGTACAAATTGATTGTAACAAATCAAGATTCGCTCCACAGTAATATATTTACCTCAATAATGATATGGATTTTTACTTTATGCTTTATTTATTTATGTAACACTTTTATTGCAATACAATCTGGCGGGCTTATTTCCAGGCGGCAATCTCTTCCAACCAACCAGACAAAAGTAAAAGAAGCAAGTTACGTGGTCGCATTAATCATTCAAATGAATATCTATACCCACGAAATCCATAAACATATACGTGAGAACATGCCCACGAACCCCACAAAGACGGACAATCACCTGAACATTATTTTTCATATAAAGTGAGATATAATCAATCAAAAGGAAAGGAAGGGATGGTGGAGAGGAAAGGAGAAGAAAAATCAGGAATGAAACGTGTTATTTTACTGACCAGAAATTAAGAGTCTTATATTGGTTTGTAACTGATTTCAGAGTCTCACTGCATGGACAGTAAAGGACGACGTAAAGAAAGAGGAGCGGTGAACTGGAAAGGCCAATAAACAATCTCTGTTTGAGCGTAGCGCTAATCCATGATTGGAAAGACGCTGAAAATTTTCGGCGAGATAAGAGGGTGCGGCGGGACAGTTAAGGATATTATATTGTACAATAGATACAGTATGTGAATTTGGCGTCTATTTCTAACATTCAACCAGTTCAATGCCTTCTGGTATGAAGTTATATGATCGTACTTTCGTAGGTTGAAAATGAATCTTAGACACACATTTTGAAGACGCTGTAATTTGTCCAGCTGTTCCTCTGTAACATCCAAGTAACATATGTCCGCATAGTCCAGAATCGGAAAGAGCAGATATTGTACGAGTAAAATTTTGGCTTTAGTTGGTAGGAATCTATGCAACATTTTAAGGGAATGAAGGCTGAAGAAGATCCTTTGGCTTACCTCATTTATTTGATCTCGCCATGAGAGAATGTTATATATTAGCACTCCTAGGTTTTTAACAGTTTTATGTAACGGTATGATAGAGCCATCAAGTAATATTGGAGGAAGTAAGTCAGTGTTGAATTTACCGAGAAGCTGAGGGCTGCCAATGAGGATCGCTTGAGACTTCTTAGGATTTATGAGTAAGCCATGCTCCCCAGTCCAATCCGAGATCGATTGAAGGTCCGCATTTAAATTGTTCAAAGCCGCGTGAAAGAAATTTGGATCAAAACGAATATATATCTGCAGGTCATCCGCATACAGATGATAAGAACATTTAAGAGACGATGTTATTGGGTTGATGAATATAGAAAAAAGGAGTGGAGAGAGAATTCCACCTTGGGAAACGCCTACAGAGAGATCAGTCCATTCAGATATACGCTCTTGGTATTTACAGGATTGTTGTCTTCCCTTTAAATATCTCGAAAACCAGACTATGAACGATTCAGAGAATCGTAATGAACGCATTCGAGCCATAAGCAGATCAAAGTCTACAGTATTGATCAAAGTCTACAGTATGCTTTGTGGTTGTATATGAATTATTATATTTTTTACCCTATGCATTCCGTCGTGAATATAGAAATGCTATCAAACACTTCCATGCAGGTCTGTCGTGCATTTCACTTATCTCGAAAAAGTGAACGAAACAGCTCTGGTGCGATCTATGGCTATTGTAATATTTTATCTTGTGGGAGTTGGGGAATTAACCCAACAGTCTCGATGGCTAGACGAAACCTTAAAGACGATTCCAAAGTCTACTTGCAAATATATACTTCTTACAGACTACCGAAAAAGAAAGAGTTCATATTCTTCTTGTGCCGCAATCCCATATGAATAAGATCTGCTTGGTAAGATGCCTTTCTTTCAGCCCGTGGGCTGCCGGATTATGGGTTTAATTTCCGCTGGAAATCAATTAATTTGGAAAAGAATTATTCTATCCTGGTTTTTAAAAAAACGATTCATTCATAAACAAATTTCTGGTTGGTTGGAAGAATTGACCACATGGAAATAAACTCGTCAAACTCTACCGTTCGTTATTTATTTTATTTTATTTAAGACTTTCATATCACTGCGTTTAGCTGATTTATTGCTTTAAAACATTTTTTTAAATCAATAAGATATTGTTTTTAATTATTAACGGTATCCATGATCGTGTCATAAACGTAGCGTATGATAATGTTTACAATGAATGTATAATACATAATACAACACAAGAAAATCATAACTTGATGTAGGTCGTTTGATAACAGTTTGTAATAATAATTGATCTATGGTCAATTCTCAAGAAAATTAATCTGTAACCTTATTATACACAAGTAAATTGCCCTAACAACAAAATAAAATTAGCTCTTAGATGACCATTTATTTACAAACAAATACTCAACGCATAATACGAACATTTTTGGTTAATTTGAAACATCAAATTAACATTCCTCAATCCTTGATGAGCAAAAGTACCAAGTCAGTCAAGCATTCATTTCATGGTTAAAATTAGCCTTTTTCTCATACTGGTCCCTACAAACTTGTACCATGTTAACCTGAATATCTCAAAAAAATAAAAAAATGGACATATTTTGCATGCATCATATATATCTTCATTGAAAAAAAAAAAAAAAATATATATATATATATATATATATATATATATATATATATATATATATATATATATATATATATATATATATATATATATATATATATATATATATATATATATATATATATATATATATATATATATATATATATATATATATATAAAATTACAGCGTTGCATGGAATGGGTGGAAAAGCAATGAATGATATAATAAAGAAGATGAGAAATAGTGTGGACCAAAAGCATGTGCGGTGTTTAAGATTAAGAAAATAGCATTAACATGCTTCAGCCATGTAGACAGAATGAGTGATGAAAGATTTACAATAAAAACCCACTTTTTCACGTGATAGAGCTAGAACTACAAAAGCCTTAACAAGATTATGTTAAGGCTTTTGTAGTTCTAGCTGTGGGTGTGGGCTGAAAAACATCTGGTGTCCCCGTGGCTGGGTTCACCCTATATTGGTGGGGGGAATCTTGGCCGAGGGGATGCTATTAGATGAGCCCAGACCTTTTGATAGCTTCTATATTTAATGTATTATCTGCAATTAATGTGTTTTAGAAGTGTTATTTAAATATAATCTGTATATACTATGTTGCTATCAATAAACCTATTACTTATTTATTTATTATTGGATGATATAACACATACTCTGATAATGCATTTTCTACTCAACATGTCATTTTAACAAGATTGTGATTTCCGTTTATTTGTAGTTTCTAAATAAAGTAAACAAAAAACATAAAATAAATGAATAGTTTTTTATAAAACGTCACTTGTATCAGTGATATTCTCAATACTTGATGCCATCCAGAAACTTAGTCACACTGTGATGGAAATTTAATTTCTTTGAAACTTTGAATGAAAACATTGACCTAGGAAGAGTAATCTAATTTTGATCGAGGAAAAAGAAAATATAAAAAAATCGAAGATTCTTAATGGCCTTAATATATCATAAATAAAGAGACAATATGCGAAAGAAAATATTTATTTATACTATATAATCGAATGGACATCATTGGAAGTCATCAAATTGTTAGGGTTGGTTTGGCGACTTATAAGGTAATAAATTACTCCAAGACCTTAAACACTAACTACCCTAAGCAGCCTCTGCTATCTATCTTTTTTTTTTTATTTGTTCGTATGGCACCCTTCAAAACATTCCAATTGGTGAATCGAACATATCGAGTGCCGAAAGACAACATCGTGTTCGACCGAATTCATAGTGCATTTGGGCCTAAAACAACGTATGCATGGAAATTGCAGTTCATTATAACAATTTTTCACAATACTACCCTGCAAGTGAAGAGGCAACAACACTTGAGCACATCCAGAGAGTGAGTATCCGACGAACTCTTTTACCAGACTGATATCCTTTTTTCTTGGATACCATTGGGAATCGAACTCGGGTGGAAGTCGAGCGTCTTACAAACTAGACCACGGAGGTCGTTCAACTTTTGATTAGTTGGAAGATATTTTTAGAATGACAATATACCCTACAGTTTATGCCATACAGAATGAACATGCAATAAAATAATATAACATCCTTTCATTATTTGTAATTTGGTATGATAAAAAAATATAAATATGAGTACACACTCGGTTTTTTTTTTTCGAAAATGAAACATTTCGTTCAAAATACTAGGCATAAATGCTACTTTGTATCACAACCTTGAGATGGGGGAGTAAAACAGAAAGTTTTCAGTCCAAAAATTTCCCTCAGAAAAGGTGAGGATAAATTCCATATAAACTGAAATATTACATATTTCACACATGTTTATAGATATGAATTGCCCACATAAGTAACGTTTTAGGGTTTTTCTCGCGAAATTATTTTATTTTTATTTCATCCTTTCACGTTTTGGTGTTTCTTATTGTCGCACCCCTACTATTCATATGGCCCGGAATTTCTTCATGGATATTTACATTTTATTTAAACATGGTTTTGCCGAATTAAATCTGTAAAATTACTTTATTTGTAGATTTTTCACTTTAAAAGTTTTGTCACAACAAGTATTTTCATAGCCAAATTACTTGTTAATCTTTTTTTATTTAGACTTTTTTGTAAAGAATACATATGGCAATATTGTGGCAATCTTTTCAAACCACCCAGACAAGAGTTACGCAGAATACTTTAATTCTTTCTTTTTTTGGGTAAAGTTATAAACTCATGTACCTAATCATTACTTTGTCTTATGTTTTTTTTTCGGTGTACATCTTCCTCTATTATTATACATACGAGTATATCTTACTAATTTTGTACATGTGTATGCGTGTATTTTTGACAGATACATATATATCTGAGTATGAATGGATGGATGTATATTTTGTGTGTTTATGACTATGAATGTATGTTAAATGTATGGATCAGATTTTCTTTTTGCGTATGCTTGGGGAAAAATGTATGGAAAAAATACAAAAAAGGGTTTCGTGCATTTGTGAACTTGGAAAAGCATATGACTGCGTGATAAGCACCAGTTATGGAAAACATTGAATTAATGTGATGTTGCATGTAAATTAATACGTGATATTGCCATTATACGCCGAAAATTGAGATGTATTAGAATGAATGGTACCATGACTAGATGTTTATGTATTTCGAATGGCGTGAAATAGGAATGCGTTTTGTCACCATGATTGTTTAATATTTATACAAATTCACGTTTGAAAGGCGGGCAATCAAATGTCGAATAAGAACGTATGTGGATTAATGTATGCAGATGACATGGTAGAGTTGATGGAGAGTAAAGATGAGTTGCAAAGTTTGATAAGTAAATTGTATGAGAGATACGAAAAGAACGATCTCAGAACGAATGTTACAAAATGTAAAGTAAAGATGGCAGAAAAGTGTGAAAGGAAAGGTAAATATGATATATGGGTGAGTAATGAAAGATTGAAGCAAGTCGAAGAATTCTGTTTAGCGTAGTATCTTCTCAGATGATGAAAAAGTTAAGAGGAATATCGAACGGCGTGTAACGATAAGAAACAAAGTCGAAAGAACCAGAACGTACATACTCGAACCGGAAAGTATCAAAATCTGCTAAGATGATAGCCCACAATAGTATTTTGGTGCCAACTTTGATGTATGAGAGTGAAACGTGGACGTGGAAAAACACTGTTAGGAGTCGAATAAATGCTGTAGAAATGCGTGCATTGAGAAGAATACACGGAGTGACAATGTATGACAGAATACGGAATGAAGTGATAAGGGATGAATGTGAACAAAGGCTGAAGTGTAAAGTAAGAGAGTATGCTAAGATGGTTTGCACAAGTGGAACGAATGATTGAAGAAAAACTATGAAAACAGATATATAGTGATGGGAGTGGAATGCGTGTGAGAGGAAGATCAATGAAAGTATGGTTGGTTCAATTAAGTGATATTCTGAAAGAAGAAAACGTAGAAAATCAGAGAAATTGTAAAAGTTTTACGAGGTGTATGGATGTGGAAGAGGGGAAGGATGTGTGTCAAAATAGGAATGTCTCGTGGTCTGTCCATTTTATTTTAAATTTGATACAGGGTTAAGTTTATGGAGTTAAGATGGAAAAAAACATGTGTAAAATTGGTTTTGTAAGTAAGATGATAAAAAGTCGCTCTAAGATAATGTGTGTGTGGTACAAGTGATGGATAGCTTGTTCGGAGTTTCGGTCCGATGGTAGGACACCTTACTCCTTCATCGGATAAGTTCTGACTGTTAAGATATTTATTGGATCTTTTTGGGAATCGGGAAAGGATAGGTTTGTGGTAAATGTTTTGATTTTATGAATGATTATGAGAAATTATAAACGATTAAATACATATATAAATATGATGATATATACATAATATTAAATACAACTATACATAAATTTGTGTCGTCACACACTGTTTTATATTGAATGGGTGAAAAAAAATAAAAAATAATGATGGTGAATAAATTATAAGAATGAATATAGTATATGTAGATAAGTAAATGAGTGGGGAAACGTGTGTGACTTTTATAAATAAATTAAGGTGTAGAAAATGTTTATTGAAGGTGAGAAATGCGGTTGCCTATGGGGGTAAACTGTCTGCCGGAGGAATTATCGATGATGGGGTGTTCAGAGTGACAATCGGGGGGTCATCTGGGGGGTCGATTAGAGTTAAAGAGGGGGGGGGGGTCGGGGGGATGTTTCGTGGACTACTTGAACATACACGGCAGAAGTGTGTAGTATGCATGGAATACCGAGGAAAACATGGACAACTCAAGTGAACAAAATTTGGAAACAAGGTAAAGTGGGAAGCATGAATAATAAAATATTATGCATGTCGAAATACATGAATATGAAAGAAACGAAAATTGTGTAATTGAATCAAGAAGTGTGGTAATATGTTGTGTCTGTTTACAATTGAATATCAATTGAACTTTTGGACCCTTTTACATCCTTCGAAATTTCGCATCAGGTAACAGTCACCCTCTAAAGTTAAGAAATGCTCGAATACTGGGATGAAGGGAATCCACTATTGAATTTTGGAAAGCGTAGGTTAAACCTAAGTGATAACAGTAAAATATTTAAAGTTCCAAAACAGTAAAATATTTAAAGTATATATATATATATATATATATATATATATATATATATATATATATATATATATATATATATATATATATATATATATATATATATATATATATATATATATATATATATATATATATATATATATATATATATATATATATATATATATATATATATATATATATATATATATATGTGGCGTGTGTGTCTTTTGGAAACACTTCAAGATAAACTTTTTTGGAAAGTCTTATCAAAATTTATGATTGTATATGAACACTACACATATACAGACATTTCACCTATACTACTACCATATATCGGAAGATCTATCAAGGTTGTATGGTAGTTCATCTTCTTCTGGGAAGTATTCTGAGGTTTGCTTACCAAATATGTTTAATTAACATATGCAAATGACGGAAAGTACCCGATTTAATTGCCACTTCCCTGTCCTTAGAGTCAACTTATTTAAATTTTCGTAATACTCGTACTTTTAATATGTTAATAAGAGTGAATTATTTTCCCGAATTCAAGCGCCATTGAGGTAAATCTGCCCTCTAAACCGTGCTATACGAGTATATAATAAATTGTACATTAATTGTTTTATTATGACATCTTATATGAAGTTTATTTCATTCCGTAGGGTTGGTTTCAGAAATAAACATCACTGAAAATTCAATATCTACAAAGGTTCGGAATAATTTCACATCAGTCCAGAATTCACTGAGAATTGAACATGATGATATCATTTGAATGTATGTGAACTCTCTTACATGACACAATAAATTATCTGTTAATATAACTTAATATTTTGTAAACAACAAACATCACTAATTATTTTGAGAAACGCAATGTTTCCATACAGTCGAACAATGACAGCATTAAATTATACACAAGTTCAGTGAGCAGCATCCCCTGTAGTTAACTTAACTTAACGTATCACATATCCGGTCTACAAAAGAGCTGCTTGATTAAAGGTTAAAGCTTGCTTCACTGAACTCCAGCCCTACTCATTATTTCGAGTAGATCAAATTTTTTTTATAGAATTGCAGAAATGTTTTAACGGTTTATTAAATATCGAAAAGCTAATATTTTATAAATATTACGTATAAAATTCATATCGTGAGAACGCTTGTTCATAGCACTCCAAGGGGTGGGTGGAGGGGGGGACATAGATGCTGAGGAAAAAGGAAAGATATATGCTGGGTATCCGAGATGTGGTGTTGGCGCTGAATGCTTCGCATGTGATGGAATGCAAGACGTACCTATATTTACATCCTCCAGGATCTGCAGGTCAAGTAAAGACTGTCAACGACGTGCAGGAAGAGAATATTGTCATACTTCAGATATTTTGCTAGAAGAGATTAAAACAGTTTGGAGAAGCTGGTAGTGACCACAAGTGTTTAGGGATGGTGAGCAAGACAGTATTCAGAATTTGGATATAACTAGTTCTACATTAAGTGCTGTACCCATCATGGCTCAAAATTACGAAAAGTGAAGACGAATAATCCTCCCGATTCTGGATTACAAGAGAACAACGAAGATGTCATGAGCAACACGACTTAAAATGAGATACTTAAACTTTTGTTGATATAGCATCGTGAAAAGGTGTGATAAATTTTCGATTACACAGCATCGTGAAAAGGTGGGATAAGTTTTCGATTGTACATTCATCACATCATCACTCCACGTGTCTTAACCATCTTAAAGCACCTTTCTTCAGAATATTTTATTCATGCATTCATTTCTGATATATGGATAAAACAGATTTCTTAAGTAATATTTAATTTATGACTTAAATAGTATAAGTAACTTGTATTTCGGTTCTTGGTCGGTGTTACTTCCAAACGTTTTTTTACCTAATTTATAAAAATTTTAAACAAATTTTCATTAATTGAAATAAAAATAAATTAAGAAGTAAATAAAGCAATTTTTATTAATAGGTTTAACAAGATCGGAGTTCCTTTTTTAATTATTATACACAAAAATATATTTATAATTAAGTTTTGTGATGATTGTGATATCCACCGTGATGGAATATGATTGTCAGCCATCCTGTGGATGAAAGACGCCTGTGAATGTATTGGTTCTCATAAAGTATTATTTAGCATTTTTTTGTGTTCCTCAATAGCTCTTCATAAGTTAATGATTAGCAAAGCATAAATTCAGATATAAAATGTTCTAAGAGTAAAAGTAGTCCGAAAGCAAATCCGCCAGGAATCAAACAAAGGGCGCCCGCTTGCTTAGCGTAATGTTAACCGTTAGCTCACGGTCACTGACAAGTAAATACGTTAGTTTCGTATGAACGGATAGACAAAATGAGAAATTTATTAGAAAAACATATATTCGCCATTTTATATATGAAGAGAACCACTTCACCAGGCAGTTCTTGTGATGAAGTGGTCTAATTCCTTAACATCAAATTTCTCTTCTCTTTCCAAAATACTAAAACACTTAGTTGAAACATTCGCATCCAGATTTCAAATTCTAGCACACACTTAAAAATATCTTACTAAAACATAACTCTAACAGTATCACAAATGTCCAAAGTACTTAACATAAGTAAGAGGATAATTTGACAAAGTAATAGACGAGGTAGCAAAATAAACATTCATTTATTCGTCAAATTTATTATGGTTGTGCTTTATTTTATTTTTTTAACTGACTTCAATCACAGTGTGTACATATGTAAATAAAATAACTGCTCTTTATATCGTAACCCTTTTTGTGTTAAATTTCCATAAAATTGACACCAAATTATTGTTCTCATTACAAATAATATAATGGATGTGCGACAAAATTCTGTATTTTATGGACGGAAATGAAAATGAGTAGAAGCATGTATATTATCAATATAAAGTGACAATACTGCGTACAATCATTAATTTCTCATTGGAATTATTGAAAATGATTTAACCTGGAATTTCCAGTATTTAACATGTCAACACGTGTTGTTACAATAACGAGGTGAAAATTTTACCCCATTTTAGATGCAAATTTTGAGATTTGAAATCCTATAATTTATTTGATAGTAAGTTACCACATTGAGGGATAAGTAGTTGATTCTAAAATATCTATTTGTTTAAACTTACTTTATATGATAATTTTAAGCAAAGTTATGATGACCTTATCTTAGTGTCGACCGTTATGGCCTAGTTGGTAGGACGCTTTTCTTCCAATCTGGGTTGCAGGTTCGATTCCCATTGAAACGCAGATTTATTTAAAAATGGTTTCAGTCTGGTTTTTACTGGGCACCATTTGTTTGGCTGGTTGGAAGACATTGCCATATATCACTAAATACGCCAATTGTAAAAAAAGAAAGTGTAAAACAGTATTGATAATATCTTCCAGCCTAGAAGAAAAAATAAATAAATGGAATTTCTAATTATTTTTCATTAGTAAAAGAGTTATAAGCCGTATAAATAACGATAAAACTGAGATATTAATCAAAAGAAAACAAAAGGAATTTCGGAAAGGAAAATCTGAAATGAACATTACTGACTTGAAATTAAGAGTTTCTCGATCCGTTAAATGTCTTTAATACTTTTACAATTTATCGTAAAACCATAAAATGTAATTTATTAATTTGTGTTCTTTCAGTTTTTAGGCTTTATCGTTTATGCTACTCACCTACGAGTCTTACTCTTGATTTCATTTTAAGACGTATTCACACGTCTCGTAATCTAAATAAATAAATAAATAATCTTATGTTATCTCACCTTTGTTGATTTTCCTAGTGGTTTCTTTTTCATACGACACCCTTCAACATATCCGAATTGATTATTGGGACATTTTGAAAAGCGTGGCCGGTAGACAACATTGTTTTAGCTCAACAATCGATTCATTAAGTTGAGAAAAATTAGAGTAGACACGGAACTCGCGGTTCGTTATTGTACTTGTTGGTAACACATCCGTATGTGAAGAGTTAACAACACCCGCTCAATTACGTTGTTACCTTACGTACTCATTTACCAGACTGGGTTATTTAAAAAAAATTTTTTTTTAGTATTATCAAGAAT
Source organism: Odontocerum albicorne (assembly GCA_949825065.1). Taxonomy (NCBI): domain Eukaryota; kingdom Metazoa; phylum Arthropoda; class Insecta; order Trichoptera; family Odontoceridae; genus Odontocerum; species Odontocerum albicorne. The sequence continues at coordinate 26,943,981 of OX463842.1, read as the reverse complement.
TGAACTGGAAACCCTCCGATGGAAGTGTTTTATCAATAAGGCTGTAGAGGTCATCTAGTGGTAAAATACATATATTTTTTATTGTACAAAACAAATTTTGTTAAATTTTAATTATTTTTTCATCTCGTCTTCCTTTTTATCACATAATATTGTAGCATTATATCATGGTTTATATTCATTCAAATGTAACTGAAGGTACACAGAATGAATTCCGTGTTAAATCATTCAAAGAAAACTTCATTCAGATTTCAATGCGGGTATTTATGACGATGCTTTTCATTCCCGAAATATTAATGCGAGTGCTTTTCTATGGGAAAATTCATCGCAATTCCATTATCTCTGGTTGGCAGCTCATTTTGCCGTGAAATTTCACATTGAGGAGAAATTTTTCTGTGTGGGGAGGTTCGAAATCCAATTTCGCGGTTAAGAAAAAACGTTGGAGTTTGATTAGGAATATAATTAAACGATTTCGTTTAAATGCTTCGGAATGGTTATTTTTGAAAGTTGCTAACCGTCTTTGTTAAATTACTTTCTTTGACTTTTTTGACAGAACGAATAAAATATTGTACATTCAAAGAGAACGCTTGTATTCTTCACTTATATTAAAAAAATCGATTTTTTAATACTGAATTTGTAACGTTTCACGTCATCGGGATTTCTTATAATAACTGAGTAATTTTCTCCTTTCCGATGATGCAAATATATTGAAAAGTATGGTCAGTAATTTTTAGTATTTGAATTAACTTGTCATGTGTTCTATTGTTTCCATGTTAAATAAGATACTGTTGTGTAGTGAATTAAAAAAATAAGTAATATTTTTTAACCTTTGACCCTAAACGGAATAGTAGGAAAATGAAAGAGGAAAAAATCCTCAATCTATAAAAAGTCGTATAAATTAACACTTGTCCCCTTAATAAAATAATAGGTAAATAAAAGAGGACCAAAATCCTTAATTAAATGTTTAGTCATATTCATTAAAACTTGTCTTTTGTACAAATTAATAAAAATATATGAATTCAAGTATATTTTTATCGCTGTATATTTCACAACACATAAAAACCATACGAAGTTACCACGAGTGATATTTTTAAGAAGCCAACGGAAAATAAAACATCTAATCTATGTGACATCGTTTATCCAATATATTTTTAAGGAAATGAAATTTAAATTTCTTGAGTCATGGTTAAAGTAGATGTCTTTTACGAAGAAATGCGATTTGGAAGATAAATGTTGAGAGTTTTCTAAACGACCGTTACTTTTTTTCTTAGATTACCTTAAATAGCGACTTTATTCGTTTCAAAATAATCGAGATTCAGGAACAAAAAACTTTCTCAAACAAGTGTTATAATTTTTATTTCATTTAATATGTAATTACTGCAATATTTATGTTTGCGATATACTCGTATGTACTCGTATATTCAACTTAGGGAAATATGATCACATCACATTATACTGTAAAAACTTAATTGGTTTAAAATTACGAATCGTCAGTAAGTTTATTTATTATATGAGTATAACATTCTTAACTGTCCCGCTGCCCCTACATATCTACTCAAAATGTTACGCCAATCAACCATGCGCTCCGTTCAAGCAAATATTACTTTTTGACATTTCGAGTTCATCGATGTTCCTTCTTCACATCATCCTTTATTGTCCATCTCGATAAAATCTGTAAGCAGCTACAAGCTGTCGTAAGACTTGTACCCTCATTGGTTTGTTTAAAAAGCGACTTTTAAATAGTTTTATCTCTCTTCAATGACATGGAGTAATTTTCCTATTTCCATTCTATTTTTCCCTTTATCTCCCCTTTTCATGATTTTAAACATACTTTTTTATAGCTGCCAGGCGTGATTTATTTAATATTAGTGGATTCGAGACCTAAGTAAGAGGGCCCTTAAAAAGAGTTTGCTCTCTAAATGACGCTATAAAAAATTGTTATTTGTTACATACGAATGAATGAATCAAAACAGCAAGAACGTGCCCAACTTAAAGTGGTTGGTATTTTCAACATGATAAAAAAAGTATTGGAGTAACGTAACCCCTTTTCCATATATCTGGGTATATACTCGTATCGAGAGAAATATTGAAAATCACCATAATAGGGTATGTCAAAATTGAAAAGCACTCTTTCAGGAGTATACGAGTATATGTAAGAAATTGACGCGGTCCAGTTGGTATAAATATTTTGAAGCTCTTTAAGGAGTTCCGAATTTCCTCAGCAGAAAATATCAAGGAGCCTAGGTTTACAGTACGTCTATAATAATATTGAGTCAACCAATTACTGGGTTATAAATACTCGTATATGTTGAAGAGAAACATCTGCCAAAAGACTGACAGTATCGGAACCATTATCACTCTGAGACTCTCCAAAGTACATTTTTGCAGGACTGCCTTAATTTTTTTTCAAAGTTTTGGTAAAACCAAAATTTCAATACGCTACAACATGAAAAAGACTTTGGTTAAACTAAAACTTGAGCTCGTTACAACACAAACAAAGTTTTAGTTAAACCAAAACTTGAACACGTTATAACATAAACAATACTTTGGTTAAACCAAAACTTGAACACTTTATAACACAAAGCTTTGGTTAAACCAAAATTTAAACAACAACACGCTGTCTTATTTTTTTACAATTGAACGAACGCTGTGTTGCAGAAATTCGCATTCGATCCATCTTTGTCGAAATTATCCTCACATTTTGGTAACAAACTGTGACTTAATAATTATATTGTTGAATTCTTAGTTTTTTACAATTATACTTGAAACAAATTACTTATCCAGATTAGTCTCTCTAGAATTTTAGCAGAATTCAAATTTTTTTTTTACTATGTCCTCATAAATTCCCGAATGTAGACGTTACTGTCCAGATTGACTTTTCTGCCGTATTAAAAAAATAGAGCTTCAGACTTGTTGAACAACAATACTGAAATTACAATAGCTTTTGTTTAGAGCATTTTTTTTCAATCGTACAGCGTTCAATGTAGATAGCAAAATATTCAGGTCTTCTCGTATTTTTGATCTCAATAATTTAACTTCGTCCAGATCCACTTCTATACTAAATATAACATTATTTATTAACCCTCTGTTGCCTTTTACTGATCTCATTAAAAAAGTCTCTATGTGTTTCATTAAGCCCTTAATGGTGACTTCGAGGAAAATTATTTTTTTATTTATGATTAAATTTTGAAAGTCATGAGATTATTGTTTAAATCTTTTCATTAAAATTAGCGTAATATATATGTTATAGTGATATTGCAAAGCCTAGTGTATCTTATTATAATTACTTTTAGAGTTATTTACTCGTACCTCTATAAAAAAAATTTAAAACTGCAATCTATCTTATTGAGTTTAACATCAATATTATCAATATTTTTTCATCTCATGTTATTAAAACATTCATCAAGAATTTCAGGAAATTTGTTTTTACTTATTACAATTTCATTCTGAGAAAAAAAATGTGCACAATATTTGTACCACAGCACTACTGATGTAATGTTGATTGTGCGATTTCCTCTCTTTCCGATTTTAAACCACGCAGATGTATGTTATTAAGATATTACAGAGGAACACTTGAACAAATTACAGCGTCTTCAAAATGTTTGTTTGAGATTTATTTTTAAGCTAAGAAGTACAGTACGGTCACGTCGCTTCATATCAGCTGAACTGGTAGAATGTGGGAAATGCACGCAAAATACACTGTCACTATTGTACGTCCTACTAGTATAATATATTTAACTGTCCCACCACCCCCTCTTATATTACAGAGAATATTCAGATTCATTCCGATCATGGACTTGCGCTACGCACAAACAGATATTGTTTATTGACTTTCCCAGTTCACCGTTTTTCTTTTTTTTTTACATCGTCCTGTACTACCCATGCAATAAAACTGTAGAACCAGTTACAAACTAATATTTGACTCGATTCATCTTCGGCGTGTTTTTACATCGTCCTGTACTACCCACGCAATAAGACTGTAGAACCAGTTACAAACTAATATTTGACTCGATTCATCTTCGGCGTGTTTTTACATCGTCCTGTACTACCCACACAATAAGACTGTAGAACCAGTTACAAACTAATATTTGACTCGATTCATCTTCGGCGTGTTTTTACATCGTCCTGTACTACCCACGCAATAAGACTGTAGAACCAGTAACTAATATTTGACTCGTGAGTGACTAAAAAAACTCTAAATTTAAAGTTAGTTATGTTTTTATTTGTCTCGCTTTTATTTTTACTTATGAATTTTTGTGAAGATTAATTAATTATTTCAATGTTTCTTTCGTACATGTAGCTTCCATTATGTATGTTTGTCTGGTTTGTTTGTCGAGATTACCATCTAACAATAAACCCGACAGATTGTTTTACAATGAACTATTAAATAAATGAATATACGCACTTACAATTGCAAATATATAAAAGCAAATACTTTAAAAATAATTAGTGAGAAAACATTAAGCTAGTTTGCATCATACATCAATTTTTCTATATCAGGCTTTGCATTCTTGTTGTTTATATCTTACTTAAATTATTACTTTCTTCAGAGGGAAATTAACATACCATAATGAGGAGGTGAAAACTCTGAAATGAGAATTTCACAATTATCGAAAACTAACAATAAAACCCTGAGGACTGGAAATACATTACTAAAGAAGAATATATCCATACTAAATGTTGGTGTGGCTAATGTTAAAGGTAGTGTTTACCTAATACGACGAAAGGCTTGAAAGTTTAGTCTCCAGCACAACAAAAACAAATATAATTTTATTTTATAAACTACTCTTGGACGGATTTGTTGTCATGTGGCAATTTCGTTTATTCAATAATTTAAAATAAGATGTGTACCGACGGGAATTGAACCCACGACATCCGGGCTGAAAACAGATTTCTCACCAAATAGACCAAAAAAATTTCACTTACATACCATCACATCATTTCGTTGCCGGGCTAGGCAGAGGAAAGAGCACCCAACTTTTCAAACACGACATACTTCCAAATGCCTTCTCCACATCCGTGCATCTTCTCATACAGTTCCTTCTGTTTCGCTTACTTCATACCTTTCCGTATTTCGAAATTTCATTCACTTGGTCCAACAATATTTTTTTCAATTGTTCTGTTCCTAAATGCTTACATTGAAAATTTGTTTAGTCAGCCTTTCGTCAGCCATTCGTTCAACATGTTCAAAGCACCTCACGGTGTTATTTTTCAACCAACACAGCTTTCAACACCAGCTTTTAACTCACATTCACCCAAATAGTCACATTTATATTTCTTATCATACTCGTTCATATTTTTCAATGTACGCATTTCCACCCCATTAACGTTCATTAATTTCCTATACGCACGTTTTACTTCCATACATTAATGTTGACACTAACAAGCTGTTAAGAACAATATTTTTGGCAAATAAATAAAATAAGTAAATAAAAAAATGTTTTACGTATTCTATTTTAATAATCATCTCTAATCTTAATTTATTTAATTAAATATGTCACTAATTTTTAGTCAGAATCCTATCTTCGGCATGAAAACGCCAGGTTAAAAAAATAACAAACACGATTGAACAACACTAATAACCTTAGAAATAAAATGTTCATCAATAATATTTTAATTTACTCTATTGAATAACAATATTTTGAAAGTCAATTTACAATAATTAACTTTTTATAACAATGTTTTGTAAATTAATTTACTTTGATACAAATTTTAAGATACGATACTGTCGCAATTCAATGGTTGAATACTTCCAAGTATCCGGATAATTTCATTTGTCGCAATCGGTGAGATACAAAAACGAATAGTAACTTAAGTAAGGGAAGTCTATTTGTCCCTTAAGTTGATTTGGGAAAGTAACTTTAACAAAAAGCTATCGGTATTTAAGATGAGAGTCTCTTTAAGGAATGCTAAGAATTTTGTAAGATTTACGAGGAGACTACATACTAAGATGGGTTTGACTTAAATACTGATGTTTGTTTTCAATTAATAAAGGTAATGAAAACGTTTCCTTGATTTTGTACATCTTTAATTTAACTGATTAATGCTTGCTTCATTTTTACTGCTTTAATATTTGGTATGATTTTTACTTGTTTAAATATTGACTTGATTTTATGCTGCTTTTATTTTACATTAAATTTTATATCAATGGTATATTCGATGAATTTCATGAAAATCGTATGAAATTTACTGTATTGTATCGTATTACATTTTTGTGGTATACAGAAACTTGATTTATATATTACCATGTAAAAATCTATTTCTACCAATCAGAAAGATGTTTAATGAGCTATTAAAAATATTAATGTCCATGTGCGGTTGTACTTCAAACACTTGCAATAGTGAACTGTGTGTTACGAGTTTACTCTAAAGGTCCTGAATCCGAAGGTTCGATTATTGGGACCAGGGACAATATTGGTTCCTCCCACGTTCCTCGAAATGATCGTCTTACCAATTCAGATATGCTGAGAGGAACAATACAATTTAGTAAATAATACAATGAAAACAGAAATCTAACCCGTAATTCTCGAAAACAGGCATCTGTGGACCAACTAGGCCACGGAGGTAATTAAATACTGAAATGAAACAATTTTAAATGAGATTCTCATTAAAATGTCTATATTATGTTGATTTATATTAAAAACCAGACTCATTAATACACCAATATTTCAGCAATTGGTAATGACCGAAATATTTTTGACAACATGCAGGATAAGGATCGTAACATACTTTGGGTATGTTGCCAAAAACGACAACCAAAATCTTAGGAAGGTGGCGATCAAGGATACAGTTGAGAGAAAACAAGCAAGAAGAAGATCCTACAGATGGATGGATTTAAAAAAGGATTAAACAGGATCCTCTTTAAACGCTTTATTATCCGTGAACTATGACCGTGAAGTATGGAGATAAATGGTACACTATGTTACATATTATACTATATACCAGAAGACCACGAGGCTCAGCATTGATCACGCGATGAAGAAGAAACAGAAAAAGGAAATATGAATGGGAAAGGCAAAAATGGAATACTTAACAACAGCGGTGTGTATAAACTTTTATGTGCTGACTGTGATAATTTCTATATAGGAAAGACAGGAAGATCTTTTGAAAAGAGATTTCATGAACACCAATCTGCTTTAACAAATCCTCTAATTTATTCTGAAATGGCTAATCATTGTCACCGTGAGAATCATACTTTTTCTATCGATGATGCCAAATTCTTACATATTAGCGGCAACGGAAATAGATTGGACAGATTAGAGGCCCTAGAAATTTCTAAGTCAGTATACCGATCAGAGCATCTGCTGAATAGTTATTTTCCCAAAATCTCCCCGCTCTTGGCCGAAATTATACCTAGCCTTCCTCTCACCCCTCCCGCCTCCAACCGTTGAAGTGTCTATATCGGTGCCAGTCCGAACAGCATTTAGTCTTGTTTACGCTCCCCTGAAGATGAGGTGAAAGCCTTGAAACCGGTAGGGTTATACCGTCATAAAAAAAGTGGAATAAACAGTGTTTGTTAAAAATAAATTACAATGTTTTAGTTCTAATGTAAATCTACAAAAATTTAAAATTTAATCATTTTATGCATACTCGTATCTTTCATGAAGCGAGCTATTACGAGTATATAATAGTAGTCACATAAAACAGTAATATTAATTTCAAAACATCTGTCAGTACAATGAATGCAGAAGTACAGAAGGCAATAATACGAGTACCTCCTTCACAGCGAGCGGGATTGCGTTCAGGCAATTATGAGTAGTTCTAAACGTCCTCATTAAGGGTACTCATCCCGGTTTATTAAAATAAGACAGTAGCAAAACTTTAATATCATTCACCTGTGCCGCTGAAAAACACACTTACACGACGTAGACATAGCATTGTTTCCCCACAGACTAATTTTCAGCAAGAAACTGAGGCGGTTCTCAAGTTTTAATAATAATAATAATAAAAGTACAATTTATTACATATAAGAGATATTTGCACCTGTTTATATGAGTACATATGTAAATTGCTTACAGTAAAAAAAAGCAAACCCCTTTGATGATTGATAAACTTTTGTGAACAAATGAATTGAAGAATTATTTACGCCATCGTAAATTGAGATTGTTTTTGGTGACGTATTCTCAAACTGGGTTGTTGAGAGCTCACCCACACGGAATGACCTTGTTAAATAACTTTTCCGATATTGATATCTTCCATATCTCGGTGGACAAATTGAGGATTGAACTTCTTAATACACTTTATATGGTAGGTATAACTAAGGCACTTCATAGGAAAGCATGAGTAACATTGCTCGTGTTGTCATTATAATTTGTTTAGATCTGATCATTTAATTTTTTCTTATTCTTGATATACCTGTACCAAAAGCAAAATATAATTATTAAAAAGCTCCGTTTAAAGAGTATACTATTTCCAAGTATACTGGAACTCGGTAATCGAACTTACTCTTATTAACAGATAAAAAATATTACATAAAAAATAAATAAGTTTAGTATAAGGTTAGAAAGGTGGTGGCTGAGGCCATACACCTGGCTACTTCCTCGCATCTGTATATGTTTAGAAAGACATATTATACTAGCTATGTTGACTTACTCATAGTAAGAGGTTTTTTTATTTTGATTTAATTGGATTTATAATATTTCATGCTCATTGTGGTTCTCCCTCAAGCTTAAAAATTGAAGATGCAGCATTCGTCTCAGTACTTTGGGCCCGCTTTTATCAAGCTGAAGTCTGTCCTCGCAGTCATTTTATGCCATTATATTGTATTACGCTTTCATTGTTTACAGTTCAACCTGACAAATTTATTACCATGTGACAATATCTTCCAGCCAACCAGAAATATGTTAGAGGCCTGAGGTGAAACCCCCAGACTGACATTCTTTAAACAAAATGAGTTCCAACAGGACTCGAGCTCGCAACCTTCGAGCCGGTAAGTGTGTTTTAGCTAAGCCACAGAGGTCGTTTATCATATGATAAATGATTCAAACTTAAATGAGACAGTTTCATGGTGCAGAGAGATTAAAAGTTAAGGGATATATTTCGTAACTAGTTGTTGAACCACTTTCTCTAAGGGTTGAATATTTCTAGAATAAGCACTGTGTTAATAGTGCTAAATGATCAAGGCATCACTCAGAGGAACATACCATAGTCACTGGAAAGATAACCATACGATAGACAATCTCTCGTGACCAAATATGATTTTAAACCATCATATGGATTGAAGATGCCTGTGCATACAGTGATTTACATTGATTTACAACATCAAACAATGTTTTTTATTAAAAACATTATAGGGACATGAATATGGATCACGAAAACAAAATGATTTACATATGAAACACGCCATAGCGAAGATGTTACATTTGAATCTCAATTATATTTAAAATGCATCTTCATTTTCAAAATGTGTAAAATTATCATTATTTAAACATTCTACATTCTGAAAACAATCAGTTTTACTGGCTACGGTCACCCAACTTTGGGAGAATAACAAATTAAACAATAAATCTACTTAATTCCAACATGTAATACGTGTATGCTAGATTTTAGAAAGCTACATTTGCACCGACGCAGATGTGTACTCGATTTATCCATTTATATTTTCTTGAATCACATTGAAAATGAAAGCTGCAACCCCTACGAAACGTTGGCCATTTTTAATCTAGACATCTAAAAATTCTGTACTGTTTTGGACTTACAGAAGACAATGTTAAGAGTAAAGTATTACACGAAAGACGTGTGCTTTGTTTTATTTTCTTTATTCAAAAATATTTTTATAAATTTTAATCAAATACCTTACACCAATTTAGAAAATTACGTGGGCAAAGTGAAGAGATTCTTAATTGGTAGTTTATGGTATTTTACGTAGTATAATGACTTCCATTGGTTAGTTGTTAGGTCGCCTGTCTTTCCGTTCGGAAGTTACGGGTTTGGTTGCTAATTGGAATTCAGATTTGTCAAAATAGTTTGAGCCTGGTATCCACATAAGATCTCCTTAACTTAATTAACATCATGAATATACTCTCAAGTATAAAAACATGTAAATAAGAAGTGTAAAAATGTAAATAACGAAACTGTATATTAAAATTTAAATAAAAAGTAAAATAATGTAAATAAGTAGTTATTTAAAGTAAAGAAACATAAGTGCTTCCTGTATGCATGCTATTTTTTATCATTAACTATGGACCTGTAAACTATTTAGGCATGTAAACTTTAGGTGGTTTCAAAAATAAATCATGACTAAATCATACTCTTTAGACATCTAGATCAGTTGTACTTAACCTTTTAGCACTCGCAGCCCTCTAAATATTCAAAAATATTCTCGCAGCCCCCTAGTTTTTACGAACGTAATAATCATTAAAATTCATTTTTAAATAGTAGTTTTATTTACTGATTATCATAACCAAAAAATAAAAAAGCAAGGTTGGGGCGATCTCTGTTTTTTAGAAAAATTAGAGAAAAAGAGAAATGTCTAGATGTGATTGTGTTTCTATTGATTCTACAATGGTTTTTCTTTTTTGTTCCTGGTTTATTGTGTGCAAATTTTTGCTTTTTAGTAGGTAAATATTCTTGAAAGATCAAAGTCAAAGAAATTAGGACCAGGAGATTAAGCTTTCAAAACTATCGGCAGATTAAATCTGCTGTAGCCTTTAGTTAGACAGATTTTTTTTCACTTAGCGTCATTTGCTTAGTACGCTATGAACAATATTATAAGCATTATATAAGCTACAGAAAAACATAAATTCAGATGTCAAAAATGGTAAAAAAAACAGTTCAGAAGTAAATTCGCCCGGTATTAAACCTGAGGCACCTATAGTATATGCTTAATGGTAATGCTAACCGCTAAACCACGGTCACCTTGAAATATTACGAAGGCTATAAAATAACCAGAGAGAGTGAAAAAGACATACTACATATAATAATTTGATGAATTTAAGGACTATGATGTGCTTGATATCTACTTTTGTAAGCAAATAAGTTTGAAAAATTGTTTATCTTGGGAATATATTCACATCGGATTGCCGCATGAAGTACGACATAAAAAAATTACGTCATTAGGCAATATAGTGAATAATAAGTAATATAATGTTTTTTTGTAAAACGGAGCATTACAAGAAAAGCAATGCTGGCTGTTTATAGTAGTATGATGGTCTCAACATTAGGATATGCCAGCGAAACTTGAAGGAAAGGAAGATAAATACGGCGGAATTGAGCGTTGCTTAGAATGTGTGAATAAACTATGTATATCAGAATAAGGAGTGAAGACATTTGGAAAGAATGCGGATTGAAAGAAGATGCAGTGCTTAGGATGATGAAAGGATTATCGAGATGGTTCGATCACGTAGAAAGAATGAGTGATGAAAGATTTGCAAAAACAGTCTATGTAAGTAGTAAAGAAGACACAAGAAATTCAGGAAGACGTAGAAAAACGTGATACGGTTAAAATAATCAAACTCTTGAAGACAGAATAATGAAAATGCTTTATAATACGAGAGTATGCATGGGGAGGTGTATGGACGTAGTAGACGTTACAAGATTGAGTTAATGGGATAAGTGTTCCTTTTTCTATCACAAGATAATGATAATGTTGAAAAAAATGCCTGCTCACAATGATAAAAAAATGAACACAAATTCACAAAACTATTGGGAAGATAAAAATAAATATTGATATAAAGCTCATTTTGAATGATTAAGGAAAAAATGCTTAGTAATGTATGTGTTTTTTATACATTAAAATATCAGAAAAATAAAATCTTTCAGAGATTTTTAATGAATCACTTCAAGAGGCTGTTGCGGGCCAAAGTTTAAGGATCTCGAATTTTACATACAACATGTTAAAGTGTACAGGTATGTAACAAATTTAACCACTGTCATAATATTAACAGCTAAATACGTAGAGGAAGGGTTGCTCAACCCTCGGGTCGTAATCCTGTATTAGTGCAAGGTAAAAGGTTTAGGCATTAATTGTTTTAAATCCATATTAGCCTGTTTCTCCATTTGGCAGCTTTTGCCGCGGCAAACACGCCTTTAAAGTATACCAAAGAGCAACGGCTAATTCCAAAACAGGTTGTGCTTTCATTTACTAAATGAGTAAGAAACATAATTAAAGTTTGCCTCGCAACATTTGTTGCTTGTTACAAATTGTAAAAATTTGTCTTCCCAGGGTATTGACTTCGAGGTAGAGACTGAGTTTATGCATGTACGTTTGTTGACCCTGGCATTTGCCAGAAATTTGAACAAAGCTTTCGAATATATTGCTTTCTTAGTGTATTTTTTATCTCGTAATTATTTATAACATAAAAACAATAATAATATATTCATTTCAACGAGTGTGTAAGGGCGTGCAACGAAATACAAGACAAATAAAAAATAAATATGCAAATGAAAATATAGAGTTAAGTTAACAAGAGGAAAAAAAGAGTCATTTAAAAATGAACAATAATTAAAAAAAACATCGTATATAGGAAATTAAAATGAAGTTAGTTTTTAGTTACATTATATAAATTAGATAAGTTCTTAAGATATAAATTTGTACGTAGGTGTAAATAGTCCTTGATAAATGTTTTTGTTGTAAATTACTTAATAAAATTTAAAAAAAATTAAAAAACAAGAAATCAAAAATGAAAGAAAATCAGTTATTTAATTCTGGTGACAATCAACATTTATCTACTCGCTAACCGCATTTTCCAGTGATTTTGTATAAATTGTTGTGTTGTCAGTTTGTATTATTCGCTCACATAATCTCCACATGTATTGTCTCTAAAGTGCACTTAAACCTGACAACCGACCTTTGGCAAACATCTTTTAAGCACTTCAATATCTCGATAACGCAAATATGATTCGGTATGTATTATTATATTGTTCTATGAGTATTTTAAAGTATCAAGTGTTTAAGTTTACCCATTGTCTCAGAAGTGCACCGAAGCCTGGAAATCGACTTTGGGCAAACATCTCTGAAGCACTACAATATCTTGGCAATCCAATAATGATTTGGTATGTATTATTTTACTATACTTTGAGTTTTTTTTAAACCTTTGTACTTGGAATTTATCCCAAGTTAGCTTAAGTATAATATCATGATTTATAACTAAAACATCACTGCAACCTCTATTCATGATTTAAATTAATTTCACATATTTAATTTTAAAATACGGAGTGTTTTTGATTAGTGTCATTAAATTAACATATTATAGTATATAGTATATTCACCTCATCCGCAGATTACCACACATTTTTAGGTTATCTAGAGATTACGACTTCCATCGATACCCTCCATGGACTCCTTTAATGTCCTCTGTGGATCTCTAAAGGATATAAGGCAATATTTTCCAAAAAAATATCTAACTTAAGGTTTTTGTTTTTATAGTAATAAATAGTCATTTTCATTATTCTTTTCGATTTTAAAAGAGGATATTCATCCATGTTACGAGTATAAGATAATAATTTCATTAGTGTTTATATTACCTTCATCAATAAATAGTGTTATCGCGTATTTGATATTTTTGTTGGTGTTTATTATGGCCAATATCCAAAGGAAAGGCTCTCCATGTTATCAACTGATTAAGGGAGCTGGAGATGAGGAGAAAGTGAGAGCGGTGACTCTCAGACGAGTCCTACGAATCATCTGGGAGATGCGATGTCTGTGTTCGAGTGTCCAGATTGAGAATTGGTCTGTAAAGTCTCAAGAAGAAATGTCGCTCCGCACAACTACCTGAGACTTAAAGGAAATGTTGCATCTCTATCGTATTTTCCATAGATCATATATCAAGGATGTATAAATCTTAAAAAAATAGGATGTATAAATCGCGAGTAAATCTTTCGATTTGTTAATAACAAAAGTATTTTTCTCGGCATAAATCTAATATGTATCCGTATGAAATTTATTTTTGCCCATATTTCAAAAAAATTAATAATTAATAAACATGTCTACAATTATTAGATTAACATTGGTGTAACAAGGGGTCAGTGGTGATCAAATCCTTAATTAAGGCCGACTAGGGTCTGGACCTACCCTTCCCGTGTCCCATTACGGGATTGTTTTAATATAAATCAAAACTTTTTTCATGAAATATTCCATCACTTGTTGCTTTATGTTGAGACGAATGGAACAAAGATCTTTTTTGTATTTTTATATTTATAAGGAAATAAAATATAGAAGTCGCTTCTTATCGACGGTTTCAGTTACCCGCGGTTCGAAATAAAACATAGAAGTCGCTTCTTATCGACGGTTTCAGTTACCCGCGGTTCGAAAATGTTATGTAAAATTCCAACGTTTTGTTAAGAGGTCAAAAGTTGATTGACGCTATGTCACAGTGCTTACCTCATTCCCGATTTATCTACCACATTTTCCATCTACTTAATAAGGTAGTTCTGTCCCTATCATTATCACAATAACAAGAAGGGTGGGTACATTACAGTAAAATATTTTTAAAGAGACAGAGATACCACATTCATAAACAATAACTTAAATAAGAGTTTATTTTTATAATATAATTGTTCTATTTATCATTAGTTATTGTTAAAATAACTTATTATGAATACAGCATAAGATATTATATACGGAGATTGATTTTTTTTAAATATGCAATCCACCCAAGGAATTCATTACATCTTAAATGAGTTTTTTTATCAATCATATCTCACTGCACTTTTTAAATAATCTACATTAAATTTAAAGTTACGTTTTTATTTTCCATGGAAAGCGGTTATATTAATATAAAATACGTAAGCACACTTCAACAAAAATATGTGAGATTCAATTATTCAAAATTTTTGAATTCGAGTATATTGTGCTCCTAGGATGCATTATATGCAGATGGAGAGTTTTGCAAACAATCCCATCCAAATAACAAGCCCCGCATTTCAAAAGAGATGGGGGAAACTCTCGAAAAACTTACCAACGTTAAGTTGAAGCGAGTGGAAGTGGAATTTTACGAGGAAAGTTTCAAGCATTGTGGCTCATTTCAGTCTTGAAGAATCATTTGTCTTATCATTGTAATTTTAGTATTGTTTGTTTTTTTTTCTCATTAAGATAAAATCTATAGAATAATTTAAAATAATATTTTTTTTATTACATAAATCCCTCAACACGTGTTTCCATATCCTATTTTGAGGCAGAATGATCCCAGTTTGTGATGACAGCATCGCTTAAGTGTTATATTTCATCGGAAGTTCTTCTCTCTCGGAGTCAGATGTTCGGATTTATCATCCATCAAACAGCCTCAGGAATAAGTAGCCGGATAAACCTCTTTCGTTCATCCCGGGAATTAATATATTAGAAATTTTCTACAATGTGTATAGGTGAAAACGGTGAAAAAGTCATGGGCGTCTCAGCTAACGGCTACACCTACAGCTGAGACACCTGGGCCTGGCTCATGGTTACCAGAGCTCAGACAGAATATCACTAGTTATAATCTTGAAATATAATTGTATCTATTAAAAGAACTTTCTTTTGAAAATTCACTGCCCCACATCATAGTTGATATGCTTTTCTATTTCCCTGCACCACATCATAGTAGATATGCTTTTCTATTTCCCTGCACCATATCATAGTATGTTAGATAAGCTTTTTCTATTTCCAAATAGAGAGCTTGAAATTATCAAAAGTAAAAATTTATTTGGAAACTCGTGACGGCTTTTTAAGCATTCGAAGCTTCAGTTATTTTTTCATTATACCAAAGACTTCGATTGTTTTAAAAGTAGCACAGTTTTCATATATTGTACACATTTTTTTAACATTTCCACTGTTAGTTGACAATTTGTAGAATAAACATGTTCATATTATTCTTACTTCTAATAATGATGATAGTTTATATAGCGCCGTTTAAAAAGCAGACTACTCAAAGGCGCTCAAGGTTAGTTCTATTCTAGAATATGTTCACATTTAAGTTTAAAATTAGAAGACATATCTCGAAAGGCTGGCATCACCGATATTGATCGAAAGAGCTCATCTACTACTCGAGTAACAGAAAACCATTTTCCGCATCTATAAAAACGAATCCTCGTCGTTCCCGACTAGTTGAGTCATATTTACAAATTCGGATTACTCGTTTTAATTTCATACTTCGCAATTCGCGTTTTACTTACCCCAAACTTAATGATTGATGATATATCTGGAATGGTGATGGCATGCATTTTACTTATTAATTTTGCAACAGGTTCAGTCTTATTATATAAAATAATAAGACAAAAATATGATTAAAATTTTATATATAAAGGGTTTTTCAAATTGAGCGGTTTTTTAAATTCTTGGATAAAACACAGATGTCGTCGTGAACTTGTCTGAGTCTTGTGACATTTGAGAAGTGATATGTATGACATTTATAAAAAATGGAGTCGTATACAATACAACAATGCGTTCAAATTGTTGAATTATTTTATGCATTGTAATCTCCGGAAACGGTGATGTTAATTGGCCACCAAGATCATGTGATATGACACCGTTGGACTGTTTTCTCTGGGGTTATGTGAAAAGCCAGGTCTATAAGAATGACTCCCAATCAATCCCTGAGCTGAAAGACGAAATTATTCGCGTTGTTGGCGAGTTCGAACCGCAATTATGTCAAAATGTCATCGAAAATTTATACAAAAGAGGACATTTGTGGAGCTGCAAAAAGTGGACATTTGGCGGATATTGTTTTTTTTTGTGTTTAAACGTCATTATACTTCAATGATCAATAAAAAGCTTTTTGAAATCAAAGCAAATTGTGTGTTTTATTCAAGATTTAAAAAAATTGAGTTAAAAAAACCGATCAATTGTAAAGACCCTTTACATACAATATAATATAATGACAAGAGGAACAATATTACTTGCTTCTCTGTGAAGTGACTCAGTTGGGCCTACTTACTCGTAGTTTATTAAAGAGTTCAATTCTCAATTTATCCACCAAGATATGGATGTCATCGATATCGGAAAATGTATTCAATATTATATAACGTGATTATGCTTTTTATAAATTATTTCGTGAATAGGACCGAAAACAATTTAAATTCACAATGGCGTAAATATTTGGTAAATAATTCACAATGGCGTAAATAATCAGTACTTAAAACAAAAGTTTGACATTTTTCAACACAGGGCTTGCTTAAATGTACTCGTATATAAAATGCTATTCATGTAAGCATTTTATATACATTTAAAGAGATACGTAGGTCTCTTTTGATGTTTAACAAGTAAAATTCAAGTATACCCATTAAAAATGTGGGATAGAGTCATGAGTAAAATTCATTCTCTTACGATAAATGTATAGCAGAAATATATTTTAAACTTGCTTAACTATTTATTCTATTCATATCAGGTTCTACATGATTTAGTCATGCTAGAATCATGAGATTTCTTTAAGAGATGGTGAAGGCTAGTTTAATGCACTTTTTTTCTAAACACCATTTAAATCGAACTCGAGTTTCTTACAATCTTGAAAAAACTCAATTCTTTTAAACAGTTTTAAATCATCGGCAAACAGGAAGTACTAATGCCGAATGCCTAATTAATCGACCAATATCATTGATGACATTTAAAACAATTTTTAACTGGGATTTGAACCTTACAGAACAACACCTGAGACCTGAGAGTATAATAAAAGGTTCGGATTCAAATTTATCATAAGAATAAAATTGGTACCTGTTAGGCAAGTAGTTTGTTAAGAGTGCTTAATGATAATTTAAAATACCAAGTTAATCCATTTTTGTTCATACAATTCGATGATTTACTCAATCAAATGCTTTTGATAAGTCGTGATATGAGCAATGAGTCGTGATATGAGCAATCAACCTGAAAGCCAGAGTCAAGTGTGCTAGAAACAAAACCAGTAAATACAGTTTATTTGGATTATGTTGATTTGCTACGTCAGAAGTCATGCTGTTCTTCATCTATGTGTGATCTTAACAAACGATCCACATGGGTTTTGATACAGAAGTAGTTTGACTACAGAAGAGAGTATGGCTATTAGCCTTCAGTTTTTAATATCGTCCTTAAGTATGCTTTTATAAATGAGTATAGCTCGAGTTATTTTCCATTCTCTCGAGAAAATACCGACTTAAAAGACTTGCGAGAGAAAGAGAGGGTGCTAACAAAGTCTATCCACATGTTTAAAATAATATTATGCCATTGTACATGCAATAAATATCCACACGCGGGTATTTATTGCTACTTTTCTTGCAAATTTTTACTTTTCAAATATATAAGAATACATGTCTTAGAACAAAATAAGTGATTTGTGTAATGCCTTTGTGATAGGAGCGTACAATCTTTCTCGAGGCTTCTTAAGTTCCTTGGAGTAATTATGATAATTGAATAGTGCCAGATATATGAATTAATATTAATATATTTTTAAAATATATTTATAAGGGGCACAAATAACTAGATTATGGTAGACCCAACTTTTATATTTACAATGTTTCTACTAATGTGTTTTCACACAGACGTGTGATGTTCACAAAGAGATACTCTGAATTACTTCGTTTGTAGACATGTGCACGATTATCACGTTAGCGTTAGAGAACCCAGGTAAGCTTTGTGACCGGATTCACGTGGGTGAGAGTCACGTCCGCGCAGGGCGGTTGCAGTTAGCCAAATGAGTTATTATGCGCGTCCCGTCCCGCCTCATCCAGAGTATTCTTCCCTTTATGGCACTCCTCCCCCTGGCGAACTGCCTCTTCTTCCCGACCCTCACCAACTACATTGCAGCTCATTAGCAGGAGGAGCGAGGACACACAATTACATTTGTCACCACTCGGAGTGCGAGTAGTACCGCGCCTCGGAGACACTGCGACGTGATTTGTTTGTCTAGTGGTCGGGGTAATCTTTTATGTCACTTTGTTGTGCAGACTTTGTCACTGTTTAGTTTGTTTAAATAAATGACGAATATAGTATGTCATATGCAGCTCACTTTATACTTAGTAAAATATAGTATGTCATATGCAGCTCACTTTATACTTAGTATAATATAGTATGTCATATGCAGCTCACTTTATACTTAGTGAAATAGTCTTCAGAAATGTGCGATACTTTAACATATGTTACATCGATAATACGAGTACCTCCATACTCGAGTTATTTTGAGAAAGATTTGAAGGAAAATATGAAATCTGATTTTTATTCATCATTTTCTAAAAAAAATCATAATAATAAGACGACTTTCGTGGTTTAGTTGATAAGGCACTTATCTTTCGATCCGATACTTGCGGTCTCGATTCCCGATGGAACCCCAATTTTTTAAAAGTGTTCCAGTCTAGGAATTCCATTTAACTTCACTCTAACATATTTCTGGTTGGCTGGAAGAGATTGACGTATGGCAATAAATCTACCAGATTGAAATATAAACAAGGAAAGCGTAGTATAAACAATTAAATGGAATTGTGAAACATTATTTATGTCTTGCTTATATTCCGTTTCCCGTCCAGGAATAAATCCTTTCTTATAATATTAAACAAACATTCTCTTAGATAAGTTAATCTAGACATGTCAATATTCAGTTAATTATTACTTATTCACTTAATTAAACACATACTCGTATGTATGTAGAAATTATCTAACAGGTAGAGTTTTTATGATATTGCTACCTGTAATAATTTAGTTCATATTGTGATAAAATTATTTCTAATACAAGCTAAAACTATAATATATCCACAGAGCTATATTATGATTTTAGCTTTTGATCACTTTAGTCCACGATAAATACACTAACGACGTATTTAGGCTGGACTGACTAGTATTCTTGGTCAGTCCAGTCTAAATACGTTGTTAGCGACATATATATGGTAGGCTGGGCTGACCAGGAAGATTGTAGATATACTTGTACTTCAAATGCTGCTGGCATACTTGCCAACAAATTAATCTAGCATTATACAAAATATACTAAGTGCAAGACATCAATTCCATTGAAATAAGAAAATAATATATTAAAAATGCATATTTTGAGGTTTTTTTCAGAAGAGATCCGCATTAATAAAAAACTATATATTTTTTGACCAGTGTTTTTAGTGCACTATTTAAACTGAAGCTATCTTGACTGATAAATTAAATATAATAAAGTGTCAATAATAAAAAAAGGACAATTAATATAACGCCGTTTGAGAGCAAACTCTCCTCAAGGGCACTCCAACTCGAAATTTGAACCCATGTTTATTGGTAGATAAAAAATATTACAAAATAAACATACATTTCCAATACTTGTAAATATAGAGGTAGTAGCTACGACCACAATATAAAGAATTTACCCGCATCTGCATATATTCAGAAAAACATCTTACCGATGGAACATGAACTACAAACAAACCTTTCTAGATATTCAGATGTATGATTGTGACATATTCGGCTCTCAAAAAACCCGTTTTTTTTCACAATAAATAGACATTAAAAAATTAAATGATGTAAATTTTTTTATAAAACTGTATGAAACAACCCTTACATATTAATTTTGTGAATTCGATACGCTTTCAATGTAAATACTCGTAGCAATAACTTTTGATTTCATTTTGAACTAAGGTTTTCAACTGTTTTTTATACTTTAGAAGTAATTTTCTTTCACTCAATGATTGTACGCGACTCATGCGTCTGAAAATTATTTGTTTGCATGAGATGAACTCGCATTGATTCTTTGTAGCTAATGGTTGAAGGAATAATGTGAAATATTTGTTACAACAAAAAAGAAAAAAAAATTAAAACAATACAGTAACACTTGTTTTGAAGAACATCATTACGAAAAACAATTCATTCTCATAAAACTAACAAGGGTAAATTCTTTATAAAACATAACATGAAAAAACCTTAATTCTCACATAATAAGATCAGCGGTCCATCTGAATGCTATCGTATGTCCTGCGGAATGGCTTTTGATGGATACAAAGGAGCTACTCGGCGGGCATCCATTGTTAGTAGACATTGCCTCTGTGAAGTGCCAACTCTTTTGTTGGCCACTTCCCCGGACGTGACTGGACAGTAAGTCATGGTCCAATTGAATTTATTTGTTTTCTTGTTTCGGCCAAGTCCTTAAAAGATACCGTAATTGAAAGCAACTTGTGAATAAGAAAAAAAGTATGCTGTAAACTTAAGAAAAGTAACGTTGTTTAATATTAAATTTTTTTTTCGAACATCTATTTCTTTAACATATTGAGTTTATAATAAAATATACTATGCTAAATGTTTCTATTTCTTCTTCTTTCTTTTAAGTTAAACATGTGATCTGTTATCAGGCATGTCTCTCTTGAAATGTTTACTACAAGTTTCCATCTTTATAGAGGTCTCACTGGGGGACGACTGTGAGCGGGTGTTCCATGCATTGCCAAGAAGAGAACTTTTTAACTTTTTGGCTAACCATTCTTTCCACATGGCTTCGCCAATCTATTCAATGGCTTCAACCTCATTTTCATAAACAAGGGTGTGGGATGAAAGACATCTGATGTTCTCGCGGTTGTGGTCGCCCTCTATTGAGGGGGGGGGGGTGTCTCTCTGGGGGATGTTATGATGAGCCTAGACTTTTGATAGCTTCTCTCTTAAATGTATTTACTTCGACGTTGTCCTAAAATATATATGTAATTTCAATATATGTATGTATGTACATATACATGCTATGTTGCTATCAATAAACTTATATTTATTGATTTATCTCGTAGTCTACTTCTTCAAATATTTGTCAGATACGGCAATTTCTAACTCTATTCTTAAGTATTTAGTCTGCAATGGATCTGAGAGTTTTCATTTCATTAGTTTTAGCATACTTTTTGTTTTATGTTTTAAACTCTATTCCATAAGTCGTGATTGGTCTTACACATGCTTAGTAAGTTGTAACTATTTGTCTATTCTCGTGATTTTTTTTATTCAAGGTCATATTTTTGGGGCGTCGTAGACAACAGTGACTGTTTGATTGACCTCTTATTTCTGCGTAGAGATCAGTATAACTCCGCTATTGTAATTGTGTGGACTTGCATTTAATGAAACTTTAAGTCGAATAAATGAATTTTTAAGCAGACGAGATTTCTCCTAAAATACACGTAAAATCTGGGTTGGATGCTCCATGGATATATAAATGTCCACATTCTATTTGATATTCCATACTTTGTAACATGTGGTAAAATACAGACATATTCCGATTCACGACGCTTCGACTTACACCACCTTTCAATTAAAACTATACTCCGACTTGAGACATTTGCAGTTCTCATACCTTGTCTATATAACTCTATTACTCTATCCTTCCACCGTTCTTTATCCTTCCACTATCTTTGTTTTTTTAAGCTTTTAATTCGCCATTCACTTAAGATGTTCCTTTCAAACGATTGCAGAACAGTGCATGTATGGATAAGTGAAACTAAGGGTTTGTTTCCAGTTTCAAAGATTTCAGAGTAACGATAATTGTTTGAAACTTACAGTACGATATTAGTTATGACATAAAAGCTGTAATACTTTTGATGATTTTTTGGAATTCTTGAAATAACTATAACAATTTGACCGTCTCGTTTATACTCGGGCTTTTAATAACCACACATTTCAAAAATAAAATTAGTTTTGCTACTATTCCTTTTTCTAGTATAAGTTTTAAACATGGCTTTAAATCACACTCACGCGACATTCAAGTCCAAACAATCTTGCTTCTTGTCTTTTAATTTTGAACTTATCTTCTTCCGTAAGATGGTGAAGGGATACATATAGTATTAGCTTTTATTCGTTAAATTGATAACACCCAACGACGTAAGTTGACGCCAATCTTCATCGTCATCACCATCAAGCCCTGCCCCTATTGAGGAGAAAACAGATTTCCAATTAATTCTATACTGGCACACAACTTTCCTTTCTACCACGTTAATACACTTCGTCATGCATACTCTCCTACTACAAAGATTTATCAATCTTCCCTATTTCAGAATCCGATTAATTTGTTCGTACAAAGTTTTTCCAGATCTTTCTTAACTGTTTATACTTTCTCTATATACTACTTATATACGAGGCATATCCAGACAGTAAGTGTACTGAATTTTTGTAGGTTACAATTTTTTTTATTTAAACAAAAAAATTACGTGGTTACCGTAGTACATATGTAAGCTATTTTTCGACATAGTTGCCATTCCTCTCAATGCAGGTGGTGAAGCGGGGTATCAACTTTTTGATGCCTTCCTCGAAGTAGTTTCCCGCCAACCCCTCCGTCCACTTCTCCACCTCCTCCTTTACCTCCTCGTCAGTTGAAAACCTTTTTCCACCCATGTGCAGCTTCAGGGAGGTAAAGAGATAGTAATCTGAAGGTGCTAGGTCAGGGGAATGCACGGGATGGTTCAGGATATCCCATTTAAACGAGGCGAGCAGTTCCTTCGTGGCGTTGGCCGTGTGTGGTCTGGCATTGTCGTGCAGCAGGCAGACTCCCTTTGTCAGCATGCCTCTCCTCTTGTTCTTAATCGCCCTCCCCAATTTTTTAGGGTCTCACAGTATCTTGCAGAGTTGATGGTCTCCCCTTGAGGCATATATTCAATTAAAATTATGCCTTGACAGTCCCAAAACACGAATGCCATGATTTTCTTGGCTGAAATTGTGGTTTTGAACTTTTTGGCGGAGGATGAAGAGGTGTGACGTGACCGTTTTTAAACTCGCGACACCACTTGTACACACTCGTGCGATTCATAGCTTTATCACCATATGCAGTTTTCACCTCATTATAAACCTCAACCGGAGGTTTTCCCTTCCAAACGAGATAACGGATGACACCGCGTATTTCGCACTTGGCGGGAGATTGGATTGACATTTTTCACGAAACGTGTTGTCGCGTCGACACTTCTCAACGTACTGACTTCGAACCGGTCTCGTTGTTGAGGGGAAGGGTCAGGCTACACGGAAGTGTAGCCAACATGTCGAAAATAAATTCCATCCGGTCGTGAGAGCCTCAGTACATTTACTTTCTGGATACGCATAGTAGATTATTTTTGTGAATCTTTCATTATTCATTTTTTCTACGTGGCTGAACCATTTCAAACCCACTTTAGTAAATACATGATATAGCCCACCATTCAATATATTACTCTTCTTTTAATATTGCATATTGCGCGGACCAGTTGACGCCCAATATTATATATCCCCATCACTATCTTATTCGTACCATTTTTGACCAGCTTTCCTCCATATATTGTTATTTGTAGAATAATTTATCAAATAACATGTGAACATTTTTTTAAATATTCATAGATTAAAATTTTCTGCTGTAAAAATATTACAGTTCATTTTTTTCCTTTTTCACTGCTTCACCATTTCTGAATCTTAAATACCTTTTAGCGCTGTGTGATTCAATTATGCAGGGAAAGATCATCTCGATGTTGTCTGTTGAAACAAAGGAAGGTTTTTTTATTTCAAGCAACACTTTTATTTGTTTTTATCCTTGTTATGCCACGTTTACATTTTACTACCGCATAAAACTGAAAAATACTTTATCTATGGAGGTGAAGAGAAAAAGCGAGACAAACAGGTACATTGCCATCTGTTTAAAAACAAAAAAAAACTGTAAAAAAGCCAGAAAATATCATCGTCAGATCATAAAATGTTATTTGCGTTTTTGTTCTTTTAAAAATGATTTTTTACAATAACATTTTATTTGCAATTTTTTTCAACCCTGGTAATATTTGTCGAAAGTCATATATTTTTATTTTAACCCCCCCTCATGTTTTTATTTAAATGCATCGATTTTTTTCAACCAAGCAGACACATAATATATTTAATCTAAAACATAGAAAATGCATGTTGTAGTACTGCCTATATATGGTTTATTCTACTTCATGGCGTTGAGACATAGGCTATAAAGCCTAGAATGCTAAATACGCTGAAAACATGTTAAAGAACCATAGAATTCTCAGTTACTTATTGGTATCACCATATCTCAAACACGTCGAGCAAATAATAAAACAAGAGCTCTTAAATGCCATAAAATACCACCTGCTTAAGTTAATATTGATGACAAAATAGATGGTCAGCGCGAATCAATAGAAATCACCCGTTTTGGTAACGGATCATTCACGAATGGAGAGTTAACAGTTAACATATCAGGGATAGTTGAGGGGCTGTTTTGTGTCGCGAAAGACAAATATATTTCTTCAAAGTCAGGGGGAGGAGAGTGAATAACATAAATTTCACAATGTTTTATAGTTCGTTCACGAAATCTATTGGAACAGTTAAACATTTGTAATTCATAAATTATGGTTTACTAAATAAAGTAAATCATATTTTTATTTTCAATTGTTATTCTTGTAAATATTTTAGGAATATGGTTTTCATGATCTACTTGTTTAACGTGTTAATAAGGCTAAGTTTGAATTAATATAATGACATTCGTTGCCTGGTTGGTAAGACACCTGTCTTCGGTTTCATTCCAGTTAGAACTCATTAAAATAAAGACCCTGATTGGTTTGGATTGCATTATTTAGGAAGTATTCAAAAATATACTAAACTTTAGTATACACGAATATATGTTACTTTCCTCCAATAACAACTGTTAAGCCATTAAATAATAGTGTATAGTATGACACTTTCATATAATACATTACAGTTTGGTGGTGCATGACGGGCGGTAAAGCACTGGGCTTACGAGCGGAAGATCGCCGGTTCGAACCCCGCATTGTGCTACTCCACTCGAATGACAAAAGTATTTTTTCCGCCAAGTATTCGGGGTATAAGGATACGTATGACTTCGATCATGTCTATTCTTTCAACAAAAAGAAAACAACATGCCGGTGTACTTCGATCGTCTCACTTCAGGTGTGCCATTGGATTCAGTGCATCAGTGTGGCCGGTGAGTTTGCTGGTTTGCAATAGCTCACTCCCGTAAAGAGGAGAAAAAGGGGATCCTCGACTATGAAGTCCAGCAACGACGACGAGTTTATGACCATTGATAATGGATTTTTTTATTTTTACTATAGTGAAATAACAAGCGACAATTAACCCATATTTTATATGAAATTACTTTATCGCGCATTTCCATCTTACAAAGGAAGCTATGAGTGTCATACGTATATTTTATTTCTCAAATTGAAATGAAAACTTCCCTTAGTGCTTCACAAAGCACACTTTATTACCCTTTTCAAAAGAGCGCTTGAAATAATTACGTGAGGTATAAAGCCTGCCTTAACCTACTTGAGCTGGAGCTCGTCATAAACTTATATGCACTTACTTACTAAGTGCCTTATTACAGGAATAAGAATCATACACCTAACACCATGTCGTATTATCTAGTTTTTTTTAATTAGCATTTTTGCTTGTAAAATTTCGGTCTGTTTTGTTATTGAATTTATTTCAAGGAAATTTTAAGGACGATTTGACTCCATGTTTTGCAGGGAAAAAATGGAAAACAATTTGATTATACGAGTATCAAATAGATAAAATAAAAGTTCTAAATTCTTTTTTAAATAAATGTATTGTAAAGCTAAATACTTAACAATATTTCACTAAGCAGAGATTCACAGATTGGATTGTAATGTTCACAATGTAGACGATTTCCGATAACTTCGAACATATTGTGTGACTTTGCCATTATGTGGATTACAGTAGGCTAACACTAAATACACCTTAAAGAGCCTTCTTAGGTACATACATATAAAGATACGAAAAATTGGTCTATACTTCTCAATACCATTTTTTCTCAAGTGATAACTTGAGCTTTCTTTATAGCAATATATGGAGAATTTAATTGCGCGTTGCTTCCACTTGAGTATTTTTGCGATCTCTATAACATCGTCAATTTTTCTTTGGGCGCGTACCCACTCAACCCGTTTGCCGTCTCTTCTAATAAAACCTATCATGCACTTCTCCATGCTGTGTTGTGTCTGGAGTCTTTGTATCATTCGCACAGAAAAGTCCACGTTTCGCATCCACATGTTAGTACTAGTAAGATGCATTGGTTAATATCTTCCGTTTGAGTCAGATTGGGAGATTGATCAGGAAAATGTAGTTCAATCATCCAAAGGAACTCCAAGCTAGTTTTGCTTTTCTATTTATTTTATCGAGAATGTGTTCCTCGAATGAAATACTAACAGGGCAGCGTTTAGTAATTTTGACAAGATAGCATCATCCTGGTGGACTCCCTTTGACTCCCTGGAATTTGTCGGTACTTTGATGAATGTTCACTGTTGCTGTCGCATTGTTGTATATACATACTCGTATATTGCTGAAGAGTTTAACACAACGTTATCTAGTTATAAATTAGTGTAAGAATTGTTATCTAGTTATAAGTAGTATGTAGGTGTTAATTATTTCTAAGATCTCATATATTAAGATTGAATAAATAAAATAAAATGATATGTAGGAAAATAAGATTAAGTAAGTTCATAAATTATAACATATAATTAAGATTAGTTAAGTAATAAATTTGTATATAGGTATAGCCTTGACAAATGTTTATACAATAATTTACTTTGTTTAATACAAAAAAAAAAAAAAGATATATTTTACTGCTCTGTTTTGTAAACATACCACAATTTCAACTGCACTTCATTATTAAATTTATTAAATGCCGTTTGTAAACGCAACTGATTAAATTACAGGGTAAATGATCTACATGACCTAGTTGGTGGCACGTCTGTCTTCCGACTAGATTCTTGCTACAACCTAATTTTTAAAAGGGGTTTCGTTCTGGTTTTAACTTAGGATCACATTAAAATATTTCTGGTTAGTTGGGAGATATTGCCATATGGCAATGAGCCCTCCAAGTTGAACTGTATACAACGAAATTGTAATAAATTACGAAACAATGATATATCTGAAAGTATGTTTAAGAACGGGATGCTAATAATGAATAACAATTCTTCTGTTCACCAAACTATTGACACTGGTAATGCTGTCGCTTAAGCTTTTCATCATATTCTAGTTATTGTCTAGAAAAAAATATTTCATACGTGGCTCTAAATTTAAAACTAAAATGATAAATATTTTTTCTTTTTGTATAATTTTGTTATAATCATTCTGAATAACACGTCGTTTTGTTTAATATGCTACATTTCAAATGAAGCTTTGGCCTGAAACTTTACGTCCATGCAAGAGGAAGATTTTAAAAAATACTACATGTGCGAATGCCTGTGAATTTGTGGGTGCTTTTTTATATCAATGAATCAGTGAATATTCTGTTGTGCATTGAATGTTTCTAATTTAAAAACTCTAAAAGGATTGAACTTTTCTCCTTGATTTCTGTTAATTAATCATTATACTGGATTTCTGTGAATTTGTGAGTGTTATTTACATCAATGAATCAGTGAGTAATCTGTTGTACATTGAATGTTTCTAATTTAAAAACTCTAATAGTATTGAATTTGTTTTCTGTTAAAATGTGTTTTATTTATGTCTGCTCTGCACGTGTATATGTATCTTTAATTAATGTTTTGTTTATTAAAACTTACCTGCCTTAGGACAGACTCCTAGTTAGGTGGCGGAACGATTAGTTTATTTCATCGTAAAAAATAAAATAGCTTGTTAAATATGTATTTATAATTTGTTAATATGTATTTATAATTATATAAATTGAAAAAATTGTTAAATATGTATTTATAATTATATAAATTGTTAAATATATATTTCGTGCCACCAACTAGGTCATGTAGATCATTTACCCTGTAATTTAATCAGTTGCGTTTACAAACGGC
Organism: Odontocerum albicorne; assembly: GCA_949825065.1. Classification (NCBI taxonomy): domain Eukaryota; kingdom Metazoa; phylum Arthropoda; class Insecta; order Trichoptera; family Odontoceridae; genus Odontocerum; species Odontocerum albicorne. The sequence goes on along the minus strand of OX463842.1, from coordinate 26,915,385 downwards.
ATTTAATAAATTTAATAATGAAGTGCAGTTGAAATTGTGGTATGTTTACAAAACAGAGCAATAAAATATATCTTTTTGTTTTTTGTATTAAACAAAGTAAATTATTGTACAAACATTTGTCAAGGCTATACCTATATACAAATTTATTACTTAACTAATCTTAATTATATGTTATAATTTATGAACTTACTTAATCTTATTTTCCTACATATCATTTTATTTTATTTATTCAATCTTAATATGTGAGATCTTAGAAATAATTAACACCTACATACTACTTATAACTAGATAACAATTCTTACACTAATTTATAACTAGATAACAATTCTTACACTAATTGCTAAAATATATCGAATTATTATTAAAATTATTAAATATATTATTAAAATTATAAAAAAAAAACTTATTTTGTGTATTATATTGTATAATAATATTTTCTTTTTTTGCCAAGTTAAGGGGTAAAATACGAGAAAAAAATCAAAAGGATTCAAATTATCTTATTAATTTATTTGATATATTCTAGTAGTTGAAAACTTAGTCATTTAAAAAGACTTAAATTTTCACATAAAATAGTATTTCGATTCTTATTGAATTCCTTAATCCTTATTTATTTTCCGTAAAGGAGATATAAAAAATATAAAATGTGAAATCTAGCATATTCATTATTTAATTTGAGTTATGGCCGTAAAATGTATACGTTTTTTATAAAATCATATATAGATCATGCATAATGGTCGGTTCATGTAAAAATATTGGTTATGTTGGCTTAGAGGAATTTACGGTTCCTGCGAGGTCTTTATGCGAAATACATATTCTTTTTTCTGGGCTCAATAAATTACGGCGGAGGTAAATTATGTTCCGTAGCAAGGAACGAAGGAGGTCCCGAAAACAATTGCCGTAAAAAGAGACATTTTGAAAAGAAAAGAAAAAAAGAGAACTATACATTCTAGCACTTGAAGTTCATCACGTACGCTTAAAATACGGTTGGCGTAATACGACTGTAAATAATTACAAAAACGAGAAATAGACACTATTTTATTTGTCCTCTTGAATTTAAACTAGGAAGTCAACCAAAGTTATTGTGAAATTAAATGTGAAAAACAATGAAAAATAAAACAGAAATAAAATACGAACTGCATTTGATATTAGATGAATATTTCACTGGTACCATTGTATAGTATTATTTTACACTCTCGTTCTATAAATTCATCGTTACTAGACCTCACAGTCCATGATCTCTTCGTCATTTCAATGTCATTGCAGTTAGAAAGAGAAGCTATGCCACATAGTTTGTTTTTTAAGTGAGTAAGCCGTTGCGCACCAGCATACTTATCAACCAGATAGCACACCGATGACACACCGAAATGGGACGATCGAAGTACACCGGCATATTTTTTTACATATGGCAATAAGCCCATCAAATCGTATTAAGTATAGCCTGGTGGGTTCAGTACTATGTACTAGTCTTTTTCAATCAACCAGAAAGGTGTTAAACAAGATATTCGTGAAAACCAGACGGGAACCCTTTTCTTAAAAATACGAGTATCTTAGAACCCTCAGTAATCGAACCCACTACCCCAAGGGTCGAAAGACAAGCGTCTTATCAATTAGGCTACGGAGGTCGTGATTTTAATATTAAGATGTTAATATGCAAAACTCACCCAGCGCACAATTTACCTGTTTCGAAATAATTCAGAAAACATCCATCCTCCTAGTATGAGTTTTTATTAATGTAATGTGAAACAGTTATTTTTCAAGATGTAATTTAACCATGAAAAAGCAATTAAACTGGCTTGATGCATTTGTACAGACATGATTTATGTATGGTTTTACGATATGTCAATGAAACCAAAAAGGAAGTTTGTGGGTTGGTCCTTTTTACATACAAGTCCATTTATAAGAATAGGTTACAAAATGGTCAGTATTGAGTTATTAATAACTTGCAGAAGTATTTTAAGCAGTTAACGTGAGACTAACTTTATTTAAAAGATAAAAATGAACATGAAAACATCTTCAAAATAAGTTCTTAAATATTTAAGATAACAAGGAATATTTTGAGAAATATAATATTTTGATTAGTTTTTTTAAATTGATAAGTTGCAGCACATCTGATTGATCTAAGAAGCTCGTTCCAAATTCCATCTGAGTGTACCGCAAAGATGATGCATTGGAATATATGGATCTTGAGGTTAGCAACTCGGAGGGACAGTCTATGCTGAGAAAGATAATTGTTTTTTTTTCCGCTTATACTACGCGTTTATCTCTTTCTGTCTTTATATTTTCTATTATTTTCTAAACACACTTTGTTTTGACCGAAAAATATTTCATATTCAGCAACGAACAGGAAACAAAACATACCGTCGTGCATTTTACATTGTCAAACTATAACATGCCACGCGGTATTTTTTTTTTTTAGCTTTTCGGGATCTATCACAGCCCATTCTATCCACATAGATGCGCCAGTACCGCCTTCTCTCCATGATTAATCTAACCATACGAGTAGCATCCGGTTTTCGGGATCTATCACAGCCCATTCTATCCACATAGATGCGCCAGTACCGCCTTCTCTCCATGATTAATCTAACCATACGAGTAGCATCCGGTTTTCGGGATCTATCACAGCCCATTCTATCCACATAGATGCGCCAGTACCGCCTTCTCTCCATGATTAATCTAACCATACGAGTAGCATCCGGTTTGCAAGTCTGTCGAATGTGAGAGTTTTTATTCCTATCTCTAAGAGATTTTTCTGTAATGGTTCGTTCTTTTCTCATCTTGGGTGATCAAAGAAACCTCTTTGTTGTTTTTCGTATCGACACTATAATAAAGATCACTTAATACAGGTCTTACAAATTCGAATTTTGCTATCGATGCGCATGTTTGTTTTCCAAAACACTTTATTTGTTTTATTTTAAATTTGATACACGTTTAACCCAATCACATCAAATAACAAGAAAAAAAATCATGGTTAAAATTCTAGATATAACACAATGAAAACAGGAACAAAGTTACTCATTCAAAGTTAATGTGAAGTGACTCAGTCATTCCTATAGTCTATAAAGGTCTTCAATTCTCCATTTATGTACCGAAAAATGGAAAATATCAATATTGGAAAATTAATTCAACAAGGTTATTCCGTGTGCGAGTAGTGATGCTCTTTACAGCTCAGTTCGTGAATACAGCACCGACAGCAATCTTGATTCGCGATGGCGTAAATAATTGTCCGGCACATTAAACAAAAGTTATATCTCTTAGAGAACACGATGTTGCAGCTGCTTTTTTGGCTTTTAATTTTTTTTAATTTTTCCACTTTATCAATGAAAATTTTTAAATTATATCTTCGTTTCAACAAATCATTTCTATTTACTATCGAGAATCAAAGCTTTAACCATTGGCGGAAGACAAACGACTCGTTGGTTGATAAAAAAATACGTTTGGATCAAAATTGGGGTGCATACAGAATTTTCTTCGTTTCATATTAAAAAAATATAATTGTAGGATAAAATAAGGTATAGATCGAAGACTGTTTGAGATCGATATTCTTTATTTTATAAAAAAATATGAACACGTCAAAATCAACTTTTAAAAAACAAAAATATACTATTTGACTATACACGTATATGCATATTGAAAAAATACCTTCAAAGGTAATTTTTTCCATTTAAAAAAATATGTTTTCAAAATCTCTTTGAAGGCAACATCAAAAAAGGAAAACTTAGTGTTTTTCCTGGAACTTTCATTTCTTATCAATTTTGTTTTTCAATACGCCTTTAAAAGCTTTCTATTTGTGGTATCGTAATTTCTGCTTTAATTTTTACAAAAAATTATATTTTTTATAATTAACTCAAGACTCTTTTTACTTGATGTAAATGTGGTCATGGATAGAAAATAAGTAACGTCTTGGTTGTTAATAAGTGAATAGAAATTGACAAAACAAATTAACAATGCAAATATGTGTTGAAGGCGTGATAGAAGTAGATGGTTGATAGGAAAGTATAAATCGAATCGAGAATGTTAATTGATATAAAGGAAGCGAATTTTTTTGCGCAATATCCTCTCCATCTACAATATTGTGCCAAACGGCGTCCATGGCCTAGCTGATAAGATCCCTGTCTTCCCATTGGAGGTCTAGACGTTACGGGTTCAATTCCTGTTGAAACCCAGATTTCAAAAAAGGATTGTAGTCTAATTTTCACGGAAGTCCTCTTTGAAATATTTTCTTTCTCGTTGATTGAAAGAGATTGCCGCATTACAATACGTCCGTTAAGTTATAGTGTGCACAATGAAAAGGAATTTCAATACATTAATATTGATACGATACATGCCCTGATTGGAAAACAGCGCGATACTATATCTATGTAAATTATCAATAAATAAAGTAATTGTCATTATTATTTTTCATTTTCCAGAGACATGAAAAATAAAAAGATATTCATATTCATTGTCATCATTTAAAAATATAAAACATGTATTTTTTTTATAATACGAGTACTTCGATTTTCAATTTTATAAAAAAGCATATACGAGTAGATAGCTTCTTCCAAAAAAACAAGTGCATTTATTATAGATTTAAATTTAAAATGAAACTATTTATCTATTGATAAATACCACTCAATGGAATAAATACTTCAGCTAAAGAAAATAACCTTGCTTATTTATATTTTTTCTTCAATAGAACTGACTAATACATGAACATACTCGTATGCTTATCAAACGTTCATTCTTTTGAAAGTATTGTTTAAGCAGATTTACGTAATACGAAATCCGTTTCACGAGTTCTATATCAAACAGTTTGGAAGTCCATTTAAAACTTAAATCCCTAAATAAAAACATTCTTATCCTTCCTTAATAGGATTTAAGAGGTCTCCTACCCTATTATTTTATATCCCACTCTCAGAGTGTAATCCTGTACTCTGTCTTGACCTCCAGACGGTTTTGTTGAAAATAGGGATACATTTACAAGGTTGCTAATGTGGCAAAAAGGAAGCCACTTTATTAACTATTATCGAACCGATTAAAGTTCACCATCTAAGTCTTAATGAGGTTGCACTACTCGAGACTCATTTATTTTTTATTTTGCAACTATTAAAGAACCACTTGCAATTGCGACAAAATTATGAAATGCTATTTTCTAAAATATTTTATTTTATTATAATAATAATAAAAGGACAATTTACTTAGCACCCTTTGATAGCAAACTTAAAGGCGCTCAAAGTCATATAACTTTTAATTTAGAATTTATCAAGAAAATTATACCAAAGTTTTATAAACAAAATTACTGTCATATTACTTTTAATGTAGAATTTATCATGAAAATTAAATCAAAGTTTTATAAACTTAATCAATTAAAATTCAAAGCAACTTAGCATAAGATGTTTTGATAACTCTGAATTGATAGGTTATGAGAAATAATTATATTATTACATAGACTGGTGAACAGACATTTTGTCCGAAGAAAATTTTCTCGCTCGAATAAGCTATCACGTTTATTTTTGATAAAAATTTCTTGGAATTTTACAATAAGAATAATTGTATAATCTTATAATCCGATTGACAACACGGGTGGCTAACACAAAAGAGGATTTTCAAAGTATGCTGAGTCGATTTGACAGCAACATTATTTAGCAACAAAAATTAAAACATGATAATATTGGTTAAAAAACTAAAAACAATACCAGTTCTTAAAACTCCATTAGATTTAAGCAACTAGAAATAGTAGTTTAATAATCCGTATACTCGTATATAACTGCAATATGCAATACAATATATGGAAGAATATATAATATTAAATAACAAGGATTGAGACTCCATGAAAACAAAGAAGTTTTAAGATGAGGAACATTATTACCATAGCAACATATACTCGTCAATGCCAGAGCTCCAGAGACATATGTAGAATATTATTAGATGAGGAAAAATATGGATATGAATATGAAAAACTTCAGAAGACCGCGTGTCTTTATATACGGTAAATCTATTGGAAGTCTGGGAAGACCGCATAAGTGACGGAAATATAACAAAAGTGACGGAAAGATAGCATAAGTAACGGAAAGATTGCTAGGAGTTCACGTCGCACGGAGATTTGATAAAAACCTTAGGTCTAGTAAGTAGAAATTTGCTATAATTCTAGGACTCTTTTACATGTAGGTATTCGTATTACATGCATTTTAAAAATGTTAATTTTATTTATAAATTGAAGTAAATTATGAATACACAAAAAGTAAAATTTAAGAATTTCGTAGTAGAATTTTAAAAGAGCGAATGGTGAGAAAAATGAAAAACAGGAGGGTACGTTTGAAGAGATACATAGATTCGGACGAGGCAAAACCAGAGTTCTTGGATAGAAAGGCTGACCGATGTGTGTTTTCTGAATACCCCAAAAGGGATATAGCGTGATGGTATATATGCATGTACTTTATCTTACATATTTGTTGATACAAAGACTTTGTAAAAGTTTATTGAATATTACTAAAAATCACCTATTTAATTTTCTCTTTATATTTATTTACACATATATTTTTATAAAAAGTCGATCTAAAATAAACGAATTTTTTCAATAATTTTATTTTCAACACTAGAAACCTTTTCCCTTAAGTATTTCACCAACAAAAATTCCTTTAGTCGGGATCATCCCTAGTATAAGGACATAAGGACCTTACGAAGGACCAACTTGGGAGGCTGATTACGCGAAGGTTAGGGTAGCAAGTAGCTGTTTAGTTGGCCGTTATCTCGCGCTAATTGAGTTTTTTATACCCACCCCATCCCCTCACGGGGTGGCAGTAAAGCTGCTCGCAGAGTAAGGGTTTTCGGCTATTGTGCCCGATTTAAGGACCGCACTGACGAATTTGGCAGGAATTAAAATGAGCAAGTTGTAAAGAAAAACTTTACTTTTATGTATTCTTTGAATTAACTTAACCTTTTTTCTGATCAGTGTTGCAACATTTGTTTTGTTTATTTGTATACTTTTATACATACGAGTATATGTTATATCTATCAATATTTGCTACAATTCTTTGGTTACTGATTTTTTTGTTTTGTACTTGTTTCATGAATGTTTATAAGGTTTTGTTTTTACCGAGACTACATTATGTTTTTTTAATTACGAGTACATTTCAAACTGAATTTATTGGTTATTAATATTTGAAACAAGACTGCTTCTAAGTGTGTTTCAGGTTAATGTATAGATATTCTGAAAGTTTTTCTTCTAGAATATGAGTAAAGGAAATTAAACTATTTTCGGGTAAAAGATCGTTAATATTGTAATCGGAAAATTTTGTTGATTGATTCAATTTGATTTCATACATTATAAGTTATGCAGGAACTGTCAAATAATTGAAACAAAAGAGAACTAATCGAGGAAAAGTTGTTCAAGCATTTTTTTTACGTATTTCGTACAAGAGATGAATAAAGTATTAAGATAATGAAATGTAACATTTGCACTGGAGAATGAAAGAACGCCATATATTAATCGAAACGAATACGAAGATTTTTTATCTTTTTCATATATCAAATCAAATTCATTTTGAGATTTACCAAATTCAAATAATGAATAAAATGATGGAACTGAAAAAAAACCGGTCAGAAAAATCACTTAACAAGATTGGTGTGTACAAGATCATTTACCTAGGTAGAAATTATCCTCGCATTTCGATTGAACGAGAAATAAATAAAGAAGAAATATAGTGCATTTTTTATCAAAATGCAATAATTCTGAAATAAGTTTTTGATAAATGTATGGAGATTATTGTGGGATGGACTATTAATTTCTTCAAATTAATGCAGTACTCCGAATATTGACTCACGTGATATATAATATAGTCGCAAAAAGGTCTCACACCTAATCCAGTTAATGAAAATTTTGACAACGGAATCAAAGAATAATTGACAATCGTCAAATAGTATTTACTATTTTTTCATGTTCATATGTCCTCAATAAAATAGAGGCCAAAACCTAATTTACTGGAGTCACGGTTAAAAACAAGGAATAAACCAAGATTTAAGAGTATCTAACATACTTGAATCTATTGTGTTTTTATATATTGTGTATACATATCATAGGTACTTGTCATATAAATAGGTAAATAAATTCATAATTCTTTAAACATGGAGGATTGGTACACTCTGTAGTCCATGGAATCTTCTACATCATTTTGAATAGTTAAATATTGTGAAATATGACATCAAAATGTACAAAATTATGTTGATAATTTTTGATGAGTCAAAAAAAATTATTTAATATGTTGTGAAACCTATTTACAAGTATGTATACATATAATAGGTTAGTCAAAAAGTTTTGAAAGCGACATCTATGGAGCACTAGAAAAACCAAAATTTCTACGCCATTTTAATACTTCATCTTTCATAAGAAAGTACTCAAAATTTCATTACGATCTGTTAATTCATTCTTTGTTTACAAGCCATTTGAAGTTGACGTGTCAGTGTATTTTTTAACAATGGAAAAATCCGAATATCGTGCAGTGATTAAATTCTTTATTTTGGAAGGTTTATCGGCTACTGAGATCCATGCAAAGATGGTGAAAGTATTAAAGGAGTCTTCTCCTTCATTTCCAACTGTTCACCGATGGGTTTTGGAGTTTAAGCGTGGCCGTACTAGCGTTGAAGAAGATCCACGCTCAGGACGTCCAAAAAGTGCATCAACACCAGAAATCATAGCGAAAATACAGGATATGGTTTTGGAAGATCATTGATCGACTATGGATGTGATAGCTGATACCATAGGCATTTCACATGGAACAACATGGCATATTTTGGCTGAAGTTTTGGGTTTCAAAAAACTGTGTGCACAATGGGTGCCGCATTTGCTAACAATGCAACAAAAACACGTTCGAATGCGACTTTCTGAGCAACATTTGGAGCGATTTCGAAAGGATAAAAAGGATTTTCTGCGTCAATTCATCACTATGGATAAGACTTGGGTCTACCACCATGATCTTGAATCAAAACAAGAGGCTAAGGAGTGGTGTGAACCAGGCACTTTGGCTCCGAAGCGAGTTCGTGTCCAGAAATTGGCCAAGAAGGTGTTAGCGTCAGTTTTTTGGGATGCAAAAGGAATTTTATTAATAAATTATCTCCAAACTGGTAAGACAATCAACTCTGATTATTATTGTGACATTTTGGACCAGTTGGATGAAAAAAATTGTGAAAAAAGATCCGGTTTGCAGAAGAAAAAAATCATTTTTCATCAAGACAATGCACCTGCTTACACAGCTCAAAAAACCATCGCGAAAATCAGTGAATTGGGGTACGAATTGTTGCAGCATTCACCCTATTCGCAGATTTAGCTCCTTCTGACTTCTGGCTGTTCTCACACCTCAAAAAATTCCTTCGTGGAAAGCATTTTTCATCAAACGAAGAGGTTATAGCCGTCGTAGAGGAGTATTTTGCAGGCCTTCCAGAAAGTCACTTCCGTGATGGGACAACAAAGTTGGAAGATCGTTGGACCAAGTGTATTGATCTTATGAGAGACTATACTGAGCAATAAAAGTGATTTCCCCCAAAAAAAAATGTATTTTCATTTCCGCTTTCAAAACTTTTTGACTAACCTAGTATGTCATTAGTCAACCCCAAATTAAAAGAGGTTGATGTCAAGTGGAAACGTGGAAAGACGGAGAGGAAGGAGCTGATCCCAAACTCATAGGACTGGATCATATGATGTACAGGCTTTTCTATATCTGTTTTTGTCCGGAGTGCGGAGTCACGAGACTTGCAAAATAAATTTTGTCAGGGATTCCAAAAAAAGGTACTATTTTGGTAAAAGAGTTCGTCCTGTAACAATACTTACCCCCGCCGAGTACGTGTGCGAGTATTGTTGCTTCTTCAAGTATGTGCCAAGACGTGCAATAATGATCCCCGAGTTGCGTGTATATCCCAACGGTTCTAAACCCAAAGGCTTGATTACTCAGGCCTAATACAATGTTGTCTTCCAGCCATATTCTTTAATGTATCCAAATCACCAGCTTGGATATGTTAAAAGGGACCATACGAATAAATGAATGAAGGGATGGCAGCACCAGTACATTGCAGCAAGGTTACGATTCGCAGATATGGAGAAAGAGACTGAAGAAGAAAGTAGCGTATTGTAGTTAAAATAAGCTCTTCTCCAACTGTTGCTTTGCAACATCTTAATAATTAAAGTGCAAAAATAAAAAAAATAATGACACTCGGGATATTTGTAGATGTGAGAAAGGGTAATCGGAGGGAGTAGGGTGAGGTCGGCAATTCGCGATAAGAGTGCTTTCTTAATTACTCAGCTGTAAAATGTGAAACCAATTATCTCTACGCCACTCTTCTGTTTTCTTCCTGATGTTTACGATAATGGATAAAATTATTCGCGTTTTAAGCGCTAGCGAACTAATTAATAAGAAATTGGACAAATACTGTGGAAAAAACCATATTTAAATGTTTATTTCCTTGTCTGATTCGTATTATAACTAAAAAATAATGATTTGCATTATTACTTTTAATCCAAGATATTACGTTATCGTTAGATTGATTTTCCATATTTATATAACTGTATGACAAACTCCAGGGTCTAGTTGGTAAAACGATTTCAACTCGGAGGTTGCGGGATCAATTACCGTTGGAACAAAGTGTTTCAAAAACGATTCCACTCTGGTTTTCATTTAAGGTCTCTTTAAACTGTTCTTATTGCTTAGAAGAGATTGCTTCTTGGCAATAAGTTATACTGCATACAACGAAAGTTTAATGCAATTCTGTGAATTGGTGCGTGTTTCAATATAAATCCGATTTTTATTTAAGAATATTCACTTTTCGTTATTAACGAGAATGAGTTACGACATACTTATATACAAATGAAGAAATACTCGTATCAACAAAATGTCTGAAATTTATGTAATAGTGGAGGAAGATAATTGGAGAAATTTTAACAGAAATGTAAAAATATGATAAAAGAAGAGCATATGTTTTATGACAAGGTGTATGAATGTGGACGAGGTGAGTGCTGTGTGAAGATTTCTCATTGCGCAAAGGTATGTATGTACTCGTATGTTTGAATTATTACTAATTTTTGAGTTGGTTTTGGTTGCACTAAAATTGCTTCAGTGGCCGACAGTCCTTGAAACTTTTTTCGAGTTGCCGAATATTTTTTGATACGTTTGTAATAAATATATTATTTGTATTTATGAATTTTTCTTCATTATAATCAATTTAAGCAGATTTTACAAGTAAAAAATTTCCGACAGAGAATTTTGTGTTTTTGGGCTTTTCTAATAAAATAATCCGTCAATGTGTTACTCGACATTTTTAATTGAATGATTTGTCTCTCTGTATCCCTAGAGTGTTAATAGAACAGTCTCTGTTTGTGACGTTGGACATTTTCGTAAGAGAAACATTTGCATTTCTGTGCCACTGGATCTTTTCAATGGAAGATCTGCTTTTCTGTGTCGCTGGACTTTTTTGAATTGAATAGTTGGTCTTTCTGTCTCGCTGGACGTTTTTAATGGAATGATCTGCCTCTCCGTGTTGTTGAACATTTTTTAAGAGAGTGGTTCAGATATTCATGATATTGGACATTTTTGATGGAATGGTCTATCTTTCTGTATCACAGAATAATTTTAAAGAAATAATCCGCCTTTCTGTGTCACTGGATTTTTTTACTGGAATGGTCTACCTTTTTGTATAATTAGACGTTTTCAATGGAATTGTCTACCTTCCTTTATTGCTGAACGTTAATTGAGCAGTCTGCTGTTTTATGTCACTGGACGTTTAAATAGAATGGTCTACCTTCTTGTATTGCTGGACCTTTTAAATGCCATAGTCTACTTTTCTGTGTCACTAAACGTTTTGAATTGAATTATTTATCTTTCCGTAACGCAATACCCGTTTAATGTAATTTTTAAATAATCAAAAAAGTGTGGATGACTGATGGGTGCGAATCTGATAGATTTCAGTTCAAAATTGAAAAATATATATTTGAGAATCAAAATGCATATGAGGTAGCTCAATGTCACTACAAATATGCTGATGATAAAATCACTATCACTCTTTACGTTTAATGAGGAATACAGAGATGCCATAAAAAGTCTCAATTTAGATCACTTTACAAGTCCTGTGACGTTAGAATAAGACTACGAATCTCCCTATAGCAACATTAGTGTTAAGTGTAAAATAGCCTTTGGATTTATCGAGTCATTTTAAAAGTAATTGGCTGCCGCAATATTTAAAGATGAATCGTCTAATTTGTTACGTGGTCGTATTGTTGGTAGATGCTTGACATCTACTCAGGGGATTTGTGTTCGATTCCCGATGGCACACAAAACAATGGACCCTAGTCTGGTAAAAGAGTTCGCCTGATAACAATACTCACACATGTAAGATGTAGGTTTGCTTCTTCACACGCAGTGTAGTATTCCAAACAAGTGCGATGATAAACCGTGAGTTCCGTGTCAACTTCAATGGTTGTAAACCGGATGACTCGATTATGAGACCGAAACAATGGTATTTCCCGGCTACGTTCTTCAAAATATCCAAATCACCAATTCACACATGATAATGAGTTAACACACGTCTGCGTGGAAAAGTTTTAAATGATAAAAGTGTGGCCTACTCGTAATTTAGAATGAAGGGAAACCATATTTTTTTATATATCCTTCTCCAAAACTCTAATAGGAGCATGGTGTGATAGTGAAGTTGATGAAAGATAGTTTCGTTAATCTTAGTACAAACAGTAAAATTGTTTGTTGCCTACTAACCATTTTCCATTTGGTCATTTAGTAATCTTAGAATTTTTATTCTTCATTTTATGGATTTGCAAAAACTATTCAAACATCTTTCTCATTTATTTTTAATTTATATAAATAAAAAATGTATATGTTCGTATATTAAAAATCTCTAATCTCCGAAAGTTCTTCACCGATCGCTTTGACAAAAGGTTGCATTCGTATACGAGAATGTTTATATATTTTATTTATATACAGGTGTATATAAAAAAGTTTATAAATCAGAAAAAATAGCGTTTGCGCCTCCTGCAGCGACACAGACGAACTAAACTTGACAGTTATGTCACATTGTATTTTCGACGTTTCGGAATTAATATTAAATATCAAATATTAAATAATTAAATATTTAATAATAAATATAAAATATTTCCTTTTAAACAATAATTCTATGATATATTTATTGCAGACGAAAAATAGGTTAAAATCGAGTTGCATCAAAATGACGTTTGTGTTAATAAGGATAAGTTCCATTGTGTCATAGCAGCTTGAAAAAATCTTAGAATGGCTGAATCTAGACTTTATAGCGCAAGCGCAGGAAATATATTTGGCAGAACTAATATTAAATTTGTAAAAAATATCCAACTAACATTTTATCCGCTTTGAAATGTTTCACGAACTGTGGGTTATAATGAAATATCAGGAGGATCACTAAAATAAATATAACTTATATGTATAAAAAACAGATGCGTGAGACTCTCGCGAGGTAGAAGTGAAACTTCTTAGCTCCTAAGAAAAGTTGATTTTATGCATTGCTTTTTTTCCATTTGTTAACGATTTTTTTAGGATAAGGACATGGTTCCGTGGAATTTAATTCAAGAAAGTCTCTCTTAATTCAATAAAAAAAAATTATTTTTAATAAAAAACAATAATAAATAATAATTTTAATAATAATATAATACACTTAATAAAATAAAATTTATATTTTTTAATATTAAATATATTAATATTTCTATATTATTATTTATTATCAAATTAATTCTTTTTAAATAATTATTTAATTATTTATTACTTTATTATTTTAGTTATATTATAAATAATATATTATTAAAAATATAACTTTATTATATTATTAATTAATTATATTATAATTAATTATCTTTACTATATCTATATCTATATAAATAAAAATGTAAATGTTCGTATATTAAAAATCTCTAATCTTCGAAAGTTCTTCACCGATCGCTTTCAAATTTTGATAAAAGGTTGCATTCGTATACGAAAATGTTTATATATTTTTATTTATATACAGGTGTATATAAAAAAGTTATTAATCAGAAAAAATAACGTTTGCGCCTCCTGCAGTGACACATGCGAACTAAACTTGACAGTTATATCACATTGCATTTTCGACGTTTCAGAATTTATATTAAATATTAAATAATTAAATAGTAAATATCTATATAAATAAAAATGTAAATGTTCGTTTATTAAAAATCTCCCTGTTATTCACGGATTGCTTTAAAATTTTGACAGTTCCATTTTGATTTTGAATATTAAATAATAAATATTAAATAATTAAATTTTAAATATTTAATAATAAATATTAAATATTTAAATAATAAATATAAAATTTTCAAAAACGTTAAACTTTTTAGTATAGCGCCATCTGCGCTATACCATTATCCGCCATTTTCATTTCGTAATGTGCGTAGTTGACATGTACTTCTAAAGAGTATTTGTTTCACTGGGTTTTTTTAACTTATTTTTAATTTTTCTGTTCAATTAGCGGTGAAATTGAATTGTGTTGATTGATTTTCGTTTGAATTCAAATCATATCGTGAATTGACCTCTTAGAGTGACGCGATCATTTGCTTCAGAGAGATAACGTGATGTTGGTTTGTATATTTTTGACAAACGTCATATTTAATTTAAACGAACTGCCAAATTTTTGCTAATTAATAACTAATAAGATGTATTAATTTGTCATTATTGTTAGTTTTTTGTAATGTATTTACCTAAATAACTTGCTATTTATTAGAATTGATATTTATTGTTCATTAATGACGCGTCAAACATGTCACATCCAAATTAAATTCGTGCGTAGTATGCAATGTTTGCAATGTCTTTCCTTAACATTTAATTAATTCCAATAATCTATCTATTTGCTTAAAATTTAATTAGTTCCAATTATCTCTGTATTTCCTTAACAATACTCCTATTTGACAAATATTTCCTTAACAATACTTCTATTTGGCAAATATTTGACAAATGCATGTCCAGCTGCAAAACGATCTATCGGCTGAAATATTTTCACATCAATTGCTGGAAATTGGGAATGGAAAGGTGCAGGTTGATATGACCTCAGGACGAATTTCATTGTCTCATAACTTAATATTTCACAATTTCACTCATTTTTAATGTTTCACAATTTTATATGTTTTTGTTATAACTTTCTTTCTTCTTTTTCAGTGCAATCGATCTGCTTTAGTTCATCAAAATGTCGAGGAAGCAGCAGAACGACGTGTAGCCAGACTTGAGGATGCACGAGGATCACGTTCTGCAGATTTAGAACTGGTTCGTTCTCAACAGAATGTACGCGACAGGTTGATAGTGGCTGAAAGAGGTCAGTAGGAATATCAAAATTATCTTTTTTATATAGAATTTAATTTTATCTCTATGTTTATATTTCAAAATCTATCAAATCGTATGTAGAAATGGAGATTTTTTTTAATTAGTTCCAATTATCTATTTGTCTTCCCTTAACATTTAATTAATTACAATTATCTCTCTGTCTTCCCTTAACATTTAATTAGTTACAATTATCTCTCTGTCTTCCCTTAACGTTTAATTAGTTACTTTTATGTTTCGATTTTATATGTTGCCTGAAATACTCTACTTTGAGGCGACACGTAAAGACGTTGATATTAACTACAAATATGCGTGTCCCGCTACAAAACGATCGATCAGCTGAGATATTCTCACATCAATTGCTGGAAATTGGGAACGGAAAGGTGCCGGTTGATATGACCTCAGGACAAATTTCATTGTCTCATAACTTCTGCAATTTAGTGATGTCAAAAGAAAAATTGGTTGAAAAAGTATTTCCCAATATTCAAATCAATTATAAAAATCACGATTGGCTGAGTGAACGAGCTATTCTCGCCACCAAGAACAAAGACGTCTACAAACTTAACAATACTATTCAGTTCCTTTTTTAATGTTTCGCAATTTTATATGTTTTTGTTATAACTTTCTTTCTTCTTTTTCAGTGCAATCGATCTTTCATTTGAATTCAAATCATATCGTGAATTGACCTCTTGGAGTGACGCGATTATTTGCGAGCATGGCGATGAACGCGACAGACTGAGAGTGGCTGAAAGACATAAAAAATAGTGTATACCCACAAGCTTCGTGAAATTAAACATAATTGAAACGTGTGCTTTCTCTTTTCTTTCATTTCCATTTAACCAGACTGAGCCACAGCAACGCGTGGCTGGGTGCAGCTAGTATTATATAAGCTTTCTTTAATTATTAACAACTCATAATGTGAGCCAACTAAATATGAGTTTCGTCGTTAAATGGAAATGGAAGCCTACAACATCATAACATAATGTACCTTATAATATCTGAAAACGTGTAATATCCAGAGTATGTTAAGTATTGCAGAATACGTCCAACTTTATTCAAAAATGTAAATGGTCATCGTGAGATATTTATTTGACTTACCTTTAATTGTAATCGATCAGAATCAGGCCAACAGTCACTACTGTCAGGTTATATAAAGAGGCATTTAAATATTTTGGGCAGGTGTCTCGTGAGGAATGGTAAACTGTAGAAGATCAAATACATATATAATATTACAAAAGATATTCGGTTATTGTATTGTAATATAAATTAAAACCCAGATCGTTTTGATTGTTATCTGGAAGTGGGGTGTGACAAATAAGCTGGCATTTAACATTTTCAAATGTAGTGTAAGTTCATCACTTCTTCAAGAGTATTTTTTAATGTATTTCATAAATTATCATCATATTGTGTTTGTCGACATTATCAAAGACCTTGGCATCATGTTTGAGTATTATTTCTTAAATATTAAAAAAGACATAACATCTGTTTGTATATATACAAATCAAACTCTTTATGTTGTTGATATTATCAAAAATCTTGGCATCATATTTGTAGGATCAAATACATTCCTTTTAAAAGATATTCGTTTATTGGATTGTAATATAAATTAAAATCCAGATAGGTTTGATTGTTATCTGGAAGTGGGGTGTGACCAATAAGTTGGCATTTAACATTTTCAAATGTAATGTAAGTTCATCACTTTTTCAAGAGTATTTTTTTAAGGTGGTTTATAAATTATCAACCCTTCGTGTTTGTTGACATTATCAAAGACATTGACATCACGTTTGACTATTACTTCTAAAATATTAAAAGAGATCTATGTATCTATTTGTACAGATACAAATCATACCTTTGATGTTGTAAACACTGTCGAAAATGTAGCATCATATTTTAATATTACTCTTTAAACGTTAGAAGATATTTATGTACATGTTTGTACATATATAAATCACTAACAAGAAAAGTGAATCCTTTGTTGATTTGCAAATATCTTTTAAATGTTGCTGATAATTATTTATGCCATCATCACGAACGATTATTTCTGGTGTCGTATTTATAAATTGAGCTATTAAGAGCATTACCACTCGCACATGGAATGATCTTGTTGAACAAATTTTACGATATCAATATCTTCTACATCTCAGTGAATATATTGAGGATTGAGTTCATTCTTCAACTTTGTAGGTATATCAGAGTCAATTCACATTGAAGCATGAGTATAATTTTTAGCTTTGGAATTCAGTGAGCGTAAACAAAGGTTGCAGAAATAAACTGGGTACAAAATACAAGACATCTCTACAGATTGGGCATTATTTTCGATCCGAATTGTGAATGTGACCTTGATGCTAAAACTATAGACTATATTTTCTTCGGCTGTCTCTTGTGAGATCGGGTTGACTTAATAAAAATGTGGCGGTTCCCTGTCCCATAATCTTTGTTAGCCTCAACAGTCCTCTTAAATCCTCCGATTAAACGTAGGAATTCTATCACCATGCTACGGAGGTCTTTTAATATCATAACGTCAACAACTATATCAAAATAACATGTCTATTTAGAGATATCCAAAATCGCGTTACTTCTCGCTCTTCCCATGTCAATGCCCCACTTTGTTAAAAACAAAATTGTAGACGCGACATAAAAAAAAACTCAACTTTCCCTCAGCTTTCCCGTTGTAAATTCTTGGCACTAGGAACTTCATGTTCCTTATTCTAAATTAATTTCTTTTAATTTATTTTTAAAGTAAATTTAATTTTTTCGCATTTTCGCACATAAGATCCTCACTACAACAATACGAACTTGAAAAACATAGAATTATCGTCGTTTACGTTGTAAAACTCCAGACTATTTTTTAAAATTACTGTAGTTTATTCTAGTGCGTAGTTTAGATTCTTGTAAATACGCCATAAATATCTTTTGGGGTGTTAGTTTAATTTTCTGAAGACACTTTTTATAGCTTAACCCTTTAAACAAGTCGTTATTCAGCGTGAAACCCGTGGACGGACCAGAACGTGGCATAGGAGGGTTAGTAGCGGTAAATATCCAACAAAATACACTTTACGTATCTTAGAATCCTCGATGTATGTTTGGAGAGAAAAAAAGGCTCAATTTTATCACGACTTTTTTTTAGAAATTATTCTTTAGTGCCGGTAATCAAATAAATATGTGCTACGGATAACGTCTGTTAAATTTCTTTTATATCAACATATTATGATATTAAAAAACGTATCACAAGCTTTTCAAATATTGTATTGTATTATACTGTTGATGTATACAGTACAATCTGGAGAGTTTATTACTATGTGGCAATCTATTCTAACCAATCAGAAATATAGTTACAAGAAACTGAGTGAAAATCAATCTGAAATCATTAAAAATAAACTTCGATCCAACGGGAATTGAACCCACAACCCCCGGATCGGGAGGCAGACATCTCATAAGTAAACCACATAGGTCGTCTATAGTCAGGATAAATTTAAACATTCTTTTAATCAGACAATTATTTATTGCTAATTTTTATTTCCAAATTGGACGTTTATACGCAAAATGACCCCGCCCACTAACTACTCTTTTTTGTTCATTTGAAATATCTTGAAAATCTAGATCAATCCCATATGCGCTAAAATATCAAGACACCTAAATCAATATTTATTGTTTGAATCTTCAAAAAATCCATATAAGATAATAGCAGTTGACAATAATAATCACGTGTTTACATTTTCAAAAACACATGCCCTTGAGATTTTGAAGTCTCCGGAGTTTTTAAGGTGAAATTCCCCTAAATAATGTAAGTTCAATTTTAGGTTACCAATATCTAAACTTTCCTCGTCTATACGATTATCACTTTAACTCTACTATCATACAAAACAAAAATAAGTTGATTGAAAATAAATCCAAAGTAGCTAGATTATATACTGCTTTGCTTGTAAATTGTGTTAGAATACAATCCAATTGTAAAAGCGTTTAAGAATCAAATTTATTTTGAATTATATTTTTAATTTATGTCAAAGGTTTAATTATTAATCCATTAAAGTACATAGTTACTTTAAACAATGTCAAAGATTTTACGGTTATATACATAAATAAATAGTTATTTTCATTTACGGCAACAAATATACATATATAGTTATTTTAAATAATGTCAAAATTTTTGCAGTTATATAATATAAAGTTATTTCAAGTAAATAGTTATTTTAAATTACAATAAATATATACTCGTATAGTTATTTTAAATTATGTCAAGGATTTTGGGGGTTATATTTTTACACATAAAATAACGTAAAGAATAAACCTTCCAAAATACACGAAATACGACTTGATGAAATAATACAAATACAAACTAATTTTAGCAACTCTGACCACTGTTAGTAAAATACCAAAATCAGAGTAGTAATTTATGATTACGGCGTGTAAGGAGGCTGTGCGCATTACGGCGCCCACGATGTTTGACGGAGCACCCCCGGGGGATGCGCCCCACGGGCGGGGTCCCGCGATGACCAGGACGTACTTACCCCTCTCTGACGGCCAGACTTAAAGGGATGCCCTCGGATATGTCTCGTTATTGAATAAATATATTTCAGGACCGGGTTATGTGATAGTGTTAAGAGCTCAGGTGGTAAACATTTTTTATGCTTTGTTATTTAGTTATTAACGTTTACATATAACAGTTACATACGTGTATATGTTCTGTATATATCAACGTTAAAACTATAAAACAAAAGATAATGTATCGATCAATATCTTCCAAAAACTCTATTTATTCAGAATACGCACTTTTTTCAAAATATGGAATATGAAAATACCCAAATATTGTACAACATAGAAAATATAAAAATAATCAATACAATTAAATAAATGATTTCCCCAATACTAGACTTCAGTAGAATAAAATTATTTCCCCAATACTAGACTTCAGTAGAATAAAATTATTTATCAAATCAACAAATTAAAAAAAATCCTTAAGATAAAGTTTTGTTTAAATAATTGAATATTATTTATAATTTTTAAATAAGCAGTAAAACATAATAACATATTAGAAATTCAGAGGTAATATTATCCTTCTTATAAAATAAAATTGAGGTGACAGAATTTCTCATTTAAAAAGTGATTTAAATCTTGGTTAAAATGTTAAAAATTAAACTTTTATGTATTAAAAATTGATGCATTGTTATATCCAAGATATTTAGCCCATGTAGAGATTCATCTTAGCGATATTTTCTGCAGAATGCCAGTGTATTGAATCATACTTATTTGAAATAGATTGCCTTTTAAAAAAAAATGCAAATACGCTAGTGCATGAACCTTGAAACCAACATTTTGTTTATTAACTTAATAATTATAAACTTTATTTTCATGGTAAATGTTCTAGAATTTAAATTATCGAATTTACGATTAAAGAAAACAAACAAATGTTATATTATATAAACATCTTAAAAAAATGTTTTTGTTATCTTTATAGTATGCTTATCCTTTGATATATCCAAATTGATAACCAAAGTTACATTGAAAATCATGTCTGGATAATAATATTGTCATCTGCCTTCATTGAGTTTTTGTGCTTAGAATTACTGGATTTAGTAAGAAACTTGCAGTTTGTCATCGTAAGTGTTGGCAATATTGCGCCGCACGCGAAGAGGTATGTTATACGTGAAGGGGATACGCGCATGATGACCTTGCCAACCAAGCCACACACTCATATTTTTTTTTAAATAAGTTTTCTTTGTTTAGATACTTCGCTTTAACATACACACATACTCGTACATACTATCAGGCCGTCTCCCTGCAGGGGTAGGCAGATAGGACAGAGCGTCAGTCTTTCGTATCCTTGCACACACATTTCGCCTCTTCCACATCCATACACATCATACAGCTCCTAAAATTTATCTTACTTCTTACATTTCTTTCTTTCAAAATATCATTAATTTGATCCAACCACACTTTCTTGGTCTTGTCTTGGTCTTCCCCTACCCCGACTTCCACTAATATTCGCACTAAACTTCACTTCAAAATACAAATAACGTCATAGAGTTTTTTTGTTGTTCCTATTTGTATCCAGCTACTAACTATTTAATAATTATCGAAATAGTCTATCCAAGATATCCAAACGATATATGTAATAGCAAATATTCTCCAATGGTTCTAATTAATTTACGAGTATATTCAAGTTCAGTGAAACCAGCAAAAATAATATTTGACTTAAACAGGCGAGAGGAATTTTGATTTTTTTTGTTTGTAACAACTTTTAGGCAAGCCAAAAGTATATTATAATTTAAAAGCAATTCGAGTTTATTAAACCTTATTAAAAAAACTCTTTAAATATGAAAATGAACATATATGTTGTTCAAAATCATGGCATTCATCCGTATACCAAAGACGGTAGGGACGACGCTTGCCTTCTTATCATACGGCAGTTGTATCGAGCTACATTTCTTCCTGTGACTTTGTAGATCAATTCTCGATCTACACTTCTACACACCAGAGCAGTCATTTCTCTTTCAAAATGGGCCGGAGGTCTCGCCTGAGATTGACCACTCCGCACTGTCTTCTCCTTTTCAGTTACTTTGAACAGTTGATATCATGGACCACTTTTTCCAACTTGAGGAAGAGACTTCCAAAAGGTATCCTTGTATTTGCAACGGAGATGCAGACCACCGTGAGACCTATTTGCATTAATTAGGCGTAGTTGTTTAATTATGATCTTAATAGCTTAATTAGTGAAAAAAGTATCTATGAATTAAAATGCTACAAAATGGCCGTTTTTTTTTAATTTCTCAACTTTTTCAGAGATTCTACAATGAAACGGAAGTATCTTTAGACCGCCTTCTGTCACTAAGCTACGTTTGTCTAAGATTTATTTTTTAACCTGAGAAAGTACGATCACATCACTTAATACCAGAAGGAGCTGAACTAGTTGAGCGTAAGAAATAGACGCCAAATTCACATACTTTACATTTTTAATAATATGCTTAACTCTCCTGCCACTCCATTTTATCTCGCCGATATTTTATAGTCTTTCGGATCCTGGACTAGCGCTAAGCTCAAACAGAGATTTTTTAATAACCTTCCCAGTTTACTGTTCTCCCTTTTTTCACGTCGTCCTTTACTGTTCATGTAGTGAAACTCTGGAACCAATTACAATGTTAGTCTCACTCTATCCGAAGCATGCTTTAAGAAGCGTTAAAAAATATTTCAATTTCAATTCAGTAATATAACGTGTTTCATTCCTGATTTACTTTCCTTTCCAGCATGCCTTCCTTTCCATATGATTGGTTATAACTCACTTTTAATTTTATTATGTATATGTTCATACATTTCATAAAGAGGAATATAATTTAAATACTTTTTGCGACAATATAACTTCCTTTATTTACTTTTGTCTGAGTTGTTGGAAGAGGTTGCCAGCTGGCAATAAGCCCGCAAGATCATTTTTACAATGAAATGCTAAATCAATAAATGATACTTTATAAAAATAGTAGAACGAATGCTCGATTGATTTCAAATTGTTCTCTTTCTGTATTAAAATGATCAAGACGAATTTGCCAACAAAGTGTATTATTACTTCACTTATTTCTTGTTACGGTGGACACTGTACATGATGGACACTCAATACAGATGGATCGTGTGCTGGGAAACCAGGGAAGACCAGGTAACCAAGAGGTAATTCTGGAAATTAAATACTTGAAACGCTGAACCCGTATATTGAGAAAAGACTCCACTACATTCACATTTTTTTATTTATAACAATATTATACTTCATTAATTGGCATTATTTTATAACACTTTTGCAGTATACAATACAACCTAAAAGGTTTATAACCATGTGTCAATTTCTTGTATTGTATTGTATTACTTTCGTTGTATACAGTACAACCTGGCGGATGTATTGCCATGTGGCAATCTCTTACAATCAGAAAGATGTTTAAAAAAAAGCCCTTATTGAAAACCCGATTGAATTTTTTAAAATAAATTGAGTAACCGTGAATATAATCCACTACATCCGGATTGCGTGTCATCAGGCGTCCTATTGGTTGATGATGTAAAAAATAAAATTGATATTATAACTAATTGGTTGACGATGCCTGCGATAGAGGTTTCGTAATAATTGACAATTACTCCTCTCTGGAAAATAGGTTCTCATAATTCACCATGAAATATTAAAATTATAAACTTTGCATATTAAAATAATAAATTTCAAAGTAATATCATTTTGTAAATTTTCTTCTGTGTATGAATGTTTTAGATTAGATTTTTGAACACTAAGGCATATGAAATTTTTGAAGGACTCTCTTGAGACTTTCTCTTATACATAAATTAACTACAATATTTTGAAAACTTGATGAATTTTCCAACTAAATTGTTATGAAAATATGTGATACATTAAAAAAATATACAGCTAAATTTGTATATAAGATAATTTTCAAGTATTTAAGGATGCTAATTTAAATAATTAAGGACTTAAATTATCCAAGACATTTAACCAGTTTAGTCAAATTGGTCTTGAACTAGTTCTTATATTAGAATATCAAGTATGTTTTGAACTAGTTCTTATATTAGAATATAAAGTTTGTCTTGAACTAGTTCTTATATTAGAAGTTATATAACATATTTCATACATAAATTTTAGCAAATTACAAATATTATAATAAGTTATTAAGGATAATATTAGATAACTTAACGTTGTTTTCTCCTGGGATTTGGGAAGGTAATCAAACTTTCTCAGCCTTATATCGAGTCATATTCAAGTCGTTGAAATCCATATATAAACATACGTTCATACCATCACGCCATGCCACTTTTGGGACTGAATGAAAATAACTATTCACGTTGTTCTATCAATGCACACACCTCTCGCCTCATCCATACGCAAACATCTCGCCATGTATGCTCTTCTGTTTATGATATTTCTTCTTTATTTTTTTATCGGTTCATTGGATAACAATCTGGTGGGCTCATTACCAGGTGGAAATCCTTCCAGACAACTAGATAAAAATAAATAAATAAAATTACATATTCTCCGTTTCTCTTACTTTTCACTAGTTTAAAGTTTCTTCAACTATCTTATTCCACCCTTTCCTCGGTCTTTATTTCCCTCGCAATACAATTCAACCTGGCGGGCTTATTGTCATGTGGCAATATATTCAAACCAACCAGAAATATGTTAAAGAGACTTTGGTAAATGTAAGAGTTGAAACCCTTTAAAATAATACTGGTGGAATGTGAATTGAACCCAAAACCCGACATTCATGGCTGAAAGATATAAATCTTACTATATAATTTAAATATAATTTTGTAAATCTTAATTACACTTAAATCTCAATTATCAGTAACGTGAAAACAGGCAACATATGCAAGTTAAATATATGTTTCTTATTATTATAGAATGACAATGGAACGAAGAGAAAAACATATGAATGGTTGAAGTAAAATAGGCACTAAGTACCAAAAAAAAAAACTAAGTATACAGTTTCGTTCTATATGTCATATAGAACGAACCTGCATACTTATTTTTTTGGTACTTAGTGCCTATTTTACTTCAACCATTCATATATAAAAAATAATTCGACAGTAAACGTTTAAAACAAAATATGAAAATAGCCTTACAACAATATTATAATAAGAAGTGAGCGTTTACGCTACATTTACTTATTTTTTCGGTGCCATTTAGTGACCAAAGATCAGATTTTGGATTATTTAAGAAAAAATCAAATTAAACATATACGTCAAAATCAAATTATCACGTTTTGTCACTTCTGTACATCATCCTTAATTGTCTCACTGCCTCCCGCATATCTTGTCAAAAATATTCAACGACTTTCCAATCATGGATTCGCGTTACACTCGGCTTTCCCAGTTCAACACATTTTGCATATCGTCTTTTATTGTTCATGCTGTTACTCTTTATAATCAACCACCAGCTAATTTAAGACTTACTCCATCGTTAACGTCAAACAGCTTATTAAAAAATATGACAACTCCCTTCAGTGACATTTTTCCTGGTTTTCCAGTTCTTTCTTTCCTTCTCCTAATTAGCGATGACCTTGTTAAATTTGTATTGGTTTTCTTATTTTTGTTATTTGTAATGTAAAACCCCCATTTTTCTATCAAAATTTTCAAGCACAGTTTTATGGTTGATAGGAAGATATTGTTACTTCACAAAAATTTGCCATTGTGAAGACTACCATAAAGATAAATAAGTAAAATATCTTAGAATAAATACAATAATATAAAAGTCGTCTTTATTGCAAGAGTAATAAAGCAAAAGGTATATATAATATTATAATTTGAAGCTTGCGCATAGAATAAGAGAATAAGAAATTAAAAATAAGATAAATTCATACATACGAGATCAGCCTAAACTATTATCTTAGTCAATTTTGAAACTGCGGTGTACATGCATGTTTTTCTTTATAATATTTTTATGTTTGAGTCATGGTAATGTTAAACTTTAAAATTATATATGATTGTTCATCAACATTATGGAGGTTTAAATTTATTGTAATTTGTTTTATTAAACATTGAAATTGGTAGGGTTACATCGTTGCATAAAGTAGAATGAACAGTGATTGATAAAACAAATTACAATTTTGTAATTTGTTACTTATTTGAAATGGATTGCCTTTTTGAAAAGAAAATGCAAATACGCTAGTGCATGAACCTTGAAACCAACATTTTGTTTATTAACTTAATAATTATTGTATAAACTCATAATTTTCATGGTAAATGTTCTAGAATTTAAATTATCGAATTATCGATTAAAGAAAACAAATAGTTTTATGGTATATAAACATCTTATCTTTTGTACGTATGCTTATCCTTTGATATATCCAAATTGATAACCAAAGTTACATTGAAAATCATGTCTGGATAATAATATTGGTAGGGTTACATCGTTACATAAAGTAGAATGAACAGTGTTTGATAAAACAAATTATAATTTTGTAATTTGTTTAATCAAATTGTTTTATCAAAAAAACTGTTTATTCCACTTTTTGTAACGGTATAACCCTACCGGTTTCAAGGCTTTCACCTCATCGCCGGGGGAGAACAAACAAGACTGAATTCTGTTCGAACTGGTACCGATATACACGCTTCTAACGGTTGGGGGACATTCGGGTTGGGGACTGAGGGCTGAGGGAGGCGTGGGACGACCTCGGCGAGCAGCGGAGAGATTCTTGGTATATATGTGTTTGGCAGATGTTCGCCTCGATGTACTGACTTAGAAATTTCTAGAGCCTTTAATATGTCCAATATATTTCCTTTACTAC
This sequence comes from Odontocerum albicorne, assembly GCA_949825065.1. NCBI lineage: Eukaryota > Metazoa > Arthropoda > Insecta > Trichoptera > Odontoceridae > Odontocerum > Odontocerum albicorne. The sequence goes on along the minus strand of OX463842.1, from coordinate 26,888,798 downwards.
TGATATGCAAGAATTTGGCATCATCGGTAGAAAAAGTATGTTTTTTTTGTGACAATGATTAGCCATTTCAGAATAAATTAGAGGATTTCTTAAGGCGGATTTGTGTTCACGAAATCTCTTTTCAAAGGATCTTTCAGTCTTTCCTATATAGAAATTATCACAGTCAGCACATAACAGTTTATACACACCACTGTTGCTAAGTATTCCATTTTGCCTTTCCCATTAAATAAGAGTTTCCGGAGATTAAAGTTAGTGTAAAAAGCTGGCTTTATGTGACTTGGAATATTTTTGGTTATTTCATATGATATGTTTTTTTATAAATAGGATTTGCTCCATTTATGTGGGAGGTATGCTCATAGGTATCGTTAAATATATTTATTTTTTGTATTGTTTTTAAAAGTGAATGTGAAAGTTCTCCTAGGATAATTATTTGTAGCTATTTTTTTATGGTTATTAATTCCTATTAAAAATTGTCGTCGGTTAATGGGACACTGAGCAATCTATGAAGCATACAGTTAAAGGCGGCGAATTTACGAGTATGGTTATTAGGATGGTTGGAAGTTGCTGGAATTATAGAGTCTGAATAAGTGTCTTTTCTATATATATCAAAGTCAAATGTGCCATTTTTGCGAGATAATGTTAGGTCCAAGAAATTAAATTTTCCGTAATGTTCTGTTTCTAGTGTAAATTTAATAAAACTCTCTATAGAATCTGTATACAAATTAAAATGTATTTAAACCTCCACAACGTGAATGTCTTAACTAAAACAATATAAAATACAAATGACAATGTTGAACTTTCTGTAATACGTTTATTTTGTATTCATGTACGCTTTCAATTCTTATTTGATTTTTATTATTTAACGAATTTTTAATGGTCGATAAAAGACCGTTCATTGTACTAAATAAATAAATTATACTTTAAGGATTCGTGTAAAAAAGTACACATCAATTCCTGCAAATTTATCACAACTTCTACAAAAATCTAGTGAGGAAATCATGTTCAGTCTACTATTTTGTTCGTTGAATGCTTTTAGCTCGAGAAAATTCACCCTCCAACTTCTTTCAACTATCCATTCCAGCCCTCTACCGCAAATATATTTTTCTTCTCACAATGTTATTTCAATTGACCAAACCGTGGTAGCTACTTAAGTTTTCCGCTACATTTTCCCTTACAGCGTTAGATATGTCGACTGATGCTATCGCCGACACGCTTGGCTGGTGCCAAAATTACGTTCTCTCAAGCTCGAGCCCCAGCAACTGACATTTTCTTATCTCAACACATATTTCAGGCAGAAAAACGCTTTCTTTTATTCAAATTCTACTGCATTTTTTCCTCACTTGAACGAATATTGTGATCTCTATACGTTTAAAAAAAAGGATACCTTTTTACCGAGTGCAAATATATCGATAGAAATTCTATTGAGTACCAAATATTAAGATTTTTGCTTTCTTATTGTGAATTTTGGGTGTTTATATTTTTTAAATATTTTTCTTTAGTTGTTACATTCAGTGGTTTGCAGGAATGTGATGAAAAGCGGCCAAGACATGAAAAATATCTTAATAAACCTAGCGTCTTAAAATATATTTGATTTTTTATTATTTTTGGTGAGATTCTTTAGTAATTATATATTATGAAAGGTGTTGATTTTGATAATAAATTTCAGGTCAAAATCTCTTTTTTTAAATTCATCTAATTAATCTGAAAAAAAAAACAGACTAAATATCAACTCTTAAACACCATCATGCCTTTTCGCTTTCGGAGCAAGTGGAGAGGAAGAGCGTCAGCTTTTATTATCGTGACAAACAATTTACGTCTACTTTACATCCATGCAACTTATCATACAAGACCTACGATTTTTTTTTAAATTTTGTATTTCCTTAATTCAAAATATCATTTACTTGATCCAACTAAGCTTACCTTCGTCTTCCTCTACCACGCTTTTCGCACACATTTGCACTATATATTTGTTTGAGTTAGTCTTTCTTCATTAATTCTACATATTCAAAACATCTCAGAGTACTTTATCAATTCCATTAATAACATCAGTTCGCTTTTACCCATAATCATTTCAATAACTTTCGTGGTCCAGTACCCCATGTATTCTTAATGTAGCATTTCAACAGCTCATTTCAGTATCATATTAGTAGATTTTGATATTGTTTGGTTCAAGTATAAATGTTTTTATGCCCCATTGACTTTGTTTTCTATCGTTATACGCTGTACTAAAAATTAAAAAGTCATTAGAGTAATTTGAAATTTTAACGCACGTACAATATGGGTCCTACAATTTGCTGACACCAACCAGATAAATGATCGTGGCCCTACATCACTAGCAAACATACGAATCGTATGGATTGACAAATTAACGAGGAAACCTGAATTATTAACGATGAAGTTTTCTTTTTAACAGAGTCAATAATAAATTTTACTTATCAATTTGTTTTCGTGAGGTTTGGCTGACTTGGTTATTTAAGAATGTGAGGAAATCCTAACTATATACCACATTTTCATTGTTGAATTATATTTTTTGATATCTCAAATTTTTCTTACTCAAGAGAATACTCATTATTTTGAGAGCCACATATATGTTAGTATGTATTTTTTGTGCTGAGTGATAGATTTTTCAACTTCCGCCAACAACTTTCACATTCGATTCTTGATGGTTACCAAACAAAATTGAATCAGATTGTTTTTTAATTAATTTAAGTAAAATTGTAGTAAATTCAGATATTTGAACATTTTATCACTTTGTACGCAATACGCAAAGAAACAATATTTGAGAATGAATGTTGCGAAATCGAAAGTTATTTAGATAGAAACGTGTGAAAGGTAAAGTAAATGCAATACATTGGTGAACAATTTAAGATTGGAGTAAGTTTTTGCATTCTGGAAATTGAGTAGTATTTTCTCTTATGGTGGAGGTGTTCCAAGATATATCAAACAGCGTTATAGCAATAATAAGGATACAATGTTAATGGGGCACTAAAACATGGATACTCAAACCGGACTTTCATGTTTGGGAATAAAATGTGAACGTGGAAAAGATTGAAATTAGGACGAATAAATACTTTACGAATAAATCCGTGCACTAACAAGAATAGATGGAGCGACAATGCATGAGAGAAATTGGAATAAAGTGAGTAGGGTTGAATGTGAACTTAAAGTTGTTGCGTAAAGATAAAGAAGAGCACTCTGTGACGGTTTGCGCACTTAGAATGGATAAATTAAGAAAGACTGGCCAGACAAATGTGAATGGAAGGCGCAGGAGGGGAAAAATCAAGGAAAGTACAGCTAGATCAAGTGAAAGATATTTTGAAAGAGGGAAACGTAAAAATTCAGAGACCTTATATGAGTTGTATGAGAAGGTGAATGCATAGGAAAGTCTGGTTCTCTATCCTCTATGCATACCCCCAACAGGGAAAGGACGCGATGCTTTATATATATATATATATATATATATATATATATATATATATATATCTATATATATATATATATATATATATATATATATACTATATATATATATATATAATATATATATATATATATATATATATATATATATATATATATATATATATATATATATATATATATATATATATATATATATATATATATATATATATATATATATATATAATATATATATATATATATATATATTATATATATATATATATATATATATATATATATATATATATATATATATATATATATATATATATATATATATATATATATATATATATATATATATATATATATATATATATATATATATATATATATATATATATATATATATATATATATATATATATATATATATATATATATATATATATATATATATATATATATATATATATATATATATATATATATATATATATATATATGTGTGTGTGTGTGTGTATGTGTGTATGTGTGTGTGTGTCGCTTTTTTTTAAAATATGAATGGAATATGAAGCCTTATTGTTTATTTTGAGATTAATTTATATTGAAAACTCAGAGTTTTGAATAATTTAATCAAAATAAACAGTTGAAATATAAACATTTAATAATTGCATCTTAATTAGATAGTTCAGCCTCTGGTTGGTTAGTATTCCATTCAACCCCTTGACTTGACTCAGCGCCATCTAATTCCCTTCACAGTTGGTCGCTCGCGGGGCGCCATAGAACTGTGGAGTAGGTGTCATCCATTGATTAAGCAGTTTGCTGGCGCTGGAACTACTTTTTCAACATCTGTACTCTCCAATTAGAAGTGTTTACACATTGCAAAGGGTAAAAATCTTAGGATTTAATTTAACCATGGTGAACATTTTTAATTACCTCCGAGATACTTTTTAAACTGTTCTAAGCGACTGGTATTTATCAGATTACCCGGAAAGTAATGTCGTATTTTAAGGTATACATATATTTCTACTTGAACTTGGTAGTACAGAAACCTGCTAAGATGATAGTCCACACCGATATTTTAGTACCAACTATTATGTATGGAATCGAAACGAAAATATAGAAAAGACCGAAAAGAGCTGAATACATGCTGTCAAAATGCATGCACTAAGAAGTATACATGGGGTGATAATGATTGACATAATACGAAATGAAGTGATGAGGGATGAAAGTAAATATAATACATTTGACGTGTGAAGAAAGATGAAGAAGAGCACTTTGAGATGATTTGGGCATGTAGAACGAATGAATGAAGAAAGACTTACAAAACAAATATATAGTGCAAATATAAGTAGAAGGCGTTGTAAAGCAAGACCAAGGAATTTATTGTTGGATCAAGTGAATGATATTTGAAAGAAAGAAAGAGGAATGCAGATACTATATATAGTAGGAGTTGTATTAGAAGGTATATTGATATAGAAGAGGCAAATAATTTATACCGAGATATAAAAAGACTGGCGCTCTGTCTTCTTTGTTTACCCTTACAGGATAACGGGGTGATGTTATGTATTTGTATATCAAAATAAAACGCTAAATTACACCAAATATTTACGATATTTTCAGTATTTAAACAATCTCACGCATTAAACACTGGTTATTCTTGATCAAAGCGTTGATTTGGTCGTCATCAGTGGTAATCGGTCTTGAGAGTGGACACTATTTTCAAGTGTCGTATCACTATTACGTTTTTTTTAATCATGTTTAACTCGCACAACCATTCACTGCATTGTCACCATACATTTTACTTCTTTTTTAATTTGTTAACTTTTAACTTCCCTGCAGTAAAAACATTAAGTAATAATTAAATACCTTTTTTGTCCCATCTTTAAAGTTATGTCAAAAAAACCCGCTCAAGCAATTTGGGTAAATATAGCTAAAAAATATGTCGAACTATTATTACTCGTACTTTTTCATCATAATACGTAGGCTTGAATGGAAGTAAGCAACAAAATTTTTGCTTAACGACATTTATCCGAGAAATGCGAAATTACTTTACGGATAACATATTTTATTGAAGTCGTCTCCAAATCATTTAATCAAGAAATACTTTTACTTAAAACAATTTCCGTAACCTAAACAACCCTCCAACAACCTTCGTAGCCTAATTTGTAACAATCTCCCAATCCAGGCAGCAAATTCGATTCCCGTTGGTACGTAGAAAAGAAGGGTTCCAGTCTGGTTTTCAGTTAAGGCTTGTTTAAACACCTTTCTGGTTAATTGGAGGAGATTGCGACTTAAGAGTAAGCCCATCAAGTTATAGAGTAGACAATGAAAAATGCAATACAATATGATTTGCCCAGAGAGGTACCTCTTTGGGAAGTGATACACCAGAATATAGCTAGATAACAGCAACGACAGACATAAGGTTCAACACTATGGAAGAAAAAGTGTGTTTTTCTTATTACACCCGATTTAATTTATCATCCTACGTCATCAATACTTCATTATAATCTATATGTTTGCCTAAATATTGTATAAGAAGCAGCATTGCCGGTAGCAGGTGTTTAGTGAATAGTGATCATATAATTTTTTCGCGTCCCTGTTTTAAATATATTTCGTTTAGTGTTAAATAGATGTCACCGTACCTGAATTTATCTAGTGGCACTTATAAGTAGATCGTTATAAAGTCAAAACAGAGCTATCTTGGTGCCTGACTACATCTGTGAGCTCTGCCTTTTTGCTGCATCTACTGAACTTCAAGACACGCCACCTCAGCGATCAACCAGCCAAACATGACTAATAAGTCAGTTTCTAACGGGACTTGTTGTGTTGCAGGATCTGTTCAATGCAATCATTTTCCTGTAAAGCTACGCTCTGAGAATAATCAGGAATAGTTAAAAACTTTCCTTTACACTAGGAGGGGTTAAGGCATCCTTGAGACGGTTTACTATCACTGAACGCTGCAAAATAAATCATTTTAATAAATGGAGGTCTGTGGGGATAACATAGCACAATTCACAGTTATAGCACAACTTAACATTTAAATTATCGTTCAAGTGTTTATTTTTTATTAGCAAAAAAATCCAACCGAGGAAATTACAAAATTATGCAGAATAAGAATTATTTTTAAATTAAGTTAAATAAGATACGATTTTAAACACGATATGTGAATGGTAAAACAACTTGTTTTTTTTTATGTCTATATTTTTAAATTACATAATAGTATGTGGCCAAAGTATACCCGAAAAGTAATGATATAAAGTGAGAAAGTCCATAATTACTCCAAGAGAAGTTGCGATGACTTTCGGCTTCCGTAAGGACAAAAAGCCAAATTTTACTAATTCTAAAAGGTTTTCAATATTTTTAACGAAAAGTGAAAATGTACTAAAGAAGCTGAGAGCATCCGAATTTCTTATCATCCATTCGTTTTATATGTTAACGATCAATCTGGAAGACTCATAATCCTTCGTCGACCAATCTAGAAAGACTTTGTAGCAAATTGACAACAGGCAAATAGATAAATGCACTAAAAAAATAGACGTCTTTGGCAACCCGAGGGTGGAGTTGCTTGATTTCTCCCTCCTTCAGAAACAGTGATACACCCTGAATAAGACCAGATGTAGAAGGGCCCACACTGCATATCATATGCACGGACTTGTATTTCTGTGAGTGCTGGAGACCCAGATCATAGACCACATCGTTACCAACTGCCCGTTCAGTATGTGTGTTTCTTAGGGCATGCAGGAGTTACTCAATCAGTACCAGGTGCCGTAAACTGACCGGAGAGGATACATTGCGTGTGAGAACCATACGTAGAAAAATAATATGTTAAGGATGTATTCAAGTCCAGTTGAAGTAATACAAGCAAGTTACTAGGTTAAATTTAGTTTATTATTTCTTTAAATATATACATATGTTATATACCATCACACCATTTTCGCCAGGGTAGGGAGAAAGGAAAGAGCGCATGACTTTCCTAATGCGGCACATCTAAACACTTTTTCATAAAACTGCTCCATTTTTTCTGATATATTAACATTGCTTAGTATATATTTTTTGTGACTTTCTTTAATAATTTCTTCATGTCCAAACCATCTCAGAGTGCTATTCTTGATCCTACTTAATACACCAGCCTTAAATTCAAATAAATCTCTAATCACTTATTTTCGTATTCTGTCATGCTTTGTTTTTTAAATAACGTACAAAAAAAAACAAGAGTAAAATGAGAAGACAATAATGATTATGTTTATGGAATATTAATATACATATGCTATTAAAAACATTATGGTTACTTTTCTGAGTGAAAATCGAAAAACTATTTACCAGTAGACTAAAATCTGATATAAAGTAGACAAATCTAAATAATTTCTTCATCACTATATTTCCAGAAGCTTTGCCGAAATCAGATTTCCGAATCTAAATCGAGCCGCAAATATGGTTCTGGTGGAATTATTCGAAATGTAGGTAGAATATTCAAGCCCCGATGCGTCCACGGAAGCGGATAGAGAGATTGCTTACGCGATCAGAAAACAATATCGCTTTTTTGCTTTGTCAGTGGGTGGCTTGAAGCCGTATACAAAATATTCTCGCTCGGTCTTTGTGAAATAAGAGATCAATTTAAATCTCTAGCAGTGGAGAAATTTATATAATAATATAACGCTTCCTGCATTTCCTATATTGAGAATCGTAAGTGAAATAAAGGGACATCTTAAAGAAAATGGAGTATTTTTAAGAGGTTTTAATAATATAATAAAGTTGGTGCACAATTCATGCAGAATTTTAGCTTTTCGGACTATTCTCGCTCGGTCTTTGTGAAATAAGAGATCAATTTAAATCTCTAGCAGTGGAGAAATTTATATAATAATATAACGCTTCCTGCATTTCCTATATTGAGAATCGTAAGTGAAATAAAGGGACATCTTAAAGAAAATGGAGTATTTTTAAGAGGTTTTAATAATATAATAAAGTTGGTGCACAATTCATGCAGAATTTTAGCTTTTCGGACCATTTTTTTATATCATTCGCGATTCTCTTCCAGTTTCTCTCCCCTATCAGCCTATTAAAGTATTTATGTCCATTGTCTGAAACCCTTTTCTTCAGTCTGCCATTTACTCTTTTTCATGTTATAGAGATTTCATAATATTCTTAGGTAGCCGTGTTGACTGAGATTTGTTACTTTGCTTATACCATACTAATATCCGTCACTTTATATTGCCGACAATAAGTGGTTGTTCGTTTATTTGGGAACTTCATCGTTACATCTCAGTCTTTAGGCTTGATTAATGATCTTTAATGACTATATCGACTAATATCTACTATCACGAACTATACTTAGCCACTTTTATTACCTTTTATCCTTGTTAATAATTAAGTGTTTCGTTAATTTTGAGTTTCATAAAATATTTTACATCCAAGAGCCTACCAAAGCAGCTACGTAGCAACAGCATAACATTAAATTCAGATGAAAAAACGTCTGCAAGTAAACCCAGAAAGAAATTATAAAAACGGTGTGCTCACCATTCGAGAGGTTCAGAAAAAAGCCCACGTACGGGTTTCGTTAAAATGAATATTTATAGAATGGTGATAACGTTATATAATTTTTCACATGTAGGTTTTAGGTTTGATTTTCAACCAAACGCATTTATCACTTAGGAGGAAATTTGTGAAAGATAAAAAAACAGATTATACAAATCAATAATAATTTGTATATATAATACAATAATAAACCATCACAGTGATCTAGTTGAGTTGGGCACGTTTTGAAACATTTTTCATCCACTTGGGCGGTTAAGGTTCGATTCTCGATAATATCCAAAAAGGAATCTCAATATTCTTAAGATAAAAAAAGTATTAGAGTAATGATAAAGAATTATTTTTTAAAGCTTCTAGTTTATTACTCTCGTATGTTCCTAGGTCCTGTAGTGCGCATAATAATCAAAGCGTGTAGTTTATTACTCTGGTATGTTCCTAGGTCCTATAGTGGGCATAATAATCAAAGAATATACGTTTAGTTTTTTCTTTACTTCCGTTTCGGTAAAAGGTTTTTTACAGAAACCCTCAGGTACAATTTATGGCACCAATATAACTCATAAAGCATTCGTAAAATATGTGCTTTCCACGCCACTTTTCCATTTCATACATGAATTTCACGAATATTTCAAATTGACGCATAAGAAAAGAGATCTTGGAATTTCGTTTGCATCCAAACTCTTTTGACATATCAATCGATTATCCATATTATGTTTGTCCTCTTGTTTCATGAAATATTTTCCAGAAGTTCCTTCCAAATTTTAGCTGTCAACGTATCTTAAAGGATTCCGGATGTTTAAATTTTTTTATGACTTTTGTCATTGAAGGTCTTTTAAAAAGGATTTATTTTTGGAAAATATATATGGCTTATAATCATGATATTTGGCAAAAGTATTTAAAAATAATCTTAATCATCTGAGTTTCATATTTTTTTAATCTTATTTTAAAATATTAACAAATTACCATAAATATTAGTGGGTTGGCGCCTACTCTGAATTGAAGTGAAGCTTGGACTAGATTGAATAAGGAAGGAAGTAAGCAGTGAAGATTATAAGAAGATACGAAATTATTTTTTTGGGCTATCAATATGTGAAAGAAGGTGGGTTAATTTACGATTACGTATGATTATTTCTTTTGAAATAAGTCATCTTAATCTCCGGTGGCAAAATATACTGGGGAAAATTTGAGCAAACCAGTATTTAGATCTTTCAAAATATTATTGCTTTAAAGTTCATATTATATTAATACTGCTAGTTCTACTTCCATACCGAATTTAAAAAAATATATATTACTTGAGAGTAAAACAAAAAAAAAATTAATTTAGCATAAACGTTAATTAGATTAATCTTATCCATCCCATTCCACACAATGGCCAAAGGAGCAGCACGAGTGAGTACGAATATATTCAATTCAAAACATTCCACAATATGATAAAAGTTATTCAGACGCAATATCATCACCGTAGACCCTTTCACCAGAGACGTAACTCAATAACTTAGGACCGTCTATTGGGGCAGAAAATATCCTTCAGGAAATAACAAAAGTTGCCCCTTTGAAGACAAAACTCGACCCGGATGGGCATCGGTAGAGCTCAATGGGAAGGGCGACGGAAAGGAGAGGTATGTACTTTATGCAAATATTAAACCAATTTTACTGCTAAGGTCCTCTTCACAGAGAAGTTTGCGCTATGAAAAACAAACTTGCGATGGACACGTAAGTAGGTATACAGATGGGTTTTTCGATTTCTTTGTTTACTTGTTGCTTTGTGGAATGTTCGTGTACCTGATTCATATTACTAAACTTTATGATATAAAGCATTTTAACTAAACTAGACTGAGAAATTCGGGATGTGTTGGTTGGTTTATTAAATAATTTTATAGTTTTAAACAATCATTAACAATTAATTATGTTTATTTAATCTCCTTTAGATAATATTGTTCAGGCACCATATTATATTTAACCAACCTCACATAATTCCATATTCAAAGAATTCAGAACAGTTAAGTTAAATAATAAATTTTAGTTACCAAAACTTTTTTTTTCTTATATATGTCAATGTTTTCGTACTAATGCAATGCAAATATATTTAAACCTTACCGTCACTTTCGAAAAAGTTTGAAAGCCTCTATGGATATGTGGCACAATGCTTGTCTCATATCTAAAGTTTAAGGGCTCGAATCCTAATTTTAACCAAACTCGCACAATTTTTTTTCTTGCAAAAAACGTGTTTAATTAAGGATTTGTAGAATAACTATGAACAAGCGTTTTCAGATCAAGATTGAATATTTAAGTTTTAAGTGATCCGTACCTAGGGAAAAATTGGATTCGTTATTCATGATTGGGCAACAAAACGAAATATTTTAATGGACATATCAACGCTTTTTTAACAATTGTCTTTTGAGATAACTTTTGTTATTTTGTTAAATTGATTTGTATGATGTTTCAACTGATCATTACTTTGAATATTTAACACCACATATTTAAAATGCATTTTTTTAAATATTTTTTGATTAAAACTAACACCGTAGTTCTTGTAAATTTAAGGATCAAAAATTTTTTTAAGCTCTCCAAAATGATGGCATAGATCGTCCATATTAGCAGATCTCAATTAACACGGTCAAATAAAATTATTACGCAGCGCGACAAAATGGAAGAAAGTCAGACTTAAACAAAAAGTTTTGGATAACGTGTAGATCTAAGAAGACTGGAAATGGGAGAAGACTGGGAGGAAAGAGAGAAAATAATACTGTCAAGTGTATGTACAGGTATTTCGATAAAGATGTTAATCAATCAAATTAAAACAATACATCGAAAACTCCTATTATGATATTGAAAAATTCAATTTATAAAATGATAAGAAACAAAGTCAATGGGACGCTTGACATATGTACTCGTATATACTCGAACCGAACAATATTACAATCTGCTAAGATGATAGTACAGAACAGTAAAATACTATCAACTTTGATGTATGGAAGTGAAACGTAGACATGGAAAATACTTAAAAGAGCCGAATAAATGCTGTATAAATACGTGCACTGAGAAGAATACGCGGGGTGACAATGTATGACATAATATGAAACGAAGGGATTTGGGTTGATGTATTAAGAAAGATAAGGAAGAACTCTCGTAGATGGTTTGGGTAGTTAGAACGAATAAATAAAGAAATACTAAAAAAATACATTGCACATGTGAATAAAAGGCATGATATAAGTCCAGTTAACGTGTGGTTAGGTCAAATGAATAATATTTTGAAAAAATGTAAAAAATCAGACAAATTATAAAAATTATATAGAAAGATGTATGGATATAGAGGGGGGAAAGATGCATATTATGATAGGAAAGTTTGTCGCTCTGTCCTCTATGTAAAAATAGAAAAAAGCCAAGCCTTCGTTAATGTCATGAATTTGAAAAGACGATTTATTATACCATGCCCACATTTGTTACGTCTTCATATCGTACAAGACATCCATTATTCAGACGGTATAATATGAAATTGCTCCTGCAATAATACCCAGAATTATAAGCATGTAATCATGAATTGTCAATTGAAATACATGACTTGGGTCTTAACAATAAGACTAGAAGTATAATTATGTAACAAGAACGGAGATATAGAAGAGTGTTCTTTTTATTCATTCATTCTCTGTTTAGTACAAGATATTTGATTGTGAAACTTTGCTATGCTCATTTCAGGCCCATTAATAAAAATTGAGAATATAATTTTTTTGAATAATGTTATATGAATGTTACTATTATAATTATTCTTTTTTTAAGTAACGTTCAATTATTTTTATTGCCTGAAATGAGAATCATAATACCATACATGTTATATAATACATTCATATTGTAGCGAGATGCTTAACTTGATACGTCGTGATGATTTTGATATGTCTTGTATTTAAAATAAATACAAAACTCAGGAATGCGGATAAAAGTGAGAGTAAATAATCAATGAATGGTCGAGTGAATAATAATGTTTATTTGTCTACAAGTAGGTATTTTATAGTTGTGCGTGAATGCGCCCGCGATATATACTTTGTCTCACTCCTGCGCGTGCCCCAGTATAGCGGGTAGGATATTTATTTGCCGAAACGGCGAGACAAAGCGATGCGCTCTCCCTCTACCGTGGCATGCCGCGTAAATAATATTTGCGAGTACACATTGTTGACGTTTCTGGTATGTGACAATTGTAGATGTCCAGAGGTTGATTCATCGGTCGTTGACCCTGTATGTTTGACAATTTATTTAGGGACGTAGGTATTTCCTACAATATCATCACAGCTTTTCCCTGATAGAGTAGACAGAGAAGATATAACGTCAATTTGCCTATCTCGACCCATGTATTTCACCTTTTCATACAGTCCCTACGATTTCTCCCTCTTCTTACATTCCCTTCTTTTAAAATGTCATTCCCTTGATTTCACCTCACTTTTCAAAGTATTCTCTCCCATGCCTTAGTCTCATATTTTCACATACTAATAATAAAATAAAAAAGGACATTAGAATAGCGCCGTTTTGACACCAATCTCTCCTCAAAGGTGCACTATTATTGGCAGATTTAAAATACAATATTACAAAAAATAATAATATTAATGAAAATGATAAAACAAGTTTAGTATAAAGTTTTAAAAAGTTATGGCTACCGCCATTGCATTGAGTACGTCATCCCATCTAAGTTTATTTCGAAAAATATATTTCGTAAAAAACTGCAGAAAACTTATCAAGGAAGACGAACTACAAAGAAATCTCTTGGCTTCGGCTTTAATGCGAATTAAGTGTATTTGTTCATAATCACATAATTATAAATTTTAATAAAACCTCCCGATGCCGGTATTTGAAGTGCTTCCTAAAGCTGCATACGTCATACATATATCTAACACTTAGAGGCATACCATTCTTGGCCGCAGGACCACCAACGACGAGTCCCCTTTTATAATTTCCGTCCCAGTTGGATCGATTCGGAACATTCAGTTGATTCGATGAAGATGATCGATCGATCTCAATGTTTGCACTCCGATGTAACATTTCTCAAACTCAGCTTTTAAACATACAATGGAGACTTTCCATTAATAGAATGAACCAATATAGCACTTAAACAACGTAAACTTTTTAAAAGCAGAGAATATTTATGACAACTATATATAGGTATATATGTATATGAACCCTGCAGCTGCATTAAAAACAGACTGCATTTAAATCATGCATCAATTAAACAAATATTCAAAAGCTGGTTGGTTGGAAGAAATTTACACATGGCAATAAACTCGTCAGGTTATACTAGACACAACTGAAACTAATATAATACAATTTGCGTTCAACTTCAGAATGGCAATAATTATTTTAACAACAAAACATATTACTACATACTTTGTTATATGAGAAATAGAAGTGTGGATGAAAATTCGTAAGAACAAGTTAACTGAAATATTTTCACCAGGCACTATTATTACACAAACATACAAACCATCACGCCGTTTTACTTGTGGGAAAGACAGAGAGGACAGAGCGTTATATTTTTCCTTTTTCGACACCCATATTTCGCTTATTTACACCACATCTATACACCTTCTCATACAACTCGTACAATATGCCTGACTTTTTATATTTCCTCCATTCAAAATATCATTCACTTGATCCAACCATATTTTTCTTGGTCTGCCTATACTACGCATTCTAATCACATTTGCACTCTATATTTATTTTGCTAGTTTTATTCATTCATTCGTTCCACGTGCACAATTTCAAACTGCTCTTCTTCATCTTATTAAATACGTCAGCCTTAAATTCACATTAAAATTAACTTTTTCAAAGGTTGAAATCACTAAAATCAAATGTTACTGATTTTGACTGACAAAATCCACAAAATTGCGTAATTTTAACATTAATCCGTTATCAGTTTTATATTGTATAAATTCTAAAAAAGTTGTCATTTAAATTTTTTTTTCTTCTTTAACTCTAAATGATTTTTAATATTTTTCTCTCTTGACTATTATAATCTCCTTCAAAAGTAAACAGCAAAAGCGGCCCGCATTTCAAGAGTGTTCTCGGCGATCGCTCGCATGAAAGCTCATTTTTTCCAAAAAACTAGAAATGAATTTCATTCTCCCTCAACCAGACGCATGCATGGGATGGAAAAGTTGGAAGTTATCCGCGCCAGTGCATCGCACTTTGGGATATCAACAAAATCCGGGCTTGCGCTTTTAAGTGGCCGAATAACTTTTCAAGGATATCATTCGAATTTTATTATTACTTAGTTTTGAAAGCTCTGGTTCCTATTTGATTAACCCTGTTTGCTTTATTTGATTGCAAATGCGTTTAAATATATAAGGTTTCTTTGACAACGCTTGAAGTTTTTACATTGAATTTTTTCATTAATTATTTGATACTTGATTGTACAGCATTTCATATGGCAGATTTATTGCCAAGTGGCACACTCCTTCAATGGTTTTAAATTTGCTTTCTAAGTTTGTCAATGATGGCGTGATTCTTTTAATTAGCTGGTATCTGGTTCGAAAACCTAACAGTATGGACAGTGAAAAGTTTAAGAAGTGAAGAGAATGGAGAACTGAAATTCCTAAAGAAAATCTCTGCTGTAGCGTAGTGCGAATCAGGCTGAAGTTTAGGTGCAATATGTGGAGAAAAAAAATCGATTTTCTTTAATTAAATCAGTTTGCTACCATTCCACTCTTAAAAATAAATACATTCAAGAAATATGTATTTGGAATTATTTAACACTTTCATGCAAAATATGTTTGGCGGATGTATTACTTTAAAGCATTTTTCCAAGCCACTAGCTTTTGTTTCGTAATTATTATCTATGATCGTGTCTTTAACAAAGTATATGAAAACAATATTTGAAAATAAAACTGCCTCAATTTAATATAAACGAAAAATCTTAAGGAAAATAGGGATAAATAAATAATGTTTTTTTAGTTTATTCTTAAATATCGATAAGGATGAAACATATTTAATTGAGCCAGGAAGATCGTTCATAACTTCGAGTAAACCGTAAAATAGTGTATATTTTATAATAAAGTTGATGTGTTGGTACACCAAGCATTCTGCCGTCACCAGATCGGAGGGGTAGTCCATACTCAGAAAAAAAAGAATTTTTCATGTGGTTGCTGAGGATAGCTTGGATGGTTCAACACTCCAAAGAGGACTTACAGAACGTGAAGATCTTATTTAAAGCCATTGGAGTTTGGCACGATATTAAAGTATAGGATTATATTTATTATGATTAAAAATAAACCTAATGCAAACATTATTGATTATTTCCTTATAGTTAACGATAAAAGATAATGTTATCTGGTATTAACGTAAAAAACCTTATTAGACTACGAATAAAAGCAGACATTGAAAAATTTGTAAATAAAAACATAAGCCATACTAGCCTAGTCTTACGAATAATGTATTATGTAATTAAATAAATGCCTTTTGCAGTGTTTTATATCATAATGCGATATTCTATTCGTTTTGAAATAACAATATTTTCTACTTAACGCTTTTAATGCGAGGTCACTAAGTTAATTGCGTAACTTGGAACCTGACGAGAATCGAACGTAAGATGATTACTTGCATGCTGACTTTAAGAACAATAACACCGACATCTAATCATTATTTAAATTGTATTCTGGGAACTATGTACAAAGGACGTAATTTCGTTCCTCGCGAGGGGTCCCAATTGCAGTCCGGATGCGCGGTGCATAATGCCGTCAGTAGCAGTGCTGGGGGGAACTTTGGTCCCGTCAGTATCTATCACTGTCCGCGCCGACACAAAGCTCCCATCCTCCACTGTCTCCCATCCCCTGCTGCTCTCGGCCACTTCTATCTCTGCCTACCTGTCCTCCTGCCCTCCTATCCGCCAGTTAAGTCTCCGATGGCTGCGCAAGTTGTTAGCGGTGTAGTCCGACGGATTCCATCTCAATCCTTGACAATATGACGAAATTCAATCAATTGGGTTCGTGATTTTAGTTACTTTAGTTAGTACGAGTATATTTTATTCTACCGATTACACAGTTAACCTCCCGTGAAAAAACATGAGATGTTAATTGACTTTCTGAACTGAAAAGTCGAAAAATAGCTAACATACGGTAGAAGCATTCGGAGATAAAACCATTCTTCATCTTTAAGATTCACCGAATACCTACATCCGTGGCACCACTTTATTGCCTTAACGTTGTCGATTTTACAGTTGGTGGTTCCTTGATCGTCGACCCAGTAACGAAGAATTTCTGTGTCAGATACTGCCGAACGCGCTCGACCAAACGATAAAAATTTTAACCAAGCAGTCAAATGTATTTGACGATTGTCATCTCAAGAAGCAGCTTTTTTATATTATTTTTATTTATTTAACAAAGTAATATATGGTACAAATATTTGCCTAAGACTTTACCAACATACAAATATATATCTCAACTAATGTTATTTATACATAATATTTCAATTGTGAACTAACTTAATTTTAATTTCTTACATATCATTTTATTTTTATTTTTATAATCTTAGTATGATTTCTTAGAATTAGTTAACACCTACACACTACTCGTAACTAGATAACAATTCTTACAACTAATTATTTAGCAAGAACAAACCCACTCGTTCAGGCTATTTATATTCCATCACATTCACTCAAACCTTGGTCCTCCCAGCTAATGCTGTAGGTGGACTAGTCAGGCAACATATGATGTTTCAGGAGCCTGTGCTTATAATGGAAAGGTAGTTCAGATTTACTCTCGTAAGCCCCCAGGGCAGCCCAAGAAGCAGCTATTTCTTATTTGTCTTCTTGAAAATACTGTTCCTAAGGCAGATGAATAACAAAACGAATAACATCATGTGGATTGTCATGCATTGAGTTTTCTAAAAGTTTCCATATAGTTTCTGGTGCACTCACGTATCTGGCATCCTAGAACTAGGTTAATCGCATCATAGATAACAATAAATTCCCTTCATAGGTTTCTCTTCAGCCTATTCCTGATCATTGGCTTCCTCCACGTTTTGTCTTTCACGCAGTTCCCTCCAATAGCAGCGCAATATTGGTCTTCGTTTGTTTTGAACCATTCTTATTTTTAATCCAAATTTTGAATCCCCGATATATCATTTTACGTAAAATTAACGTTGTTTTTTTTTTTTTTGGAAAACGTTTTGTTTTACACAGTGCAATAATGGCTGAAATGCGGGTTATATAGATTGATGGCCAAAATGCGGGTTATATATGTATAAATAACTTTTCAATTGGTTACATGTTTTTTAAGTGGATGTATCGAACCCCTTAAAATGTTATTTACAAAATATCCCTTTTTCGTTAATGACTTTCAGATTATTAATCTTTGAATATGAAATATTTATAATTATTATTTTAGAGGTTTAAAATGAATAGGTCTAAAACAAACTAATCGTGTATTGCAACATTCATTAAAATATCACAAATTAAAATATAATACGAGTACTAGATACATTTTCGTGACTTGTTCAATTCTCCAGTTATAATACGTCTTTAAATTGTTAAGGATTATGATCTGCTGCCTTTACTATGAGCAAACTTGAAGTAAATAACAACTTGATTATCATCTCTCTAACCATGAGTGATTTGAACTTTTATAGAACTACAGACTCTCTTAACTTTATCAAACCTCTTAAGGCATTCCAAGAGAGTAATTTTATATGTAAAATTTAAAAAATGCAACATGCACGTACATATATCTCGTAATCAGCACATGTATTTGCGTTTATTTATTTTCTGACAGATATTTGAAATGTGATAAATTTCTAGAACTATTGTTATTTCATTGTTTTTTTAAAAGATGATTTCTTTTTATATTTATATCTTTCAAAAAGTAAGTTCGTATTTTACAACATTTTTCGAAACAAAAGTCACCTTCTACATATTATCATTAACATTCTCGTTTGATATCAATAAAATGTAACTTGGAATGTTTATTCTATATAAACTCGTTTTTGTCAGTTGAGATTATGAATTTTATGGAAACAGCACATTATTTTTGGATATCAAGGTGCTAATTAATACTCGAGAATTCAAGAGCAATGAAATAAAACTACTATATACCTACACGGTAAGCTAACATAGAATTAAAATATGATTGACAAAAATCATATCCAAGCGTGAATGTTGTCAAGTTTGAGTCGGATACCAAAACCCGGTAAGCAACAATAACTTTATTAAATATTTTTTTTGATTGAGTGTAATATAAAGTAAAAGAGAAGTGACGAAGTCATTAACGACAAAGCGTGTATTACTTGGACTACATGCAACAACGTTTATGCCTTTCAATTTGTCAATTTTAAAGAAACTACTTTCAGAAAAATGTTGCGTGTTTAAAAAATCATACATGTGTATGGGATTCAAGGGGTAGAATAAAATGAGATAACATTCAAGATAAGTGACTAAACTAAAGAAAAATTCAATTATATCCAAACGATTTTTTTTAAATAACAGATATGGAAAAATGGAAAACGTCGTATTTGTAAGAAACTAGTACGATGAATCTTACGCAAAAAATAGGTAAGTTAAAGTTGGAAAAACAACAAAACAGGGAACTTATCTAACGAGAATGTGACGTAAAATGTAATTCTGGTAGTATATAAATCTCTCTCACGAAAGATTATTGAATAATTTTAGATTTATTAGATAAAATTCTAACGAGGTAGAAAATTTCAGAAATATTCTAATAGTGTGGGATCTAGATTAAGACATACTGCAGAGTGGCTTTAATTAAAAACACGACTACTTTGAACTTTTGGCGCACAACAAACCAGTAAGAATCTAAATGGACCAACAAGAGTTACTCGTTCTTCCGTGAGCAAAAGTGGCATTGATCGCATGTTCATTAAATCTTAACTTGAAGTTCCTATTGTCGTATATGAATTAGCTATAACAAACCACTACACTACTGTGTGTACTGTTTATTGACCTGAATGCAGATAAAAAAATAACGGAAACTAAAAATTGTGTAATCGCACAGGATTACGAGAAATGGTTCTGGTGGGAGGATAAGATTATGTTTAAATACAGAAAACAGTGAAATAATGTGAGAAAACTATAGCACATCTTAAACGTATTATATAGGTAGATATGAATAATGGCGTAACATGTCAAAAGATTTTACATAAGTGAAATAAAATTAAACGGGACGTAGGACATAATCAAAGGAATCTTCTTCACATACCTATATAAACTTTAGAAAACAAACATGACCTTTAGAAAACAAATATTGCTAACTTATTACAAACGATTTTGAAACGTATGCAGTATTTTATTTATTTTACACATGACAAGAAATATTCATAATTTGCGAAAAAAACGAGAGGTAATTTAATTTGGACTAACAATTTTAATGGATCTGGGTTTTTTGCCTTTCATTTGTCGTATCCCCAGTAAACTAGGCTTTTGCCTGTATCTCACTGAGGACATAGAGCATGAAGAAATAAATTCATATTTCTTTCCGATTTTTGATTATATAAAACCCCGTTGCACATTATCATCAACTTGACAAACAGTAACACTCAATCACATATGTATACCACGCGAATCAAACCTCTCACACTTCATCACTCCAGCAGACCAAAACGTTCATCCTACAATAACATATACCGCACATATGTTAATTATAAAAAAACACCTCATTCAAGAACTTACACAAACCTTTACTACAAGTCATTCCTCTTGAAAGCCCAAGTATTCAAACTTCTGTCGCAATAACAACCACGCTCCTATCGACTGCCTAAATTGTTTTCCTCATTATGCCTTTCTTGAATTCGGCACCCCATTGTATGTCATCATATGTCATGGGAATATTGCCCTTGGGCAAAAGATGTTTTAACTCTAGAGATGGTGAACATTTGACCAGTTGCCATGCGTGTCATGCATCTGCTGAGGCTGCATCTTCCCCTCATCTCGATGATAGTGCCAGAGAATGGATTTGAAATGCAAATTAGCTATGTTCTGGACCCGATACTGCCTGAAAAGCTATGCGGGATACCGGGCAGGAAGTCTATTAATTATTTTTCTAATCAATTTTTGAGAAACACGCAGTACATATTTTTGTGAAAAGCTGTAGTATATTGATGAAACATCTTAATCCGGATACTGTTATATTCTATGTCTACAACAAAACTGGATTTATCTAGTTATTAAAACAAAAATAAATTTACCAAAGGGTCAGACATAAGACATCAAAGTTGATACTGAAATAATTAGTTATGGTAAAGTTGCTAAAATTATATTAAATTATTCTAATGACTACTTTTTGAAGTTCAGTGCAGATTTGGCTAACAAAATTACAAGAGTACAATAACTGATTTAAAAAAAAATCATTCAACAATGTGTCTCAGAAGGCGATTTTAGAAATACAATATTATCGGAGAGCTGGCGCATAATTCTTCATCGAGCAGTAAGGTGATCTTAGCAACGATACTCTTCGTAAATAATTCATTGAAATATGTATGTTTACAAAAAAAATATTTATACCGATTTTAAACAACAAAAATACAAATGAAAAAAGCAGTTACAGCCCAATCGCAATCCTGATATAATTGTCGAAGAAGAAAAATGCAGATTTCTATATGACTGGAACTGCATGAATTAATTTCTCCGAACGAGTAAGTCGAATTCAATTTCTTAAAAGAGGCACACCTAGGTAGATAAACTTGTTGACCTCTTCGTAATCTCTTAACGTGTATACAACGGAATGTTCAGACAGTACAAATAATAAAACAATCTAGTTAATTTATTAAATGTGATACTGTACCCGGTAGAATAAGGTTATTTGATTTATCGATTATATTTATTAAAAAACATATTTTCCTTTTCAAACTTTCCTTGTCTTACTTATCTGTATCACAATTCTAGAAATCCATTAAATTACATAAAAAACACCCAGTATGAGTTTGAAATGGCATTATACATATTGTGACACACTTTTCATATTATTCCGCTAGTGTCTTTATAAATTTGTCACTGTCACCTGATTGATGGTGCCAGAGGATGATGAAGTGATCGTTTTGATAAATTCATCGTATGAACCAAATATCCCCAAACATTTCAAACATTCTCTTCATATTTCGTATTCCCGAATGCAAGCTTTAGCTCTATACTAGTTACATAAATTATTTTGCATTTGCCATCTATATTTTGGAAATAAATTGGAGAAATTCATGCTTTAATTTTTTATGTACGATTCCAAGAACACTTACTAGAATTTTTATCCATGGAAATTATATGAAGATTAATTTTATTGTGCGATGCGTGTAGTAATTAAACTCTATGGAAACATTCTGATGGAAAGAGTGAGAAGAAAGACTGAAAATATAAAGTCGAATGATCAGGGTGTAAATAATGGAAACAATAAACATCTGAATTACCATCGATCATTTCTTGCACAGTATGAACCTACGTGGCCTAGTTGGTTTGACACCTGCCTTTAAGCCCGGGGTTAAAGGGTTCAATCCCTGTTGGTAGCTAATGTATTTTAAAAAAGCTGCAACTTGCTTCATGATAAGTTTCAAAAATGACAAATCAATCTTGTGATAAATTACAATATTATCAAAAATGTAACACGTGGTCAAAACGATGTTAAATATTGTTATTTCAAAACGAAATTGAAATATAAATGATCATTTTGAATATCCCCGACAAGTTTTGTTTTTCATTTATTTATTAAAGCCACCTCTAAGAATATTTCTATTTCTTCCATCTTTTTCCGTCAAGATGTCATTGTAACGTCAGAATAGTCATTTGAAAATGCCGCGAACACATTTACACGTCAGCGGGCTACGAAACAAGGGTCAGTAAATTAGGGGCAGCCCTAGCATGGACAGTGGGCACGTACAAAATACAAAATAACAACGATATCATCCCGGAATATTGTGACGGGCAGCCGTGCGGAGGATGCCGAGGTTTGGGCTGACTGCTGCTCGAGGACAGGAGACTGGGGGAGAGTCGTAGGACACTTCGTATCAAGGTATTACGGGATGGTTTCATTTATACCATCAAATTGTATTGTTGGTATGTTCCATCATCTTGTAAAAAATAAATACAATTATTAATATACTGAGTGCGAAGGCGCAAAATAATTGTACAGGGTTATTGATGGGGAAGAAAGATTTTAAGTGTTGCAAATGGCAATTGTATCTTCCTGGTCAGATGAAGGAATTGTATCTTCCTGGTCATCAACCCAATAACATCGTCTCTTAAATGTTCTTATCATCTGTATGCGGATGACCTACAGATATATATTAATTTTGATCCAAATTTCTTTCACGCGGCTTTGAACGATCTAAATGCGGACCTTCAATCGATCTCTGAGTGGACTGGGGAGCATGGCTTACTCATAAATCCAAAGAAGTCTCAAGCGATCCTCATTGGCAGCCCTCAGCTTCTCTGTAAATTCAACACTGACTTACGAGTACTTCCTCCAATATTACTTGATGGCTCTATCATACCATTACATAAAACTGTTAAAACCTAGGAGTGCTAATAGATAACTCTCTCATGGCGAGATCAAATAAATGAGGTCAGCCGAAAGATCTTCTTCAGCCTTCATTCCCTTAAAGTGTTGCAAAGATTCCTACCAACTAAAACCAAAATTTTGCTCGTACAATCTCTGCTCTTTTCAATTCTGGACTACGCAGACGTATGTTACTTGGATGTTACAGAGGAACAGCTAGACAAATTACAGCGTCTTCAAAATGTGTGTCTAAGATTCATTTTCCACCTACGAAAGTACGACCATATAACTTCATACCAGAAGGCATTGAACTGGTTGAATGTTAGAAATAGACGCCAAATTCACATACTGTCTATATTGTATAACATCCTTAATTGTCCCGCCGCACCCTCTTATCTCGCCGAAAATTTTCAGTTTCTTTCCAATCATGGATTAGCGCTACGCTCAAACAGAGATTGTTTATTGGCCTTTCCACTTCACCGCTCCTCTTTCTTTACTGTCTATGCAGTGAGACTCTGGAATCAGTTACAAACCAATATAAGACTCGCTCCGTCCTTGGCATGCTTTAAGAAGCGACTGAAAAAACTCTTAATTTCTAGTCAGTAAAATAACGTGCTTCATTCCTGATTTTTCTTTTCCTTACCTCTCCACCATCCCTTCCTTTCCTTTTGATTGATGATATCTCACTTTATATGAAAAATAATGTTTGGGTGATTGCCCGTCTTTGTGGGGTTCATGGGCATGGGCATGCTCACGTATGTGTTTATGGATTTCGTAGGGATGGATAGTCATTTGAATGATTTATGCGACCATGTAACTTGCTTCATTTACTTTTATCTGGTTGGTTGGAAGAGATGGCCGCCTGGCAATAAGCCCGTCAGATTGTATTGCAATAAAAGTGTTAAATAAATAAATAAAAATAAAGGATTTGGTTAAATATAAGAATTTTCGAAAACAAGATAAACATTCATATCTTAGACTGATCATTGCATTTAATTTTTCAGAAATTAAGATAATATAACTTTTTGCTACCTACATTTGATAATCTGATTTCTTGATATGAATCTATTTGTTTAGCTTATTTATTAATATAAAAAAAGTGATTCTTTTTGTTTTATTTATTTATTAACATGACAAAAATTATGAGTATTATTCATTTTACTCATGCTAAAAAAATACAACATCATATTTTTTAATTATGATCAAACAAATAGCAATGTAATTTGAAGTCATACATGTATTATTATTTTTGTGTAGGGATCTGAGTTTGTTACCTGTCAGACATATTATTATGTCGGTACCCCGCTAATACTTTATGTTACTGGTAATATTTTTTAGACAGTGTTCGATTTTGAATTATTTATTTGTTAACCACAATAAAAAAATCTTTAAATTGTCTTCTTGGGTTTTGGCTGTTCACCTTTCAATATTATTTTTGGGTATTATACTTCCTGAACATTTCTTTTTTTTTTCAGAGGTTGGCGATGACCATGTCCAACTTGACTTTTAAGACAACAGCTCTGAACAAATATATGTATCACGATCAAACTACTCATACAAGTTCTTACACCAGGAGAAGCGTCTTTTTCCAACACATCTTCTGTCTTGAATTTTCTCCTGCGATATTAGTAGGAAGATCTTTTAGTTTTCCATGTTCATTATATATCCAAAGATCCCTTTCTTTATTTTTTAATGGGGGATAATACATGTCTATCTTTATTCATCAATTTTAAGATGTCATCATCAAAGACTTTGTCAACGTATAAGACTATAAGCATTCTTCGATGCTACCACATTTCAAAATCTTATAGTTCCTCTGTGGTAGTCTGAGTAAGTGTCCATACTTTAACGACATATAGAAGTATAGATGATGTGTAGCAACGTAAAATTCACTTGCGTTATTTGAGATTGAAATTCTCGTTGCAGAGGAGATCCTGCATTTTGAAAAAGCAACTTTGTGCCATTCAATTTTCAACCATTCAATCAATTTATAAAGCCTTTTCTTCACATTTTTTTGTAAATTATGTGATAGATAAAAAAATTCTTAATATATTATACAACCATCAATTTATGAACATAAAATGTTAGTTTACATATGACAAAAATATAATTTACTTTTCCTTTCATTTTCCTTTTAATGAATTAGGCATTGCATACTGAAAGTGACAGCCGAGATGGTACGGGCACCAGACCATAGTGTAAATCTGGCAATGTCTGTGGATCTTCCTCGACAGCCATCCAGAGGAAGATCAAAGAACTCCTGGATGAAGAATATACAGCCTGAGAACGAGAAGAGCCGACCCCAACAGCCTACCTAGCCACAGTTGGGACAGTGCCAGGAAGAAGAAGATTGCATACTGAGAGGGAATGGAGTTACTTAAAAACCCAGTCAACCTTTTATTAACCAAGATAAGTTATTTATGTCCATCAAGTGATGAAAATAAATTTTAAAAGTAAATTTCCCGATTGTTTCATCTATAAATAAGTCACCCCTTTTAAGAGACAGTTTTATATAACTTTCCGATTGTCTATTCCCTTATCATTTTGTGTATCAAAGCTTTGTATTCCAACTTTAAATTGTCTACCCTCCATCCTATCTACTCCTAGCGGTGATCCCGCTAAGCTTAATTGTAAAGTGTCTAACAATAAATTTGAATTTGGGGAGGCTTCGAACTAAATAATATAATTTTGACTCATGTGAAGCCGAGTTTATCTCAAAAGTAAATTACATTTGAAGTTTTTTCAATGTTTAAAATAGTTGCTTTTGAATTCCAATGAACATTACTCGTACTATGTGACAGATGTCTCAAATAAGATATTAAATTCGGATTAAAAAAGGGGTTTCACACATTGGTTAAAACATAAATTCAATGTTTTGATTAAAGAATGATTAACTATAACAATTTTTACTTGGATGAATCTCATTCATAGTTTTAAGTATAATAGTTTTTTTTAATAATTCAAAATGAAAGCATTGTAAAGGGTCTTTCAAATTAAGCGTTTTTTTATTTCAAGTTACATGAAAAGCCAGTTCTATAAAAATGACCCACCAATCAATTCCTGATCTGAAGGACATTATTTACGTTATTGGTGAGTTAGAACCGCAATTATGCCAAAATGTCATCGAAAATATTGACAAAGAGTGGACATCTGTGGAGCTGCAAGAGGTGGACATTTGGCGTATATTGTTTTTTGTGTTTAAATGTCAAACATTATACTTTAATAATCAATAAAAAGTTTTTTGAAATCAAAGCGAATTGCGTGTTTTATTCAAGAATTAAAAAAAATTAGAAACAAAAAAAAACCGCTCAATTTGAAAGACCCTTTATTTATTGAATTATTTGGGTTAATTTAACTTAAGTTTGATAAACCGTAAGTAAATAGCCAATTTGGTAAAGCGTCTTTCTTTCGACCCGAGATTATGGGTTTTATTCCCGTTAGGGCCCAATTTATTTTAAAAAGGATTCAAATCTAGTTTTTACTTTAACACCTTTCCGATTTTTTGAAAGAGCACCGGCAATAAATCCGCTAGGTTGTACTGTAACAGCAAAAATGTATTACAATATGTTCGAGTATTAAAATAAACCTCTAACTACACGTGAAATAGTAATTGCAGCCCTCTTTATAAGTTTAAATCCATAGCTTGAGACATTTGAATTGGAAATTTTTAGTTAAACTTATGTAAATAAACAATAAAGATAAAAACGTATCTAGGACTACTGAAAAATTGTTCATGGTGTATTGAAATAACACAAACACACGATCTAAAAAAATACACTTTTCAGTCTTTTATGAATGTGAACCGACTTTGTTTCGCTTAACTTCAATGAAATAAAATTTTCTTATTTGTATTTTCATGTTAACAAAATAAACTATCTCTTTATAATTCAAATATATTTATTTGAATGAGTTGAGGTTAAGTTTTTTTCAAAGAAAACTTACTTGAATATAACTATTCTTATTTTTTTATGTATTCTCTTTTTGTGTCATCGTTTATACGTGGTATAGATATATGTATTTGCTTCTTACCTGGTGGGCTTATTTGCTTCTTATTTGTTGTACTATTTACAGAGTAATCGTAATTATTGGATTTAATCTTACGAGCGAATTGACTCGACTTATCTCGGTCAGTACCATCTCAACCTCTTGGAGTGAACTGAAGGCTGCATTCCTTATAAGGTATGCCCATCGTTTTGGTGATCTACATACTTCGTGATCGAGGTAATCTTATTTTTCTTTAGAACACCACTCCCTTCATTATATATTCGCATCTTGTAATATGGACTAAATACCTGAGGATTCGCAGTTGTATTATTGAAATCAAACGATATTAATTTTTGCAGTTCTTCCATAATCGACGAATTCATCCTACACATACGCCGTCTTGTTTTACAATAATTTCTTTCAACCAATCACCCTTTATTATTATTTAATCAATCATTTTAATGTTTTCAGTATTAATATTTAACGGAATTTCAATACTAATTTCCTAGACACCTGGAAACCACCTTCTATAAATGTAAACGTCAACCGATATAATTGAGTCATCACGGCGCACATTCTAAAATTATAGAGCGATCAGGCAACCCTTCTAATACACGAGGATGTTCAGATTGATGCACTGGCACGCAAGGGTAAAAACTACCCTTCACTCCGCGTTACGTTTCCAGGGGTGTTCAACTCCCTTAAAATAAATTGCAGGACGTGTTGAAAAATATATCATCATTTTCACACCTTGTACGTATTATAATATATATCCTTGCAGTATTATTTTACATTTTTTCAATATTTTTCTTTGGCCCAGTAGTGAGCGTACTTTCTAAGTACTCAGAGATCCCAGGTTCAATTTCCTATGGTTTCAAGACTGATTTTAAATGAAGAACTTTTGAACCTAAATTAATTGTTGTCCTGGCGTTTATAAACTGCCTTTTATAAGTTCTTGAAGAGACCAGTGTTACTAAATAACATATCATGAATTCCTAGATTTTTCCTTTTACTGATAGAAAGCATCATTATCATGGCACTATAATTCTGCCTGTGTCTTGGACTCTTCCAGAATCAGCTTACACCTTTGATCAGGTGATACCAATCCTAGATAGCTCATTATAATTCCTTGTTATCAGTGTCATTACATACGTGGTCTTCCATCTTAATTTCAGCCTGCTAAATCATCATCATCTTTCAGATTTTCTGTTCAGGGTGCGTTTTGACAGGCAAATCTATGTCATTCGATATACGTAACCCAATCACCAAAGTCTTCCAATCTTAATATTAGATGATCTGGAAAGTAATTTTGTAGGATTTAAACAAATTCAAAAGCATTTTTTTTATTCAGATGTAACATAATTATATAATGTATATACCGTTTTGTTCTACTACCAAAACTACACACCTCTCTGGAAAGAACTGTTCCAGATGATTTTGCAGGCATCCAGGTAAGGTGAGTTCTTCCACTTAAGATAATTGTTTGTATTGACTAATTTTAAAAGCTTCCAGTCGATTGTTGTCTTCAATTGATCAAATTGCCCGCAGTTTTTCTCCCATTTAACCGTTTAGTTGTGTGGCCGTCTTTCAGTCTCACTTAATACACAGCATAACCTTTTTCGGATGAAGCCTTCGGGGTGGTTAAAGGTAATTTGCCTCACTTACCTCACTTCCTCTTAGACTCGACATCGTTGTAAACGATTCACTTTTAATCGCTCGTCACCATTTGTTTAAGAATGGTTGGTTTTCGTTGCGTTCCTGCAATCAATCGTTTACGGAGACTCGATCTATTAAGATTTTTTTGCTTAAATCATGTGACACCTAAATATCAAATAGATTAATGTAACCAAGCTTCAATAAATACTTGTGGATGGTTGTTTTTGATATTTTTATTATAGTATTTCTCAGCAATCTCTCGTAACGTAGAACGCTGATTAATCTTGATCAAAGCCTTTTGGCAAGTTCTTAAGCAGTCACTACAAAGGCTTACAAACAAATTATTTTGGCTAAACAAAACGTAATGTGTCGAGAAAAGATGGGAAGACACATTAACAGAAGCTCTACAGATTATGTAACTGGAGTGAGCTCAAGTCCTTGAACAGGCACAGAAGAGCAACATTTTGCAGTTCGTCATCCAAGCGATGAGCTTACGACCCTTCGAGAGTGTAAGAGAGGGAAGTATAATTAGGCGATTTTTTTACTAAAAACAATATGATTGCAATCTACGCTAAAACAAAGATAATAATATAAGAACTTTCTTCAAAAACCTGCGATTATATTGAGCGAGCTTTTTTGTAGGGTCTAATAATTAATTTATTTTTATTTATTTTTATTTATTTATTATTACACATGACAATAAATATACACAATTTGAGAAAAAACAACAGGTAATTTGATTTGGACATATAATTTTAATGGATCTGGGTTTGTTGCCTTTCATTTGTCATATCCCCAGTAAACTAGGCTTTTGCCTGTATCTCACTGAGGATATTTAGCATGAAAAAATAAATCGATACTTCTTTCCGATTTTTGATAACACAAAAAACCCCGTTGCACGCTCTCATCAACCTGACAAACAGTGACACTCAACTACAACTGGAAACATCTTGCGAAACTCAACTTCTCACACATTATCACTCCAGAAAGACCAAAAATATTCATCCCACAATATACCGCACACAATCATAAGAATAAAAATCAAAACAAATTCAAAACAAAAAAAAAAGAAGAAAAAAAGAAAAACACACAGAAACACAAATACAAAAACATCCAAAATTAAAACAACAAGAAGAGACCCACACTCACGAGCTCACATAAATCCTTTCTACTCGTCATTCATCCTGAAAGCCCAAGTACTCAAAATCCTGTCGCAATAACAACCACGCTCCGATCGACTGTCTAAATGGTTTTCCTACCTTTACTTTTATTGAAGTCGGCACGCCATTGTATGTCATGGGAGCCAAATAAGCATATTGCCTTGGGCAAAAGAGGTTTTAACTCTAGGGATGGTGAACATTTCATTAGTTGCCATGCGTGTCATGTGTGTCTGCTGAGTTTGCATCTTCCCCTCCTCTCGATGGTAGTGCCAGAGAATGGATTTGAGATGTAAATTGGCTATGTTCAGGACCTGATACTCTCTAAAAAGCTCCGCCGTGGGATACCGAGCAGGAAGTTTATTGATTATTTTCACAATCAATTTTTGGGAAACCTGTAATATGTGTTTTTGGGTTAAGGTGCATCCCCCCCAAACTGATATACCATAAGAAAGTGCTGACTGACATAAGGCGAATTAGAAGTGGGGATTTTAGCATTCTCTTCATTTCAACAAACTTTTAAGTATGATTGTCGACGGAGTTACTAGTGAAATATTTATTTTGTTTATCCAATCACCGTTTTTATTTCATATTTTTTTAAATTTTGATAGATTTTTTTTCATTCATTCTTATGATATTTCTAAAAATATCCAAATTAATTATGTGAATATGTTGAAGACTGTGGTCAGGTGACAATGTTGTCTTCAAGTTCAGTGAGCGAGCAAGAATTATTAAAGTAGGCAAGTTACTCACAATTTCTCAATGCACGTATTTAAATATTACCGCACATAGACAGCTAACAACACTCACATACATTTTACTTTTTGTGAGTTTTGTTACCAGGCGCTCTTTTTAACCAGACTGGTACCCTTTTATATAATTTTTTAAAATACCATAAGGAATCGAACCCGAAATCCTCGGATGGAATACAGCGTTTTACAACCCAGATTATCGAAGTTATCAGTGATATCTTATTTGATATTATGAGGAGTCTTTGTATCAAGTCAACCTAAGATTTTTCGAAAAATATTGTGCGTGTGTAAACAATATGTCAACGAGTGATTTATGTAGTTTGTTCGTCACCTGACAACATAGTAAGGGCGGCAAAAGATTGCAAAACACAAACCTTTCACGCGCCCTTCGTCAGTCTGTTCTTTGCAAATCACGAATGACAAATATTTTTTTGTTTTGGTTTAATCGACTTATCATAATAAACACGCTGTTTGTTAAATAACAGTGAATGGATTACCAGAAGAAAAAAACAATCAGTACCTAAACCAAAATTGACAAAATTGTAAAAGAAAATAAAACGAACAAGATTTAAACAGAACGCGATTGATAATCTATTCATCATTATCATCTCCACCATACCATCATTTTATAGGGGTAGGAAGAGAAAACATATCTCAACTTAATTTCACCTTCATTTCAACTTAATTACACCTTCGTCGCATGCTTAATAAGAACCTGTCTACCAATCTGAGGATTACGGGTTCGACGTCCGCCAGTGCTATGATTTTTAAAGAAAGGTTCCAGTCTGATTTATACTTGAAGCTTGTTAAACAAATTTCTGTTTGGCTGGATGAGATTACTGTAATTCCCCCCACCAAGTTATACTATATAAAACAAAAGTGTAATACAATATAGTAGCTCTTGTAAAGCGTTGTTTCATATTTACACAACTTTTCACTGATATTACTTTCGAAGTTTGATTACACCGATTGTGCAAAGCTTTCTTAGATCGACCAAAACTGCATATATCAATCATATTTACTATAAAACAGATTGGAGTCTAGAACATTGCGAATCAGGCAGACCAGAATAAATAGAGTTACGATATTCCAGACGTGACACAATAAATGATTTTTGAGGAGTTTTTATCTTTGTTGGAAGACATTGACTTACAAATTTTAACTCAAAATTATACATTTCCAAAGAAATCGTATAACTTATTTGCCTGTTGAAAGAGAGTTTACTATCAATATAAAAAATTAGGAAATTTATGTCATTTAAAAAAACTAACACCCATGACTGAAAACGCATCCCCGTCAAGAAGGTGTTTTCTACGTGGTGAAGTCATTCAGATTTTTTAAGGGTATACCATCCGGAAAATTAAATTTCAGTAAAACTTAAAAAAAAACGACACTCGATAGTTGAACTTTTGTTAAAACTGAATTATCTCTATGGTATGTTACTTATTTCGATAACTTCTTCTTCTTCTCAGTGTCATGTCAGGTCCCCCAACGTTGAATATTACTTGAGAGTAGATATATTTGTCCCCGGCAGCCCGAAAAAGATCTCCAACGCCCCTTATGCCAGTCCAATCACGTATATTGCGGAGCCAGGAGATTTGCCTCCTGCCAACACTATATTTTGATAACAATAATTTTTTTTATATTCATATTTTTTTCTCATTCAGATAACATTAATTTTAATATTATCCTTAATTTTAATTACTTAGGTAACATTAATTTGAATTTATTATTTTTGTTTTAAAATTTTGACTTCACCTATCGTTTAAGAAGCTATCTAATGAATTATTTTGATTAAAAACTCACCCATATTCTAGCCGTGTTGAATTGCAGAAATCTATTGTAAAAATTGTGAATATTTTCACTTTCTTTAACCCTTTTCTATCAGGGGTTGGGTGAAGACTGATGTAGATAGTTGCTTCAAGTGACTTCTATCCTCCACCAGAAATAAGGCTTTAGCTATATCACGTGAAAACTCTTTATTTTTTCGATCCATCTCTTCCCTTGCGGATCCCTTGTTTCAACCGTGGCAAGATTAGCTTGCATATTTCTTTTCAATAGTTAATCTACCTAGCGACCTTTTCCCATATTGATTTTTCTCAAATATAATTTTGGGCATCCTGCTTTCAGGAGCTTAGAAAATGTGTATAATCCAGGCCTACCTACGTGGCATTATATCAGTTGTGATCAGTGGCTGTTTTGTGTAAGCTTGCATACTCGTATTTCTCTTTCAATCACAGTCTCCATGCGTCGGCAACTACTCTTGCTCTCGGTTACAAAATTCTTAGGATTACTTTTTTCTTGAAACTCAAAAGTCTTACTTATTTCCTAAGGGTCATCGCACTGGTGTTGTACGCCTAAAGTTTCGAAATCAGGACTAGTGACTTGTAAACGAGTCAGTTTAGATACATAACCAAACCACTAAAACTAAGGTTTCTCAATAGGGTGTAATAAGGTTGCTCTATATTTTGTATCTAGTCTGAATTAATCAATTGTTAAAAAAATACTTAATCATTTAATAAATAAATTATTCGCTTAATATATTGATATTCCCTGCAAAGAAACATAGTGTAATGGACCTGACTCGTGACTTCCTGTTTTGTTTCAAGTTTTAATTACTTTGCCAGTCCTGGTTAGGAAATGGTCAGACCGGCATGCGGCAGTCCAGGGGGCGTGGAATATCCGGAAGTTTACTCACTGTTATTCTAATGAAAACAAACGGAAAAGAAATGAACGTTTTTTTTATTTCAATTCCGCTGGTTATTTGATTTTTCAAAACAAGAAGTTTTATTTTTAAGTATGATGCAGAAAAAAGAATGGAATAATACAGTGTAATTAAAACTACATTGAATTAGGGAACTTTAAAACTACTTTTAAATCTAAGTAGCATGCTATTTAAGCAGCTAAATAAGTTGTCACGGCGTTACTCAACAGCCCTTTTTAGGACAAAATACGCCATTTGTTGCGTGTTACATAACACCGCATTTTGTTTTCTTCATGGTTGTTTCTTCAACACTGAGGATTGTAATCACGATGATTGCCAATTGAAATTAGCTCCTCACCGCTTTTTTCGGATCTGTGATCTACCTCCGTTATTTTTGCCACTCAGCCATAATTAAAAATCGAGGGATGTCTTACTCCCCCAAGTTAAGTCTCCGAAGAATTGTGAGAATCTTTTTCTACACAGCACAGAGAGACACGTCTAAGCCCCGAGCTCTTAAGTAATCGATTGATTGTTTTTTTCTGGCAATCCATGGAACACGCAAGAGTCGTCTCGAACACCACATCTCAAAAGTATCAAATTTAATGTATATTTCGTAACATGAGTGTCTAGGTCTCAGCACTAAATAAAAATGAAGACAATGAGGATTTGAAACAATCGAGTCTTGGTTTTCATTAAGATTCCTCGAACTTTTCATATCACCTCTTGTTGACGGGTAGCAAACAACTCATCGTTCTCTTAGCCATCTGGATTCTGAGCGCAATATCTCGTCATCGCAGGAACCCCTAAAACCATGCCAAGATAAACAAACTCAGTGCAGAATGCGATGGCTTAGATACATAAAGGTGACCTGAAAAAAATGCTGGTCGATCTCTTCTCGGGATGGGAGCCAAAAAAAAAGTGGTAAAGGGTGGGATTTGAAAAGTCGACCCTAAATAATAACAGAGTTTGGTATTAATTGCAGAATTAAATTCAAGGTAGAAGTCTGAGAAGAAGAAGCATCGTCTGGTTAAAGAACTAATGGGAATGGTGGGATTGTGATATCATATATTTGTCCATAGCTGATATATCTAGAGTAAAGATAATCATAATAATCCATACCTCAAAAGAATATAAAAACTTAAAAGAAATTTTTAATATTCTTAATGATTTTAATAAATGCCATTTTGGGATAACAATATTGTTGTGTAGTCTATTGTTTCTAAATTTTTACAATAATTTAGACCAGAAGCTTACAAACTTTTTGTTTCACAGCGTCCTTAATGTATAAATATGTCTTCAAGATGCCCTTAAAAAGACTTACAAATTAGTACGATGGTTAAGTATGTTGTTCGCTATACAGTTTTGGGCGATATTTGGTTTTCGTTACAGCTACCACAGAAAACCCAGCTACACTGGGGTAAGCCGTCGTAAATGGAACGAGGAGTCGTTGAGCTTTAGCACTTAGAAGGATATTCTTCCTGGACTGATATCCACAACCCAACCAGTTCCACATCGATACATTTTTATTTTAATGCACTGTTGCTAGACAGTTCAGCGAGAACTAACCTAAATTTTAGGTATTGACTCTTTAAATATTAAACATGTTTGCTAATTTAGCACATATCAAAATTTAATCACAAAAGTTTTTAAAATTGAACCCTATCTAATCGGCTGCATTGTGTTAGACATATTAAAATACTTGGAAATAGTAATGTCTTCAATGAGATACAGGCAAAAGCCTAGTTTTCTGGGGACACGATAAATGAAAAGTAACAAACCCAGGTTCATCAAAATTGAGTGTCCAAATTTAATTATCCGTGGGTTTTTTTATTTGCAAATTCTTGTCATGTATAAATACAATAAAAAAGCTTGTGCAGTGACAACGTTTTATTTCAAAAAAGTTTTATGTTAAAGCACACTTAATTTTGTTTTTCCATTAAAATGATTTTCCGCAATTCAAGAGCAGACTGCAAAAGTGAAATGCATTATTTTCTCGCGAGATTTTCGATTCGAAATAAACTTTGGGGTTGTTTTCCCACGACGAGAACGCTTCACAGAAAATATGAATAATGGAAGATAAGTTTGAGGAACTTCAGAGATGGATTTATTTCACTACACCCTTAATGAATTTATTGCTGTTTTGATACGGAAAAACTTATACATTAAAAAAACACACGATACACTGGACTAATTATGAATAAAAAAATCGATTGATAGCAACCTTCATTCGCAGTATATTCACTACTCAAAATAACTTATCGTTGAAATTATTACATTGAATTAACAATTCTCGTAAGTTCTTTAATCAAGATATGCGTCTTGTCGCATTCCGTCTGATCTGAATTTTCCCAGCAATTGAAGGATCCCATATTTTCGCTTCGCATTAGATGTCGAAAAATCTCTCACTTTATCTTCTTGATGTTGGATAATGCCTCTTTATTTACCCATTAAAACATAACATCATTATGGACTTGGTCAGCCCATGAAACTTTCAGCATTCTTGGGTAGCACTATACCATATTTCATAGCTACTCGTTTCTTTGTCATATTTTGAGTGAGTTTCCATGGTGCATCACCATAAAAAGTGCAGAGAGTATATCACACAGCAAAATTCTCACACGTTAAGTTGAAATCACCATCCAAGGCCAAGCCAAATATAAGTGGTCTCCCAGCTACGCTCTTCAATAAATCTGAATCATCAACATGCGTAGTTTGAAGAGTACCGTATGAATGAATAAATAAACTATTAATTATGTCACTGCATTTAACATTTCGTACACAAAACTATTTTTAAAATGTTTTTTCTCGCACACAATCCGCTCCTTATCATATAAGTAATAACTGTCATAAAATCTTGCATTTTCTCACATAAAATGGTTTCAAATGGAATCCCAAAGGAAATATGTAACAAAAGGGGGTTAGAAACTATGGTGCGCGTGCCGCTCGTTGATTCGAGGTGGATGATTTAATGCTGCAAGGGTGGATACTTAAAACTACATAAATCTTGAAAAAAAAAATTCATTTTGTTCATACTAAATTAAATATTAAATAAACCTATACATTTTCAGCGCGTCATTGATTCACCCATTTAAATAGATAAACGCATTAACGATACATACATGTACGAGTATATTTAAAAATATTTGTTCTAGAAGTATACTCACTCTTCTATTTATAATGTTCATGTTTGGTTTATTTTAAATTTTAAAAAATAATCCGAGTATTTAACCAGACAATAATAGCTTCAAACAAGACGGCGAAGAAATCTTTACGTTCTGTGATTCATCGGTATCTCCACAATAAATTTAATCTGGTGACGGCAAAATCTTTGGATACTAATGTATGTGCACTTCAAATTTTAAGGCTCAGTCTGCTTGGCTTTGGAACGATCTTTATACTCGTAGCTCAACCAGATGTATTTTATCCTTATCGATTTAAAAAAAAAATAATAACATTATTTATCTTAAAATATTCCTAGTTCTCTACTTCCATTTTCATCCCTTTTTAAATAATTTTAGACACGACGTTGAATACATCATTATATTGTAAAAAATGGTTTTAAAGCAATAAATCCACTAGATTTATTTGCATCAAAGTCTTAAATAAAGTATAATAATACACGTATATGAAGAATAATTGTCACCCCTTCGACAAGCATTTTGCGTATACAATTCAATAAAATGTAGTCATTTTCGGAAACATTTACTCGATTAAATATAAAAACGCGTTACAACACATTTCATTTTTGTTTTGTTAAACCACCTTTACCTTCAGCGTCACCTTTTCACTGAAGTATTAAGACTTACCTGACTTTTTATTTTCTATTCTTCGCCGAATTCTGTCATCGTACCTCTCAAAACTTCACGATTTCGATACTTCGGCGGCTGTGGCGGTTTTTTATTGTGGTCTGCTGTTGCGAGCATAACATTGGATCATAGTGTTTGTTAAACATTGTTTTTTATCCTTGCTATATGTCCAGCCCGTTGTTATTTCAGTTATATATAAATAGTATAATATAAAGATTTCATAACTTATATAATTTCAGCGCTAGTAATACTATGCTTAACGTACTTACATTGAATTATGAAATCAAGAATTTTACTTAATTTTTCAGATCAGTTACTGTATTGCATTGGACTTTCATTGTATACTGTACATCGTCGCAGTTTTATTGCCTTGTGATAATCTCTTCTTATTAACCTGAAGATTTTCAATTATAAAATACCTATAGAAATAAGGCCGTTGAATTGTTGCGCTCCAAAAATGAAATAATCGTATCTTTCAAATTGGACACTTATAAATCATCGTTAATATATTGAATTGAAAAAACCACACAGTCTTTTAAAAATGACAAAAAACTTTTCCACCCCTATTTGGAATGAAACAGAGGGTAGACTTGCAGAAAATGTAAAGTGTATCACATATTTTTAAAACGTTTTACTAAAGCACAATACAACGAATTGTGCAGAGGTAAAAGAATGAAAGAGCTTTCATATCGTATACAAACGTTCTTGGAATGAAGGTTTGACTGAGCTTAATTCTTGGCTCGAGAGGGAAAAGAATGTATAAATTTTACATTTGTATGTTAAAAAGAATCTAATGCGGTAACATTTTTCGCTAACTGTTTGACCCGTAAAAAGTTCTTTCTTTATCAAGTTTTATATTTATTTGACTTGTTTCGTAGCACTTTAAGTGCGTCTTCAGTCCAATGTGTATATTATATGTGCACAAAAATAAGCAATTGTAATTCATGGTTATTTAAAGCAAAAATCATTTAAAATCACGAAATATTTCGTTCTCCATCTATTCTTCCATACAGCTCATTATGTTTTTCTGATTCCTTACCTTTCTTTCTTTAAAAAGTTCGTACTATACCTTATTTTGGTCGTCATCTACAACGAATCCCACTTATATTTGCAATATATTTTTTTAATCAGATTTATATAATTTATTCGTTTAACAAGTAAAAACCACTTCAATGTGCTCTTATTCACAGCTGTTTTCCTCTTTTCTGTAAATCGTGATAGAAATATAGGCGTTCTTTATCATCTCGACTCAAACAGGAAAATAGCGTAATAGTATATATGTACGTTTCTATCCATTAAAGTGGTTTTTAAGTAATCAACACATATTTTTATCCTTGTAGAAGGATGAGTCAAAGATTAGAATCAATTTTCGTTTATTTTATCTACGGTCGTGATACACTGAAAACAAACGTAATGATAAGGACTAGAAAATATAAATGGCATTAATAATCCGATAAAAACTATCTTCAACCCCAATGGCACATTTGCGGAATCAAGCAAATCAAACCAAGTACGATGAAACGTGATTTTAAAATGACCTATGTAATGTAATGTTCGTTATGATTTCCTAGCTAACGCTACCTAGATATTGTGAAATTAAACTTGTAATTATTTTTAAATGACCTATGTAATGTAATGTTCGTTATGATTTCCTAGCTAACGCTACCTAGATATTGTGAAATTAAACTTGTAATTATTTTAAAATGACCTATGTAATGTAATGTTCGTTATGATTTCCTAGCTAACGCTACCTAGATATTGTGAAATTAAACTTGTAATTATTTTTAAATGACCTATGTAATGTAATGTTCGTTATGATTTCCTAGCTAACGCTACCTAGATATTGTGAAATTAAACTTGTAATTATTTTAAAATAACCTATGTAATGTAATGTTCGTTATGATTTCCTAGCTAACGCTACCTAGATATTGTGAAATTAAACTTGTAATTATTTCTTTCTCATGAAAGTTGGTTCGATTTAGATTTTAAGCAAAAATTCAATGTAAGGTTTTTTTCTCCATTTATTCATTTGGTTCCTTTATCGCATCCTACTATTGAAGAACTTGGTTCTTTTACTCCATTCATCGAGTCTTCGGGCTTAGAAATAATAAATAAATGCGTTGGCAATACTACCCTGCACGTGAAGGGACAACAACACTAGCACAGTATAGCGCTTGTAAGTATTGTTACTAGACGAATTATTATATCGGACTGAGACATTTTTATATATTTTTTCGAGTCCCATAAATAATCGAGCCTGAAGCCCCTGGGTGGAAGTCAAACGTTAAAACAACACGGCTACGGAAGACGTCTGAATGGACAACTATCACATATCGAAAGATTTATAAATGTACGCTTTATAATTCGTTTTTTTTGGTCGGTCTTTAGTTTTCTTACCGAATAATTGTTTCGTGTATATTTGGCATCATTCGAATGTTACGAGTATTTATTTATCGCTTATCTCGACCATTTTTTACAAATAATCAAAATTCGAGTGAATGAAGAAATACAAGGTGCCAAAATAATATATAAAAAAACACTGACATATTTAACATGAATTCTACTGTCAAAATTACTACTGACTACTGTGCACAATAGGCCATGCTCAGAAGGGCCGGGGTTACATACCGCGCGAGAAAAAAAATCACAATAAAATTCACTAACACATTTCAATTGGCAGACTTATAAACCTAAGCACACACTTATCCTTTCTCTTTGCAGACCGAAAAAAACTTCGACACAATAACACATCCTCACAATAATATAAATTACATTGATACACACCATTAAGCCGTCTCCTTGTCAAACGCAGGGAAGACAGAGCGCCAGATTCTTATCGCGAGATACGTCTTTCATCTATTCTACACCCATATAATATGTTACAAGTACCTTCTCCTACAGGTCCTATGATTAGTCAATTTTTTTATATTACCTTCTTTTAAAATATCATTAACTTGATCCAGCTTTACTCTCCTTGGTCTTCCTCTACCACGCTTTTCACTCAAATTTGCACTGTATATTTATTTTGTTAGTGTATCTTCATTCATTATTTCCTCATGTCTTAACCATCTCAAGTGCTCTTCTTTATCTTACTCAACAAATCAGCTTTTAAGTTCACATTCATCTCTAATCACTTCATTCTGTATTCTGTTATATATTGTCAGCTTCACGCTTTACTTGAACTTCACGCTTTTCCATAGCACTTATTTGGCTCTTTTCAGTATTGTTCTACATCCACGTTTATCTCCCATACATCAAAGTTGGTACTAATATACTGTTGTGGACTATCATCTTGGCAGATACTGGGCGGTAAGTGTAAATGTGTTAGTGCCCCATTGATTTTAATTCCTTTCGCTACACGCCGTTCGATATCCCTCATAACTTTTCCATCATCAGAGAAATTACTACCTAAATAGCAGTATTCTTCAACTTCCTGTTATATGTCATAACTCACCCACATATCGCATTTACTTTTCTTTTCACACTTTCCCATCACCACAACTTTGAGTTTCGCAACATTTATACTCACATCTTTCTCTTTACATTTCTTATACAATTTACTTACCAGACTCTGTTATTCATCCTCATTCTCCACTAACACTACTATCTCATTAGCATTCAGCAATTCGCATACATTCCCATTCGGCATTTGATCATTGAATGCCACCCATTGACCTCTGTAATTCGTTCACATACGAACCTATGTAAATATCAAACAACCAGGGTAAAATGACACATCCTTGCTTCACTTCATTTGAAATAATATGAATTAAAACCATCATTACGAAAAAAATATAAATTAAGCACCCTTAAGGTGAGTGTACTGTGTTAGAATTTGCATATAGATTAATTTAATTTATAATTTATTAGCAGTTTCTCAACTAAAACCAAATTCTTAACCAGTGTGCATTAGTGCCTATTCAAAACATACAAATTGTCCATTCATTCTTTGTTTGTATAAAACTTGCTTTTATACTCGTTTTGATTGTAGCCTTAGCGTAAGGAAGCGTGGCCTCTGCAGATTTACTCCATCGCTAAATTAGTTTAGCTTTTATTTTTCTCTCTCATAATTTGCTTTCAATACCTGTCGTTAGATGGCATTGTTCAGCGTAAATTACTGCCTTTTCCTCGAGTCGGCGAGTATTTTACTCGAGAATTTTTTTCATAAAACTTGTGGAGAAAGCTGTCAATATTATTTTCGTTTTAATTGAAATATTAGATCAATCTTTATTTTTCAAAGATGTTTATAACGCTGAAAATATATTGCTATTATTAAAATAAGAATTTATTTCTAAAACACTTTTGGTTCAAGCGTGGCAAGTATATAAATGAAGAATTTCTGCTTTTGCTATAGCCACTTAACATTGTGAGATTTATGGTTACAATATTGTGCGTGGCATTCAGAATTTTGACTACACTGTAGAACTCATAAATTACAGCCAAAATCTCTCTGTATATGTAAAATATATTACAATAATATGAAAGTATTTCTAAAATATTTGTAGTTCAAACTAATAATCATATAGTTCAAACTAATAATCATATTAAAATCGTCTCTGCGTTTTTCTTCAGTTTTTTCGGTTTCAGTTTAAAAACAGTCAATACATTAATCATCGTAAAATACATACAACTACTCCGGCATTTCTTTGTTGAGGTAAGTAGAGAGGAGAAAGAGCCAAACTTTTCTATCACGGCATACTTATTTCGCCTTCTCCACATACACAAATATTCTCATGCAGTTTCTTCTGTTTCTCTTTCTCCATGTCCCTATTGGATTAGGCAGAAAGGAAAGATATCCACTAACTTATATTCAAACACACATTTTTCGCTTTTGATATATCTATAGCCCCGTTCAAGGTGAATGTACTAGTATAAAGGCTTTTATTTTTTCCTCTTTATACTCGTATATTGGATTTATTTGGACGTGCCACGTTTTTATAGGTCTTCCCAAACTTCTAGTACCTTCTATATTACTTGAATGCTTTCGTGAATCTTTCATCATTAATTTCTCCTACGTGGTCAAATACCTCTTTCTTCGTCTTCTTAATACCCTTTTCTTCATCTTTAACCCTGCATCTTCTTTCAATCCATATTGTTTCCTCATTCCTT
The DNA here is from genome assembly GCA_949825065.1 of Odontocerum albicorne. Classification (NCBI taxonomy): domain Eukaryota; kingdom Metazoa; phylum Arthropoda; class Insecta; order Trichoptera; family Odontoceridae; genus Odontocerum; species Odontocerum albicorne. The sequence continues at coordinate 26,846,225 of OX463842.1, read as the reverse complement.
ATTATGTTATTTATTGTTTTCTCACACATTATACGCAAAATAAAATGTAAATCTACTAAAACGCTCTTAGATATTTAAATTGATCACCAACGGACATCAAACCCAAAACAAACCATAAACGAAACGTGAAAGTGTTGTTACATCTTGAATGGAAAAACTTGAAAATAAATTTTATCTGATACGTTAAAACAAGAGTATAATTATACCAAAAAAAAAATTATACCATTTGAACCCTAGCCAATGTATTTATTATAAGAATGGTATAAAAAAACACCTGTTTCCTCAGTTTCTTCTTTGAAAATACGATCATATCACACCTTATTATACATCACTCAAGTGGTTAAATGTGATAAACCATCGAAATACTGACGTTTTGTCCCTTCTATATAACACCCTCAACTATCCCGCCGCCCGCTCATATATCGTCGAAAATATTCAGCGACTTTACAATCACAGATTATTACTACACTCCAACAGAGATTGCTTTTTAGCATTTACAGTTCCTCCTTACTCATTTTTAAAATCGTTTTATACTGTTCATGCCCTAAGATTTTGAAACAAGTTAATTTAAGCCGCGCACCATCTTTGACGTATTTCAAAAAGCAAGTTAAAAAGAATACACCCCCCCCCCCCCCCCCCCCGTCAATGACATAACGTGTTATTCCTAATTTTCAGTCATTCTTTTTTCTTCTCATTTTTCTTATACTGGCAATTTATTATTAAAGGTCACCAATGGCCATTGGTGACCTTTAATAACAAATTAATATTTGTTTTTTATTACTTTTTTTGTTTTAGTACTTCATGTATATTTTTTTTTCTACACAAATTATGTAAAACCTTTCACTGTTTTTTTTAAATCAATTGTGTAGTTGGTTAAAAGAGATTTCCACTTGTCAATAAACCAGACACATTTTAAACTTTGCATTTAAATTTTAAATGAATAATATTACTAAAAATTCAAGATTTTTTTCGCGAAGACAAATATATTTGAAGCAATAACCCTTTTTCTCAGATCTTCCGCTAAAGTTTATTCTCATTTATTCTATTTTCAGCCGTTATTTGATATATAACCTGCATAAAGGCTTTCCCGTGATCTCGTCATTCTATCTTATTTTGTCAATATTCTGAAATCTTTTTTATGTACAGTTTTAACAAGGGTACCGTTAGATGACAGTGTTTGTCAGCTGTTGATATCTCACCTTGGCAATGTAATCAGCCCGTTGACCTTACCTCGAAAAGTCTCTTTACGATTTAAAAAGAAAACCAATCGACATTTAAATCGATAATAGACACGTTACAAATAAATACTTCCGTATATGGATGGACAACAATATCATATATTATGTCTAACGCGTGTGAGTATTCTTACCTGACAATCTTTTGCGCAATACTGGGAATCCTTTTTTGTTTATTTTAGGGTACCATCATAAATTAAACCCGAAGCTCCCAGGTAGAAGATCAGCGACTTACCACGGTGACGAAGGTAATTTATAATATGTCAAATTGCGAGTAACTAGCTTACTTCAGTGGTTATCAAACCGGAGATTCGATTATTTAAACTGACGACAATATTGTCTGCCAGTTACACTCTTCAATATGTCCGTGTCATTAACTCAGATATGTTGAGTATTGCCATTCGAATAAATGAATGAATTACAAATAAATTTTGGTGTAAGTTTTCTTTTGATATTAAATATTTGCTTTTCTTTTTTCATTAACTTTTCAAACAGTGTTCACACGCAGTTTTTTTTTCTTAATTAAAATATATTTTTATCGTAAACGCATATGCGATGTTCCATTAAAATATTTTTATGTGTGATCATAACTAATAATCTATTATTTGTAATTGGTTTTATCAAACACTATTTATTCCACTTTTGTAACGGTATAACCCTACCAGTTTTAAGGCTTTCAACTTATCATCAGGGAGCACAAACAAGACTGAATTCTATTCGAACTGGTACCGACCTACACACTTCTAAAGGTAAACATTTGGTTTGGGGATTGTGTGTGGAGGGAAACAGGAGACAAATTCAGCGAGCAGTGGCGAGATTCTAGGAATATATGTGTTTGCCAGATATTCACCCTGATGCACTGACTTTTAGAAATTTCTAAGGCCATAATCTGCCCAATTTATTTCCTTTCTTACTGATATTTAAGAATTAGGCATCATCGATAGAAAATGTGTGGTTTTCACGGTGACAATGATTGGACATTTCAGAATAAATTAGAGAATTTGTTAAAGCGGATTTGTGTTCACGAAATCTCTTTTCAAGTGATCTTCCTGTCTTTCCTACATAAAATTTATCAAATGTGATAGCACATAAAAGTTTATACACACCACTGTTGCTAAGTATTTATTTTTTGCCGTTAAATAAGAGTTTCCGGAGATTAAAATTTGTGTAAAAATCTGGCTTTATATGATTTGTTTTTTTTTTGTTATTTCGTATATGTTTTTTTTATTAATAGGACTGGTCCATTTATAGGTATACTTATAGGTGTCGTAAAATATATGATATTTTATGATTTTCATTTTATTTTTTAGAAGTGAATCAATGAGGCTTCCAGGGTAGCCATTGGTAGCTATTATTTTTAAATTATTTATTCCTTTCTAAAATTGTCGTCGGTTAAGGGTACAAAGAGCAATCTATGAAGCATACAGTTAAAGGCGGCAATATTATGGTTATTAGGATGGTTGGAAGTTGCTGGAATTATAGTCTGAATAAGTATATTTTCTATATATATCAAAGTCAAATGTACCATTTTTGCGAGATAATGTTAGGTCCAATAAATTAAATTTTCCAAGCTGTTCTGTTTCTAGTGTGAATTTTATAAAACTCTCTATAGAATTTAAATATTTTAGAAATTGGTATACTTGTCTATCGATACCCGTCCAAACACAAAGAATATCATTTGCATACCTAAACCAGCACAAAATATTTAAAATTAATTACTCCTAAAAATTAATTTTCAAAATAGTTCATAAATATTTCACTGAGGAGTGGAGACAACGGTGAACCAATAGCTAAACCGTTTGTTTGTTTATATATTGTATTGTTGAAATTAAAGTAACTTTGTTTAACGCATAAGTCAATTAGTAAAATAAATTCCAAATTTTTAGCGGAGTCTTTACTATTTTCATTTAAAATATTTTTTGCTCACTCTAAAGATCTCCATCCTGGTACGAGTATACATGGATAGAGATTAGTGACATCAAAATAATACTAGTTTAGCATTGTGAGGTAATTCTATGTTTTTTATTGTAGTTTTTCAACCAATTCCAAGGAGTTGTTGATTGAGTATTCAGCTTTAAAATTTACTAGATTATAAAATTGTTCTTTGACAAACTTATTTTATTTTTATATTTTATAGGTTGGTGCCTGGTTATATGAAACCACAGACAGGTCTTATGGGTATATAGTATTGTTTTTTGTGTAATTTGGCTAAGCCATATAATTGAGGTATTTGTGGATTCAATATACACAAATTATTTTTAAAATTTTGTTTCATGGTGGAGTAACATTTTTAAGGACGGATTTTACTTTAGTATGTAGAGAATTTAAAGGTCGGGTGTTTAATATTGAAAATTTATTGTTATTAAAAAAATCTAAGACTTTTACCTCATAATCCTTCCTATGAAATATAACTATGGATTCACCTTAGTCTGCCTTAGTTAACGTTAAATTATTGTCTTTCAAAGTATTTTTGATGTCCAAAGCTGTGGCTAGTTCCTTTCGGGCGATATTATTCACTTAACACTTGGTGATGGATTTCTTCTTGTCGGATGCACACTTGTACTGTACATGTTTGTCCTCGTTACGAATTAGTGCATCAGCGTCCACAGCGAGATCTTATTTATTCTGAAATGGGCAATCATTGTCACCGTGAAAACCATATATTTGCTATCGATGATGCTTAACTCTTACATATCAGTAGTAACGGAAATAATTTGGATAGATTGGATGCCCTAGAAATTTCTAAGTCAGTGCATCGCATTGGGGTTGCCGTTGCTCGCTGAGGTTGTCTCCCTCCCTTTCTCCACCCACAGTCCCAAACCCGAATGTTTACTGTTAGAAATGTGTATGTTAGTACCAGTTCAAACAAAATGCAGTCTTGTTTGTGAGGCGAAAGCCTTGAAACCGGTAGGGTTATACCGTTACAAAAAGTGAAATAAACGGTGTTTGATAAAATTAATTACGAGTACAATGTCTTTAAACCTCCACAATGTTAATGCCTTAACAATAAATCATGTAATATAATAATTTATTATGTAGTTTGCCTTATGCCATTAAACCGTAATTGAAATAAAACATATTGTGACGGTGAAGTGAGAATGAAACAAAACATACATGTACATGCAAGGGCGCATGATGTAGGAGTATATTTTTTTAAGCCGCTATTTATTTGATTTAATTAAACTGACGATTCAAACGATGAGAATATTCAGAACAATCCAATTCGAATACAATTTCTCAATGAATAAACACCTTCAGGGTTACCGTTTCACAATTAAAAATGGAACAAAACATTTTGTATCGGTGGTGTCAAAATGAAACAAAATATATATATGAAGAAGCAATATTCTAATTTTTAATACGCTGTCTAAGAAAACATATTTACAAAACAAATGAAAATGGATTTGCTGTCATTGTTGAAATTGAGTTCTGCAATAAAAATAACGATTTTTATTATTGAAGCTTCTTTGAAGATACTTTTTTCCGTTTTGAGTGCTTGATTTTTTATTTTATTTAGGTGCCGCCTGTATCTCCTCACTGAATGGTGTTATTGTTAAAGCAGGAAAAAGTTATTTGGTAGGTACGATAAACAAGGATTTTTGACAATGTCTCTTTATAATGGGAGAGAAATATCAACCAAACAATAAGCATTATATCTGGATACCAAAAATGGTTATTTATCTACGAGTATATAAATAAAAATGTAAATGTTCGTATATTAAAAATCTGTAATCACCGAAAGTTCTTCACCAATCGCTTTGAAATTTAGACAAAAGGTTGCCTTCATATACAAAAATGTTTATATATTTTGATTAATATACAGGTGTATATAGAAAAGTTTATAAATCAGAAAAAATAACGTCATATATTTTATTAAATTTTAATAACAAATAGTTGTTCTGTGATAAAATTGACTTCAGTGATAGTGTAAGTTGTTGAGATTATATTTAGGTTAAAAAATTATTTTAGTTGGATGTATTTCGGCATTATTTGGTGGTGACGTTGGAAGAGTTATCCTTTAATTTAGTATATTTGACAATAGAGCAGTCTTACGCTGAATACGAATATCTTCCAACTGATCAAGAATCGGTAATTGATTAATTGGTTTCAAATGACAACCAAGAAATGGAAGTTCATGAATATGGTAAGCAATTAGAGAATTTAATAAAAAAATATTGAAGACGATTCTGATTCGTCAGATCTCTTATGCCTGTCAATAGATTTAGTTAGCTCCTAAATCACGTACATCTGAATGGTAATTCACTTCAACCCGAAATAAATTCACCAGACTTTGAGAAGCTATATAAAATGCGACCATTCCTAAATTAATTATCAAAAAAAGATCTAAAATGTTTAAAACCAGATCAGTTTTTGGCTAACGATGAATCAATGATTAGAATCAAAGGCTGATATTCATCCATTTGAATCGGACCAAGCTTCGCTCTGAAGAATACGTTCATTTGCGAAATGCAGTTGTAAATGACGGTAATAGAACTAACGTTGAAAGACTATAACTTCTGCAATTTAGTGACGTCAAAAGAATAATTGGTGTAAAAAGTATTTCCCTATATTCAAATCAATTATAAGAATCACGATTGGCTGAGTGAACGAGCTATTCTTGCCACCAAGAACAAAGACGTCTACGAACTTAACAATATTATTCAGTTCCTTTTTTAATGTTTCACATTTTTATATGTGTTTGTTATAACTTTCTTTCTTATTTTTTAGTGCAATCGATCTGTTTTAGTTCATCAAAATGTCAAGGAAGCAGCAGAACGACGTGTAGCCAGACTTGAGGATGCACAGGGATCGCGTTCTGCAGTTTCAGAACTGGTTCGTTCTCAACAGAATGTACGCGACAGGCTGATAGTGGCTGAAATAGGTCAGTAGGAATATCAAAAGTATCTTTTTTAAATAGAATTTAATTTTATCTCTATGTTTATATTTCAAAATCTATCAAACCGTATGTAGAAATGGAGATTTTTTTAATTAGTTTGATATTCATCCGTTTGAAACAAATCAAGCTTCGCTCTGAATAATACGTTCATTTGCGAGATGCAGTTGTAAATGACGGTAATACCACTAACGTTGGAAGACTAACGATTTGGCCATCTTCATATACAGGCCAGTCCACGTCATATGCATGAGTACGCTCAAGATGCAATTGCTTATGTTCGTCACTACGGGTGTCCAGATCTATTCTCTACATTCACATGCAATCCAACTTGGGACGATATACAACAGCTCATGGTAAAACATGAAGTGTTTGGGTCTGTGCGCTGCTGGATGTACTCAGTGGAATGGCAAAAGAGAGGATTGCCACATGCACATACTCGTATACTATCTGGCTCTATAACAAAATCGTATCTGGCTCTATAACAAAATCCCTTCAAACGAAATCGGCAATTTAATGTGCGCTGAAATACCCGATGCCGACGTCGATAAGGATTTGCATGAAGTTGTGACGAAAAATATGATACGTGGACCTTGCGGTACACTCAATCCAAATTCACCATGCATGATGGACGGAAAATGCTCTAAGCGATATCCTCGAGCATTAGTATCCAACACAGTTATAGGAAACGATGGATATCCTTTATACAGAAAAAGATCAACAGAAGATGACGGTAAATTAGCAACCATACAAATGCAAAACGGTGACATCGAAGTAGACAACCGTTGGGTTGTTCCATATTCGCCTTTGCTATCAAAAACATACAAAGCACACATAAACGTGGAATACTGTAACTCCGTTAAATCGATCAAATACATTTGTACGTGAATAAAGGCAGCGACACGGCAGTTTTTGGCGTGCAACCAGAAAGAAGTGATAAGAATGCGTCCATACATATCGATGAAATCGCACAGTATTAGGCTGGAAGATACATAAGCAGCAATGAAGCTGTATGGCGAATTCTTTCATTTCCCATACATGAACGAAGTCCAGCTGTTGTTCACTTAGCAGTACATCTAGAAAATGGACAACGCGTTTATTTCACAGCTGCAAATGTGCAACAAATAACCCTGAATCCACCGGCTACAACGTTAACTGTTTTCTTTACGTTATGTCAAAATGACGCGTTTGCGAAAATACTGCTGTATCACTGATTGTGACGTCAAAAGAAGAATTGGTTGAAAAAGTATTTCCCTATATTCAAATCAATTATAAGAAATATCAAATCGTATGTAGAAATGGAGATTTGTAACAGAATGTATTAATTTGTCATTATTGTTAGTTTTTTGTAATGTAATTTACCTAAATAACTTGCTATTTAATAGAATCGAGCCTTATATTAAAGTCGATAAAATAATTAAAATTACTGATCGTCGTTACAAGGTTGTATTGGGGCAAATTTTTGAACTGTCATAGAAAACAGAACGATTGATATTCATCCGTTTGAATCAGACCAAGCTTCGCTCTGAAGAATACGTTCATTTGCGAGATGCCGTTATAAATGATGGTTATATAACTAACGTTGGAAGACTATAACTTTTGAAATTTAGTGACGTCGAAAGAAGAATTGGTTGAAAAAGTATTTCCCTATATTCAAATCAATTATAAGAATCACGATTGGCTGAGTGAACGAGTTATTGTTGCCGCCAAGAACAAAGACGTCTACGAACTTAACAATATTATTCAGTTCCTTTTTTAATGTTTCGCAATTTTATATGTTTTTGTTATAACTTTCTTTCTTCCTTTTCAGTGCAATCGATCTTTCATTTGAATTCAAATCATATCGTGAATTGACTTATTGGAGTAACGCGATCATTTGCGAGCACGGCGATGAACGCGACAGACTGAGAGTGGCTGAAAGACATAAAAAATATTGTATACCCACAAGCATTGTGAAATGAAACATATTAGAAACGTGTGCTTTCTCTTTTCTTTTTTTTTCCATTTAACCAGACTGAGCCACAGCAACGCGTGGCCGGGTACAGTTAGTAAAATAATAATAATTAACAAATCTCAAAGACCGAATTTCGATAAAGTTCATATTTATCTATCTACATCAATCTTTAGTCATAGACAACTATCTAAAGACAAATAATGGTTTAATTTAGTTTTATACGAGTATTATTGACTATCGAAAGATTGCGTACTATCATGAAAGACACCAAGAAATTTAATAAATATCTTTTGAAAAAATACGAACACCCATGACTGATAACGCATCCCTACCAAGAAGATGTCTACGCAGTGAAACCTTTCAGAGAAAATCTGTTTTACTTGGATTAAGCTTTTATTTATTTTAAGACATCAAATTTCAGACTTGAAGAATGCAAATAGAAGTAACCTGTTTCATTAGTCTTTGTTTTATTTTTTTACTCCACATATTACCTTTTTTTAATATAAGCTACCTTTATTATATATTTCATAATAATAATACTAAAGAGCACTTTTAGCTCTATTTATCTAAGATTGGGTACTCCCCACATCTGCATTTGTTTAGAAAAACACATTTGATAAGAAAACTTGCAGCCACTAAGAAATTTTTATAGATTTTTCGATACAGGATAGCAATATATTTGGTTAAAGGTAGATAGTAGTGTACATGAGAAATGTTCATATATAAAAAATAATTTTCTTAAGAACCCCAAAAAAGGTTTTCTTCACGTACTTCCTGAAGCTGTACCTATAACCTATAATATCTCAAACACTCTGAAGCAAATCATTTCACGATAAAGGACGAGCAAAAGCCCATGTTTTAATATTCCACCCTATTGGATTGAATTGGAATAATCAATTTATTTGATAAAGATTATTACGATCAAGTAATGAGGAAGAATCAAGTTTAAAGCCTTATCAAGAAGAGCCTCTGCCTCTATAATGTGGGGAAAATGAAAGTTTTTTTATTTTTTAAACAGAACAGAACGCAAGTGTATCAAAACCAGTAAAATTAGTACACCCAACTGTACGTATGCAAGGTCTAATAAAAAATGAAGTGCTGATCCGAAAAATTGCTTTATTATTCTATTAAAAGAAAACAAAGGGGAGTCAACTGGGATGATAAAAATAATGTCAGCTGACAGCGAGCGACGAAAGCTGTTTTGTAATGTATCATTGTATTAAAAGTGACAAATTGCTGCGAACAGAATGCTCCTTTATTTCCCAAGCAGAGCGGGGGCTGTGGCCATGTTAAATTAATGGAGGGAAAATTCAAAACGAAACGCCCCAGCCCCCTTTGTGAGGTACAGGGATAGCGTTTTACCTAAAAAGGTGATTATTTAATGGCGCCTTATTGCGTGAAACAATCACTTTACACGCTCAGATGCAGGAAATTTCAAATGGTGACTAGTACTTGATGCAACTTATTGAAGGAGGTGATGGAAAACGATAGTAAAAGCAAAATAGTTAACATGAATAAAATATTAATCTTCAACCACGAGGAAGTCGGGAAAGGATGAAAATTTGAGTTTACGCTGAACTTAGCAAGAAAATACTAATACTACGAGGGTCATCTAGAAAGTAAGGTTACAAAGGCTCCTGAGGCCGGGGGAATTTTTTTGTTTCGAAGTTGTCGCACCTGGCATGTAGGGGGGATCATAACGGTCAATTTGTTTGATCCCGCGTGTTTGTCGGCCATTTTGTTCAGTCACAGTAAATTCTTCCGGTGGAGAGGTCATCGCGTGCTCCCGCCACAAAACGTCCGTGCGAGATCCGCGCGGTCATCCGTTTTTTGACTTTGCAGAACAATACCGCCTCGAATATCCATCGAAAGCTCGTGAAAGTTTATGGTAGTAATGTGATGAGTCGACAACATGTCACGAAGTGGGTTAGGTTGTTCAGAGAAGGCCGTAATGATACTCACGACGAAGCAAGGCAAGGCAAGTGATTTCTGACGAACTTGTGCAAAAAATTGAAGAACAAGTGCGAAATGACCGCCGTGTGCAGCTTGACGACCTTCATGGAGAATTTCCTGACATTTCTCAATGTCTCCTTAGAGATATTGTGTCGGAAAAACTTGGTTACAAGAAGTTGTGTGCGAGATGGGGGCCCAGAATGCTCACACCGGAGCACCGTCAAAATAGCGTGACCACCGCGCATGAATTTTTGGATCGTTTTGCATAAGAGGGAGAAGCTTTTCTAGACTCTATCGTGACGGGGGATGAGACTTGGGTGTGTCACTACACCCCAAAAATTTCCCAACGATCAGGAGGTCGAGGAAGCTGTGAAGAAGTGGCTGAAAGAGCTGGCGGCGGAGGTCTATGACAGTGGCATACAAAAGCTGGTGCCCCGACCACAGAAATGTCTCGATCTCGAAGACGATTACGTTGAAAAATAGTTTAATATATTTGTGAAGTATTCTGTGAATTTCAATTAAATACAAGTATTTTTCGATCCTACATAAATGTTGTAACTTTACTTTCTGGATGACCCTCGTATATAACTCAGTGTAAATCTTAGGACTATGGGCGATAGTTAATGTCAATAGTATAATCACAAAAAATTGAGTAAAATCGATTCAAGTCAAATGATATATTATATAGGTAAATTTTATACTTCGCTGCATAAGAATCTGGTGTGCTATTACCTTGTGACAATATGGTATATTTCGACGAACAAGATAACAGTGAATAATGGAACTTACTTGATCGGATTTTTTTTGTATATATTAATTTATACAAAATTCAATAACTATATGAATAACAACAATAAAAGTGATGTTTAATCAATTCAAGGTTTTGTGGCCTTGTTGAAGAGGAAAGGAAAATCGGGGATGAAACTTCATTTCAAAATTATGACTGGAAATTAGTCTTTCGATCTCTTTTTAAAGAATGTCTATGGTAAATCAAGTACAGCATTACTTGGTTCCAGAGTCCTACAACATGGAGTGTAAAGGAAGAAATAAAAAAGTTAAAGCGAAGGGCGAAAAACCAAAATAAAAATACGAATGGATTCAAGCAGAACCCGAGGAAGCCGGATCATTTGCAGTGGTGTCATTCTAATTTTTTAACAACCGGTTGACTTTTTTTCCTTCAGAAATTCATCTAGATACAATTTTATATAATATATTATGTTGGTAGATATTATTTTTTTGTAGTAAAACATGTATACATAATACAATATTAAATAAAAAAAGTTAATTTGAGAAAAATCTTACCAAAAACCATAACAGTCGGGATCAAGATTTAAGCAGATGACATTTTGAACATGTTATAAGTTATAACACAGCCGTTAAGACACCAGCCTTTCCTTCAGCACGCTCTGACTCGGGATTCAAACACCCTTTTATTAACAGATTAAAAATATTACAAAATAAATATGTATATTTATAGGTATATATGGTATACTCATAATAACTGGACAGAAGAAATCCCTGAAGATGTTTGAAAGCATTCCAACGAGATATCGTAATTCGAAGATAATCAGGACTACGAAGATGATGCGGAGTACTCCAGAAGAGAATACATCATATACACATATATACATGTAAAAAAAGTTGAGTGTAAGTATAGGAAAGTGGTGGCTGCGTCCATTAGATTAAGAACTTCCCTGCATTTAAAAACGAGAATGATGAAAATCTGCAGAAAAGACGATCGACATATGAACTTTAGGAGATCTGTTTATATGTGATTGTTACACATGGAATGTAATATTTATATCATTATTATTTTCTGAAGTCATAACATATAAGATTTACTTCCTATAAATTTATTTAGCCTCTTTATTTCATTATTTTATATTTTTTATCAAATACCTGTATGCTTCTTTATTTTCGTTATAATACTTCTGTAAATTTGAATTGCTATATTTAGGCAACTTGAGCTTTCGCATGAAAATATTTACGTTGTTTTCGACGCACACTACTCGTATCTTAAAATGTTAAGAAATTTAGCAAAGAGGATATTTTCATATCATGGTTACGACCTTCAGTTTTCTTAGAAGAAGGAAATATATTACTTTAATTTTGATCTCACTGTTGCTTTTGAGACTCTTCAAAAGGCTTTACATTTTCATCACACAAAATGAGTTTAAGATTTAATGCGAATCATAAACAGTAGCGATTAGTTCAGTGTACTTCATTTAAGCCTTACTGCTAACATAGCGATACGAAAAGAATTGTGAGATCCACCTCAATATATTTTTGCTATGAATTGTATTTTTGGCAAACGCTTCTTTTTAAATTCATGAAGGGTAATTGACTATTAAATAAAATATATATTCTTAAAAGAGTTGTAACTCGTAAAGTTTTGACCATTAACTGGAAGTTTGTCTGACCATTGGCTTTTCTGGTTCTTCTTTCATAGCTTTATCTCATTACCCCTTAATAGTACATATGTTACAGTACAAAGTTTATAAAAAAAATACTTGACGTTCGTAACATACTCGTGTTTATATTTAACATATAAGCTATGCAATTGAGAATACGAATTGTTCGTTGATAAATCTTCTTAGTTCTCCCCTACAAAATACATTACATACTATACATATCAAAAGGACGTGTTCCTTGTGAGATACGCATAGAAAACAGATCTTCAAACTTCTCTATTCAAGCACACAACTTCTCTATGCATGCATAATTAAAGACTGCACTCTTCATGTGCAGTCTTTAATTATGAATACATCTCATTTTATCTTTTTTTTTTAATCTGGTTCACTTAATCCAGCCACTTCTTCATCGATTTACTTCTTCCATACACACTTACACTTCTAACTTGTATAAAATAAAATTATTGAAACTGAACCGAAAAATATATAGTTTCGAAGCTTTTGAGATTTTGGTAGACAGGTGAATGAATCAATATGAAGCGAAGATAGTTTTAAACTGTGAAAGGTTGCTCAATATGAAGCTCCAATACTCCATTAACATCAAATGTACATAGGGTAGAGTGCTCTAAGAGCGCGCGGTCGATAAGAGTGCGCACCATTTATAAAACGCGCGCTAAATGTCATTTGTGGCCAACTTCAGTTCTTAGCTGTCATTTGGGACGAGAGAACACGCTACTGTGCCGTGCATCCTAAATAAACCGAAAAAACGGATGTCAGGTAAGTTTTCACAATATTCTGTGTTTTGATAAATTATTTTTACATCTTGTAATCTGTACGATGTGTTCGTTTATGATGAATGGGCAATTTTTTTCAAAATCGATAGTGTAAATCAATGTAGCAAACGTCCACCAGTACGGTAATTCCCCAATTCTAACAGAGATACTTGTACTTATATCAAATGTGAACAATGCCGGCGGTCTGTAAGAGTGCGTGCGCACTAGATTTGTAAGAGTGCGCGCGCACTCTTAGAGCTCTAAGCGCAGACCGATCTCTAAATCTGATTTTACTTGAGGATGTTACTTTTAACTATACGTAATAGATACGTATTATTGTTTTTAGAATGTCTTCACGAGAAAGAAAGTCAACACGTAAGCTGTGTTCGCAAGCGGTCTTGGATGAAGCCAAAAAGAGAATTAACAAGAGAGAAAAGCCGCAATTTATCTTGCAATGGCAGAGAGCACGTTAAGAAAACGCCTTAAGAGAGCTACCGTATCCACAAAGCTTGGCAGATATTACCTAACTTTATCCAAGGAGATAGAGGCCGAACTATGTAACCACATAAAAGCTCTAGACAACATGTTCTATGGCCTGAAAACAAAATGCATAAGAGCGTTGGCTTTTGAATTTGTGGAAAAAAATAGTATTCCCCATCGATTTGATACGACATCACGGATGGCTGGCAAAGGTTGGCTGCGTGGTTTCTTGAAGAGAAATAAATATATTTCTTTAAGACAACCAACTGCCACCAGCCTTGCCAGAGCAATCGGCTTTAATCAAACACAATGTGCCCGGTTCTACGACAACTTGCACAATTTACTCACAAATTATAAGTTTCCACCACACGCCATATATAATATGGACGAATCCGGCATCTCAACAGTTCCGAACAAACCTCCTAAAGTACTTTCTATGAAAGACAAAAAATGTGTGAACAAGACATCCAGTGCAAAGAGAGGTACAAACGTGACTGTCGTATGCGCCATGAGTGCGAGTGGGCATTTTGTTCCTCCTGCATTCATATACCCTAGGAAAAGGATGAAGAGCGAACTTCTCCATGGATCTCCACCCTCTTCAGTAGGAATGGTGTGTGATAGTAGCTTCATCAATCAGGACCTGTTTCTTGATTATATATCTCACTTCAAAGATCACACGAAACCCACCAAAGAACAACCGATCCTGTTAATAATGGACAACCACAGTTCACACTGCTCCATTGGCGCTGTTGAATTATTTAGACAAAATAATATCGTAGCACTGACGCATCCACCTCACAGCAGTCATCTAATGCAGCCTCTGGACAGAAGTTTTTTCTCTCCTTTGAAAAAATACTTCTCTAATGAGTGTGAAAAGTGGCTGACAAACCATCCTGGCCGAGCAATAACAGTTTACCAAATGGCATCAATATTCACCCCAGCTTACTTCAAGGCAGCTACTGTGGCAAACGATGTTGAGGGTTTCAAAGTCACAGGGGTATGTCCCTTCAATAAAGACATATTTGATGAGACAGATTTTTTATCCAGTTATGTCACTGAAAGAGAAGACCCTGCAATAGCAAATTCTTACGCGACGTCAATCTAAGAGTTAGGGGCATCCACTACTGCAATCCCTGAAATACCTGCTGCGACGGAAGAAACTCTAGAACCAGTTACAACATCAGGATCGTCAGCTGTGACTTCTGCAAACCCCAAATCGAGCACGGTTATAATATTAACTACTTTAAACTCAGAAACAGCTAATCCAACTCCCGGAACATCTATAACCTTCACGGACATTTCCCCGCCACCAAAATCAGTTGCGCCCAGATCAAACCGGAAAAGCAAAAAATCAGAAATACTTACAAGCTCACCCTATAAGCAACCACTTCTCGAAGAAGCAAACCGAAAAAGAAAGCTAGAGTGCAGTGAACAAAATTAACAGAAAGGCGAAGGTCAGAAACTATGTCCGAAAATCAACACCAAAGAAACAAATGTGGAGCTGCCCAGGATGCAACGAAGTCTATAAGGAACGAATTTCCGAAGATTGGATAGAGTGTATAGTGTGCACTCAGTGGTGGCATGAAAAATGTACCGCTTATTCCGGAGTTGGTCTGTACAAATGTGATATCTGTGCCTAGGTGTCCCATGCGCACATTGCGCATTCTTAGGTTTCCAAGTGCGCACTCTTAACTATCTGTATATGTAAGAGTGCGCAAATGACTATCTTTAGATTTAATGATTTTAGTCATTAAGTGCTTAAATTTTATTTTGTTTTTGTATGCAGTTATGTTAATAAGAGATGGTTTAATATGAATAAAGAAAGTTATTTTTTGTAAAAATATTTGTTTTGTTGATATCTTAAGTCAAACCTTAAGTGCGCACTCTTGGAGCACTCTACTCTACTACATTGTCAAATAGGTGATCAATCTATTCAAACCAAAAAGGCAAAAGAAGTTAAGGAAGGTTCATTACACGTTTTTTTTATTTAAGCTTAAAAATATATCTCGACATAAAATGTCAACATAGTGAAATCAGAATGGAGAAGTAATCAAATATTAAACATTCATTATTACCTGATGTATTTAATATTTTCATTTGTTTGCATACATAATATTAAAATATTCTAATTGAGTTTTCAGTTTGTTTGGGGTTATGGCTGAATTAACAGTTATGGTGTAAAAATATATATTGAAAATAATAATTATGTTTGACTCACAACCTTTTTTAAACCGGAGTTTATGTTTGATTGGGAGATTTATATTTAAAGCCACCACGCTTAACTTCAATTTATTTTTCATTACCAAATATATTTCAATACTTATTGTAAATATTATATAAATTAAACATATTGTGTGAAATTGACCATAATACGAGTATCAAGACCTTTGCTGTGGTCAAATATATTTTGAAAACGGATATCAATTGTGTGTTGACATTATAGTATATATTCATTCAAAAGTTTAAAAATGGTTTTATATTACGGTTTTTTTATACACAGTGTAACATAGTGGTTTTATACTCTTGTGTCAATCTTTTCCAACCAGAAAGATGTTAAAGAACAAAGAGGTCTTAAGTGAAAACTAGATTCGAACAATTTTAAGTAAAATTGAGTACCAACGGAAACCGAACTCGTAAGCGCTGGGTCGGAAGGCAACCTTCTTATCAACTAGGCCGCGGAAGTCATCGAAAATGATGATGAAGTGAACTTTACTTATATTTTTATAATTTTGATTTGTAGAAATTAAATAATTATTCTGCGGTTTTTAAACGATTATGAAACATCCGTCTTTATAATTTTTATCTTTATAGTAAAAAAAATAATAGCTTAAAATAAAACTAGCAATACATTTACTTTTTTTACTTAAATTTGCAATTCAATATAAAAATGAAAGGGAGAGATATTCACTTTTGTAAAGACTGAGGGAAAAGTAATAATTCTCATAAAATTGCGATTTTGCAAGTCATAAAACAACCCAAAGAAATGGACAAATTTCTTCCCTAGACCATAGACAAGATTTGTAGGTGATTCAGGGCATAGCTCTCATGTGTTATTATGTGTCCTCAGAAAAAAAGTCAAACCGAAACCTAAGTTTGCATTAATCTGTGAGAAAAGGCTTTTTAGTGTGAAATATCATATAACCATCAATTGGTACGATGCATGTTTTCCGATTCAGGGTGAAGCATTCGATTCTCGCTGGTGCCTAATTTTTTTAAAGGTTTCCAGTTAGGTTACATACATAAGAAATTTTTAACATGTTTCTGTTTGATTGAAAAAATGCTACTTGTTAATATAACCTTCAAGTTATACAGTCAGGAATTTCCGTAAACCATATATTAGTTCTAAGTGTTCAAAAATATCAAGCCAGTTTTATTAGTTTTTCGTAGTTAAGTTCCATCATGAAAAATAACTGTTCCATACAAGGCGGCTGTATAGTTTCTCAATTACATCAGAACATTTAAACTGCCAGTTGAGTCATTATTTTAGCATTTTTAACATCTAAATAATAAAATGATAACCTTGTTAATAAGACGCCTGCCTTCCGACTCGGAAGTTGTGGATTCAATTCCCGTGTATACACAGATTTTTCAAAAATGGTACAGCCTAGTTTACACGTAAGGCTTCACGCCTTTCTAGCTGGCTAGAAGAAATTATCACATGGCAATAAACTAACAACGTTATATTGTATACAAAGAAAGTGAAATGATTACCTTTTTGACCTAGTTGATACTCGTAAGAGGCTTCACTTCCACCTGGAGTTTTCGGGTTCGATTTCCGACGGTACAAAATTTAAAAGATCTCTGTTTGCTCAAAAAGTTTGCTTCAAAAGGTAATAATACTCACAAGTACCGAGTACGTATGTAAATGTTGTTGTCTAACACGTGCAATGACGAACTACGATTTCCGTGTATACTCCAGTGGCTTTTAACCCAAAGGATCGATTACTGGGGTTAACAAATTAGTCTCTGGGCCACAGTCTTCAATATGTTCATATCATTCAGTCAAATATGTTGAAGGTTATTATACGAAAAAAATCTATTCAATAGTTTAGTTTATTCAAGGTTGTTAAATCTAAAATAAGATTAAAACGATTGTATCTCGTTTATGATAAAATGAAAAAGACATTTTCTCTTGAGTCGTTATGTAATTGAAATAACTCCAGGCGCTTTCATAATTCACATTTACCATTCCTTTCAGAAAGCGATAACTTATGAAACATATTTAACCTTATCGCTTCTATGTCGTTTTACGATGCTAAGAAGAATATCGACGCCTGAAGCAAAAAACCGATCAAGTTAATAAAATTTTGTTGTTCGACCTACCTCAATAAGGAAACTGATCCTCGCCGTCCTGAGTCCGCCACATCACACCTCCTTCGGAGTATTTCGATAAATTCAAAATAAAAAATTACGTATCTCCAATTCTTTAGAAAAAGTACTTATTTATTTATTTATATGACAAGGAAATGTGCAATAATAATGAAGCAACTGTTTAAATAAATACATTTCAATGATCATAAAAATAACATACTGTAGACTTGATGACTGACTTACTCCGATACTGTAGACTTGATGGCTAATTAACAAGTATTTCCTGTTTAAAGTCAGTCAGTTTATCACATCACATGTTTTTTTTTTAATTTTATTAATTTATCATGTACACGGCAAGAAATTTAATTACTACATATTTTAAGAAAAACCAACATGTAGGTGATTAAAAGTGGACACAGAAATTACACGGATCTGGCTTGTTTCCTTTCATTTATCGTGCTCCTAGTCAACTCGAACTTGTATGTGTCTTACTGAATACATAACACGTGTCAATTTAATTGTATTATCACTGAAAATAACATAAAATTAAAACGAAATCAAGACAAAGGAGAGATATACACTTTTAAAGTTTAAGGGACAATAAAAGTAAGATACCACAAGAAAACATTAACCTTAACCACTCTCAAATAGATATATAATACATGTTATTATTATTTGCATCTCGTGGTAAAAAAGTGGTAAAAATTAGATAAATGCGTTAGAAATGAGAGCGTTGCGGAATTTTTTGTGGAAAAATAACGAATAACAGAATGAGGAATAGGGGCATTAGGTACGAATGCGAATTGAACGAAGATGCAAAGGTAAAAAATGAGCACTTCAATGGTTTAACACGTAGAAAGAATGAATTATGAAAGATTTAGAAAATGTAATATAGAACTGGAAAACAAAAGAACTAGAAACACGTTTTTACGAGGCTTCTGAGTTTCGAGTTCGAGGCCCAAGGCTGGTTCACTGAAATATCCTCGAGTATTTTAGAAGGTTGACATTTCATTTTGCATAGAATGTGTGAAAATAATGTGTGACTGAAAAATGAATGTTGATTGAAAGAAGATGCAGTGCTTAATGTAAATAAAGGAGCAATGAGGTATTTCGGTCACATATAAAGAATGAATGGTGAAAGATTTACAAAAATAGATATGATAAGTTTCGGAAAACCTAGACAAACGTTTAAACGACCAAATTTATCAAATTCTGAAAGAACGAAGAATAAAAAGCCTTGTTAATAGGACGGTTTACATGACGAGGTGTTTAAACGTGGCAGAAGTGAATGCTAACATATGTCAGGATCGAATGAAGTGGAAATCAGTTTTCTCTGCCTACCCCAATAGGGACGTGGCGTAGCGGTGATGATGATAAGATCTACATTTATTTATTGCAGTATCACCATGATACTCGTATATAAATTGCTTTAATACTGATAAATGAATTATATAGAAAAATAAAAACTATACTATATGTGCTTTTATTTTTCATTTTAAATCATACCCACATGACTCCCTTCCCTTACATCTCGTGGGGCATGCATTCAATATCATAAGCACTAAATATGGATGTGTCAGAGAGGCTGGCTAATTAAATTAAGAATATACGTCACGGAACTGTTAAACTGGCGGTATTCGGTCTGAATACGACACGCACGCGCGAGATATATGCAAATGTTGTTGCCTTTTCACGTGCGATGTTGTATTGCCATAATATGTGCGATGACAATCCACAAGATCCGTTCCTATTCAACTGGTCCTTAGCCCGAAGGTTCAATTAATTGTGCTGAAGACACTGTTTTCTCTCGGCTACGCTCTTCAATAAACCAGAATCAACAATTCATATTCGTTGAAGGGTATCTACAATACGAATGAACGAAACCGATCAGATATTTTTTAATGTTTTATTCAATATTTTTTTTAACATTTAGTCACGCATTTTTTAATGCATGAATAAATATGAGGTGATAAAATATCATATTTAAATTACATATTGGCCATACTACCGTACTTTAAGAGGCTACATCAATAGCACACGAACTAACCAGACTGGAACGCTATTTTTTTAACATTCTGGGTGCCATCGGCAATCGAACCCGAAATTCCCAGCTGGAACACTAGCGTTGTATCAATTAGACCACGGATGTCACCAAATGATGCTATTTTGCCAGCCATAAATAATTTTTGAATTATGTACCTATTTTAATTAGTTCTAAGCCTGAACGCTCGATTAACGGGGCCAATCACAAGACTGTTGTCTCCCGACCACGCTCATAAGTATTTCCACATTGAAAATTTGGTTTTATGCCTTTTTTAGAATTGTGGATATTTACTTAAACAGCAACTACTTCTATACTTTTTGGATGTTTGACTTTTTTAGAGCTGTGGATATTTACTTCAGAAATAAATGCTACTATGTCTTTTTGGATAGCCTTAACATTCGTAACTAATTTAAAAACACGTGCAGTTTTTTTTTGTAACGGAAAAATGCATTCCTAACTGTTTTATATGCCATCATTTTTCACCTTTTCCATCACCTATTGTCATATCATTATCTTTATCTTAACCGTTTTACTGCTGGAAATTTTTTTCAATGCTTTAAAACGTCTATATATACTCTCAGCACTCGAATGGTTAATAAGAATAATCATTTCTCTAAATCCTGCAATTAATCTGTCATCTTATTGTAAAAGTTGTTAGACTATTTTCCGATTTTAAATTATTTACTTTAGGTTAATGTAAATTTAAATAATCAAACATTAAGAATATCGGAATGAGCCATAACTCGAGGTTAGCTAAATGGTAAAAGAAAGTGAACAGAGATCTCTTTTGTCTCATGATTTCGATGGGTAACAATACTGGAAACTCTCACTGCATTCGTCTGGGGGTAAGGTAATAACAATGAAACACAGTAGTAGTTTAAATTATATTATTTATTATCACTACCGGATCAATGATCTCGGTAGGAGTAGGTAGAATTTGAATAAGAATCTGACTCTAATAAATTCCCTTTAAGAGTTTAACTTTAAGATTATTTCTAACGATCGCTTTGGAAGCGTCGTGACCAAAAGAAGCCAGTTAGGTTAAAATGTGAAATCACCAAAGAATTACAAATAAAATAGGATCACAATACCTTCAAGATTATAATGACGTAATAGTAGTAGTCCTGGTCTACCAGGAATCCTTCGTGTCTGACGCCACTTGAACGCGAAGTATGGCAGCTGGAGCTGCGGATCGATCCGTGACGGCCGTGAAGACGACCTGTCCTGGTACCCGCTTGGAGAACGGCGTAGATCTCGTTGATGGAATTGAGGAACGTGAAATCGTCTCGAAATATGTCGCAATCGGCACGGGGCGTCTTGGGTAGAGAAGAAATCTTGGTGACGAATGAATTCCAGAAGAAAAATCTTGGTAAACAATGGAATTGTAGCAAAAAGAAATTTCGCGCAGGAAATGAATTCGAATTGTATAGATATCAGAACTGAGCTCGAGCCGTAATTATTGAATAAAACAATTACAAAGTGCTAGCACTTGACAGACAGATGTCTGTGGGTTCGAGGTCCGGCTATGAGTGGGAGCAAAACGCTCGCCCTCAGCGAAGCTGAACGGGTAGCAGGGTGGGAGTACGCGCGTCATTATCCACCTGCAAGCTTCAGTCGGTATCCTTGAGAGATCAATCCCTTTGCCGTAATTTCCGAGCCACCTCAACAAAATAAATATTATTTCGATCACGTGAAATTACTTCTAGAACATTACAGAACATCATGACTCGTTTTTTGACCCGCTCTATGCGAATGCACAGAATTAACGACATTTGAAGATTCAACTTTTTGCAAGGCTCACTCTTTCTGATCAGAATGGCGTCCAATAGTTCATTTGGGAGTTTTTATCCATTTTGACTTATTTAAAATAAAATACTCCTCATAAAGTCCAATATATGGCTGGATGATGTCTGTACTGCACCGGCACAAAGAACTGTAACATAGGTGGATGGCTGCTGCGCAATGTTCGGAGAATTCAGGTCATGTTCAGAGGCGTAGATCGGTGAAAAGGTAGCGGGGTGAAGAAATTCCTCTTAGGCAGGTACTAGATGATCGCAAATAAAACACAGTAGGCAGAGTGAATTGAGAAGGTGAT
Source organism: Odontocerum albicorne (assembly GCA_949825065.1). Lineage (NCBI taxonomy): Eukaryota > Metazoa > Arthropoda > Insecta > Trichoptera > Odontoceridae > Odontocerum > Odontocerum albicorne. The sequence goes on along the minus strand of OX463842.1, from coordinate 26,824,075 downwards.
TTATTTCGCGTTTTTGCCTCTTATGTACGGTCAAACGCTCATCGCAAGCGCCTGTTTTTACCTATGCCTGCCGTCACAACTCGCGAAATGTCACAATTTTTGGAAGTTGTGCGCCTGCAGAGGCCGGCCGGTTTGCGATATAGTCTCGCAATGACCGTACATAAGGTGAAATTAAAAAACGAATCCTAATATGTTTTATGATGACGAATACATCCGAAAAAATGTCATTGCTCTAGTTGTAGAATGCTAAATCTTGCACCTGAATTATTCGAATTGGATTCATAATGTTTTTTAATAAAACATATATCGTTAGAATTTTCGAGTGATTGAAGGACTTACAGAACTTGGTTTTGTACACTATTTCAATATCTAAATATGTAAAAGAGGCTTAATTGAATATTTTACCAACAGAATTCCTATATGCTACCTAGTATATCATTTGGTGCTACACCCCCTGTCGAAGCTTTATTTGATTCCGTAGATAAAACAATTATTAAAATTAAACATTGTTTTATTATTTGGTTTGAGTCTCTGCTGTCTGAACACGTGACGACTAGGGATTGGCGGGAAAGCTCTCATATTCCATTATCTTAGTCTGGCACTTCCTTGAAAAGCCTCTAATGCCTAATAAAATGTATCGTACTATATGCACGCATATATATTCCTTACAAGTTATTTCATTGTTCGTTCTAAAGAGTAATTAAGTACACTCCGCAAAAGTTAAAAGTTAAAAGCTAATGTTTCGTATGGAAAAAAACATAACACCCAGGATTTAGTTGTTTATAAGCTGAGTAAAACAGTTCTCAAGGGAAAAATAAATTCGTGATAGTGATAATTTAAGCAATTTAAATATTGAAGGGGAAAAATATTCTTGATTTTTTTTTAAAAACATTCCTGGGACAGAGAACTATATTTTAGGCGGTCTTTCTTGCAAACGATATTCTGCGGGAATCTCGTGTGCGAATGGGATTTTTACTGACTATCCTATCCCTTTGGCCATGCCTTACCACTTTATCTTCCTGTTTAGTCTGACTAAGACGCCTATCTTGCAGGTCTGTCGGGTGTCAGAGTGAATGTTCCAATCTTTAACAGTTTTCCCACGATGGTTTGTAGTATTCTCATCCCGGATAAATAAAACAGATACTTTGTTCTTCCTTTGTCGGCTCTGGTAACACTTCATGTCATGATCGGCCTGATAAAAATTATGTGTCATCAACGATAATATGTTGCGGCTGCCTTATTAGTTTGTTCCCTCGCTTCGTTTTCAATATAATTGTGGCTGGAGATATCTTCACCTCAGTATTTCAATTGCATCACTTTCTCAGCAGGCTTATCATCGATGACTAGTTAGCCCCTTCATGGTTCCTCGGATTGTTAAACTCTTCATTGTATTTATTGAGATGCTTATATAACAATGTTTAGCTGTTTGATGGAACTGTATAATATTGTTGTAGGTCATCTTCTGGTTCTCAAAGCAGATTATAAAATCATGTTCTTTATTCTATGTAGTTGTGTCAGCTCGTTTTTACACTATTGTTGTAGGTCATTTTCTGGTTCTCAAAGCAGATTATAAAACCATGTTCTTTATTCTATGTAGTTGTGTCACCTCGTTTTAACAGAGTTTTGATTGGGCTGATACAAGTCTTATAAATTTAAAGCTGTCTGAAAAAACTCCGTTTAGCAATATAAGTTTCAAATAGTTCTGTCTAAGTATTTTTAAATATAATTTACCACACATAATTCCCTGTATCCTTGTTTGTAAATCTGTAAAACCATGTATTCACACGTGTTATATTAAATAAAGTGATATCAGTACTGCCAGTTATTCTCTTTTGTTTCTGAAATCGCTTACAATGAACACAAGTACGGCTTTACTTTCCTTACAACTTTAAATGTTGAAGAATAATATTTATATTGAAAAATATGTTTATTTACCCTATTTTTTAAAATGAAAGTTTAGTACTTCGTGTTCTTTTCATTTTTCATAAAAAAATCGTCTCCTATTCAAATGTTAAATGTTATATTAGTTATTTTAACCAAACTATATTTGATGATGAGAAAAACTTATTGAAAATTACAAACTAAATAACCGATCTTGATTAATTTACTTTTTTGCTCATCATAACTGAAACCTTCGGAAGGAAACCAATGGCTCATACTAATATACCAAGGGAGTTATTTCATTAAAATTATTTAAAATATTAGATTGTAAAAATCTCTGGAACTGGAAAAGTCCCTTCTATAAATATAAAAAAATCACCATAAGAAGCTACGGTATACGACAAATGCATGGACTGAACGCAAACAAAATTACTGAAAAAATATAAAAAATTATGAACATGAGATAGCACTTATTTAAGAATGCTTTGACTTTCTTTTCACTATTTATCATAATAAAACCTATTAATTTGTAAATCATAAAAAAACGTTTAGATATATTTAAAACTCTGGCGCCCAAGGAATTATATTTGGCGCCAGAAAATTAATAAACAGACGTGTTTTTAATAAATAGCTATTTCGTAAAATAAATCAATCAATATTTGAGGTGTATTAACCTAACCATTTGTAAATAAAGCAGGAGGGAGAAACTCAGAGGGTCAGAACCACGAAATATAAAATGAGCACACGAAACGAGACGTCTGTTATCCCCGTTCGCCAGAATGGATGAGGTGAATATACAAACCCGTACGCCTACTTCAATTTATTGGATAAAATTAAGCATGATAATTAAAAAATATGAACATTTCATTTTCAATTAAATGATCAAAATTATGATGTTATTGTTCAGAGATAAAAGGGATAGAAATAATGAAAGAATTTTTATTCAAAGGTATTTTGTTTCATCCCTGGGTTATTTTTGGTGCACGCTTAAAAAAGTCTCATAAACGTTTTGTAAGCAAATTTTTCAGAAAATAGTCAATTTTGAATTTATATATTCGATTTATTAGTGTGATAAAGTTTGGAATGTATTTTAAGTGCTTGTAAGGATGTGAATGAAAAGTTTGAATGTTGAGACCACTTAATCACAGGCCTTGCCTAATGTAATGGTTCTCTATTTTTAATTGGTTTGTATTTGTACAAGGTTTTCCATTAAAACAACGCAAATTTTATACATTATCGTAGATATTAAAAAAAAAGTAAATAATAAAACACATATGAGACCAATCATCTAGTGTCGAAACCAGAGCCGACACAATTAGAACAAATAACCTATTTCGACCATCCGTGATGAGAATACTCTTAGGGAATATAGGAAAAACTCTTCGAGAGGATTGTAAGATGTGTTAGAAAAAGAGAAGACGATGCCGGTATGATCATGTGACTAGGGTAGTCCATACATAGAAGCACACGAGATCCCGCAGGACACCGCATGTCAGGTGGCCGACTTCTCAGGAATGATATTTGCAATACAACAGATCCGAGATCAACATCAAAAAGAAGTTTTTAGAATCACCTTGGTGAGAAATAAATTAGAATACAATTTTAGTATGTATATCTACTCACAATTATACAATCCAACACAGGTTTTTGATGCACGTCAATTTTAAAGTAGGTCTAAATATGAATGCCATCAACTATAATTCATTGTTATCTTACCTTAACTTGATAAATCTCTCTGATTGGCGAATAATAGCGGACTGAATTGTACTTTCTAAAGTCTTGAATGGAATAATCAATTCTCCAAAACTCTTGGAATTCATAAGCATTTGAGATCCAACAAATAACACCAGGCTGCTACACACATTTCTATGCGAGAAATATGGAACGAATTATTTTACAAATTCTCCTTTACCTAGACTATATAGAATCGGAAATAAGTATGCTGCAGTCTCGGACATTTTTGCAATTAGTTTGTTGACCTATAAGGAGTACCTAAAACGGCACTTCAAATATCGACGCCTTGAAATATAATCCCACGTGTCTTTCGAAAACTTTTGAAGAACTATTTTGAACAGCGTTTTAAATTATTCTTGAAGTTTTTTGCTATATATTTTTGTGTTTTTTCCCCGTGCTGAAAGAGATTTGTGAAATGAAACCTGTTTGATTCTGTCCTATATATTTTGTTTTCAGTTTGTTTTCCAATGATTTGTCGTTTGTGTCTGTATTTTTTCATGTTATTGTTCAACTTGTTTGAATATTATATAGTGGCTGGCGTCTTGTGATATTGGTGAACGATTTTTCGCTTTTGATTGTGCTTGGAGTATGCAAATTTTGTTTTTTTTTCTTTATTTGCGTTTGTATAACCTTTTCACAGTAACATCAAGAGTGATGTCTTATTTGGCACAGTGCAGGCTGTACGCCTTTGGACGGACCCGTATTATGTTGGTAACATATAGATTGGCACGCTTGTTTCCAAATAATAATAATTATATTAAAACAAAGTTATATTCTATTTCTTTTAAATGCCTTGAGCACTAACTACTGTTTTTACTGTTGTTATAAGGTACATTGTTTCATTTATATATAAATAAATAAAAAATAAATATAATTTACAGAAAACTAATTATTATATATTAGAGGTACACGTATGTCGATTCCCCAAGACGAGAGAAAGAAAAGGTAAATAATAAACTTAACGTGTAAAATTTAAACACTGAATTACACTGATAAACAATTATTTTGAAAGAAAAAGGTAGTCAGTCAGTCATGTGTTTATAGAGTTTGGAGTGTTAAATTTGAAAACGACATTAACTTTTGTTGAATGGCTATTTTGTTCGTATTATACAACCAAATATAACTAAAACCACCACTAAATGTAACTTTAAATAGGCTGATAAATGTTATGCCAATATTAAAAAAATAAAAACCGCATTCTAAGCAGCATAAACTTGAACTTGGCCAACTAGTATTGTGATGACTTGAAACTCATCACAATACTAGTTGGCCTACAAGGCGAGCACAACGGATATTGTTTATTTATATGTGAATGAGACAGCCGCGCTAGGAATGATCGATACAAGCAAAAAGAATGGCCTCACTGAAAAGCTCTTGTGCCTGGCGCGAAAAATGTTTGTGAACCACTTGTTAATCTCAGTAAATGTTTGCTGCCACCAGCAACACCGTAAGCTGGGTATCATGAAAGCATTCCTAAAAATATTGAACAATGATAGATCATCATCGCTATAGAAAAAAGTTCAATTTATTTAATAAACCATAGTCAATTCAGAATTTTTACAGTCGTTTTCGTATTCAACACCCCAAAATCTTTTAACTAAACATATATTACTTTCGTTATTTTTTAGAAACCAAATGTTGAAATTTGTAGAGCAGTGTTATTTTTTTATTCGTTCTTGAGTATTTTTTTCACCTTTATACTTCGAGACCTTGATATTATATTAATTTCTCAGAGAGAAAGAGGCAGAAAGATGCGGCCCATAAATTGGCAAACCACACGAAAGAAGTATGGTCACCTCGGCGGTATGCTCCAGCGCCAGTATTCCCACGGGAGAGGCACAGTTTCCAGCGAGCATGTTTCTGATTTATGATGCCATCGTATATTCATTTAATAATCAACTTTTGAATATTTTACGCTATGAAAAAAAATACAAAATATTGTCGACCATCGGGACATAATACAAGCTGGTTTTGTTTGAGTACGGTTAATTTTTGTTTTCGAAAATATCTCTCTCCCTCTTTTGTCATTTTGATGCGAGTATTTTGTTTTAATCTCCACTTACATTTTGAGCAAATGTATGTAGAATTTTTTACAACGGAATTGTGTTTTTTATAAGAAGCTTTGAATTTTAATTTCCTTTTACTGGCATTTTTAGCTGTTTAATAATCAGTTTTTTCTTTGTTCAATTTAACCTTTTCACGTTTTTTTAAAGATAGTAATAATAAAAGAACAATTTATGTAGCGCCATTTTGAGGGAAGACTCTCCTCAAGGGCGCTCTTACTTGGAAATCGAACCCAGTATTATTATAAAATTTAATTTATTGTAATAATAGGTACACGGGAGCTCCGTTATTAGATTAAGAAATTCTCCGCATGTAGATATCTTTAGAAAAACATACGTAGTATACGTACTTAAATTTACAGAAAGCTTACTATGGGAAGACGAACTACGAAGAAACCCTTTTAGATCTTCCGATACGTGATTGTAACACATTCGGCTTTTGGTGGAGTTTGGTCTTAAGTAGATTGGAACTATATTTTGTTTAAATCGGATACCAACGGAAATCGAACCCTTCACTCCCGAGTTGGAAGACAGGAATCTTACCAACTAGACGACGAAGGTCATCACGGAGCTAGAAAAAAATTGGATTGTTTTATTTTTATATCGTATAAAATTTACAAATTTTTCGAAACATTGTTTATAAAACACTGTGGAGAGTCTTCGTTACATTTTTTTTTAATACTGTAAATTAAATGAGAAAATAATTAAAACGTACATTATTGATTTATTTGTACAACACTTTTACTATATAGACAATACCCTTATAGGATTGTTTCTATGTGTCAATTTTTTCAAACCATCCAAAAATAAGTTAAATATTCGAATACATTCTCAGTCATCATCAAGGCAATGAAGTTATATTTAAACGATAACGATTTTATTTATAAATCAAATTCATCACAAAATAGAGATGTATTTCAATAAATTTACGAGTTTAATCAATGTTTAATTTCGGCTCCCAATTTAAGGCCGAAAAATTGCCTCTGGGCTTTTCTCTACCAACTTCACTGTATTTATAATCCTATTTCATAATTGTATCGTAGTAGTTTAGATAGCTATCAAATTATCATAGGCAACAATGCCATTGTCAGTGATCTAGTGAATAGTGTTTTGTTTATTTACAATTGGCAATCTGATTTGAAAAATGTTTTTATGCTTCATTCATGAATTGATCAATAAGCCCTAATGTGCTATATTTTGTAAATTTAAAAACCAAACGGTCAAGGAAATATTCTTATGATATAGCATTAACTATAATATATAAGTTCTTTTTAGTTGTTTTTGTAGGTAATATACACATAATTATCAATATTACTCATTAAAATCCTTATTTAGCTCAAGACCACTCATTCCTATTCGGTTTATATTGTACTTTGGTAATCTTCCAATATCCATCACTTATTTGCTTCGTTCAGCAACGTTATCCTCGAAATGTCTAGTTTGATGCAGCCCGGCCGAGGATTATCATATCAGATAATCCTTCAATGATGAATTGGCTCAAATTCTGCAGACAAAACTCGTTTTGTTTGTTGGAAAACGTTGACTCTAGCTTCAGACTTTTATTTTAGATGGCTCGATTTTATCGGATAAGCTGTAAAATTTTAAAGGGGAAGAATTATTTTAACTAATTTAATACATCATTTAAATCGACAAGTATCCGAGTCTTTATCATAACAAGTAAAATAAGTTTTAATAAGAACAATAATAATTATTGGACAATTTTTAAGAGAGCATACTCCTCAATTGCATTGTGACTCCGAATTCGAACCCACTATTATTGAATATTTTATAAATTTTTCAAAACAATAATTTAAAAGACCTTAACAACCAAATAATGACTTTAATATTTCATCGTTTGAACACATTGAATATTTATTTAAAAGTAACTCAAAAACACACGTTTTTAAAATGCATTTCAACTTTCAAATGTTTAAAATAAATCATATAATAAGCACTCAATGTGTAACTAGGTAACTAGGTGATCTTCATTAGGAAGAATTTGCAAAACAAAATTATATAATAAGCACTCACAGTGTAACTAGGTGATCTTCATTAGGAAGAATTTGCAAAACAAAATTATATAATAAGCACTCACTGTGTAACTAGGTGATCTTCATTAGGAAGAATTTGCAAAACAAAATTATATAATAAGCACTCACTGTGTAACTAGCTGATCTTCATTAGGAAGAATTTGCAAAATAAAATTATATAATAAATACTCACTGTGTAACTAGGTGATCTTCATTAGGAAGAATTTGCAAAACAAAATTAAAGGGTAAAAATATATTGAACAGTTTCAGTAATGAAAATCGCACAATAACAGAAAACTAATTAAATCTCACCTTATTTATATTAGTTTAGGGGAACACATTGAAATCAGAACTTTCAACGAAAAAAAGGACGATACACTGATTTGAAGTTTAAACAAAAAGCACAAACAAGATTAGCGAAATCGAGGAAAAGAGAACTCGTCAAGTTAATACTTTTTCATTGCACAATTTTGAATGCAATTAGAGGTTTCATCTTACGTTAACGTTATATCACTAAAGTCCAAAAGCTTCGGACATAAACAAGATAGAGCGTGTATGGATATACACCATACTGGCCACACCTATTGCATGGTAAGGCGATGTTTCAATATTAATTTTGATACCTCTACCCTCAGCAGTATGTCAATTAAAGTCAATAGGAGATCTCTTTTTTCATTATAAAATAAGTAAAAAAAGAAGCATTCCCTCCAGAAACAGATGTGTTAATGCAAGAGCAAATGTTATAAAGTAGAATACTAAAATAAAATAAAAATAACAAGGTGTAGGTGTAGACTTTTCAAAACCACAGTGCTTCGAATTCTGTACAATCAATAATTTAGAATAAATAAAGTGAGCGCAAGATGGGTGCCAACACTAAGTACTGTCCAAAGGTAATGTAATTTTAACGTATTAAATGTTGCTATCATGTTTTAATACTCTGCGATGGGAAAGAAAATAAATAATTGGTTATTTATCACGGAAGATAAAATTGTGGTTTTGTACCATGATCATTGGCCAAAAAAGGACTCGATGGATTAGCGTCGTCCGGAATCAACACGGCCTAAAAGAGCTAAGGTGACACAAGCTCAAAAATATTATAAGATTTTTTTTTTGGAATTGCCAGGGAAATCTACTACTTGACTTCAAAGATAAAAATACTACGAATAGTGGCGAATATTATGCGTCAATAATATGTAAATTAAAGGATGTCATAAAAATAAAACACCAGGGAAAGCTGTCATAAGACGTAAGATTATTGCATGAAAATGTGCCAATGCACACATCTGTTAATGCAAAAGTTGTTATTCAACACTGTGGCTTCCAAAATTTATTCAATCTTTAGACTCGATTTGGCCCCTTGTGGTTATTTTTTATTTTCAAAACTGAAATCCGATTTGCGTGGAACATAATTTAAAAGTGGCAAAGAAGTAATTGTCGCAGTGTAACACCATTGTCAAAACAAAAAAATTAGATTTTTTTTTCAAAAGTATTGATAAATGTATTAATTTATTCTAAAAATGTATTGAATTAGAGGGTGACTTTATAGAAAAATAAAAGAAAGGTTTCAATCTATCACCTTTTTTTATCCTTTAGTCGGAAATTTTTGGAGCTTACTAGATATCTTAATACGAGTTCAATAAATTTGGTACGAGTATGTTTAACACAAACCTTTTTTTATTTCGGTTTTATTTTATTTACTATATATATTTTAATTTCTCTTATGGTTTTAGATAATGCAACGCTAATCTTAATAACTGCAAAAAAATACAAAAACCAACCCACCATTTTGTCGATAGACTGAACCACTTAACTAGGCAAAACCTATGACGAAGCAGTCTCAAGCCTTAAACTTACTCAAATACTCAATTTAACACTCACACTATCATTTACATACTTACAAATACCACGTTCGACATACGTAATTGTAACGGCATCATAAATTACAACTTCATCAATATCACTTTTAAATAAGCCCTCAATACTCGCATCTTTTTTATTTTAAAATAATGAAATAAAATAGTAAAAATAAACATATACGAGTATCAATAATATAACAATGCGTTTTGAAATTATGCATTAATATTTTGAATAAATAAGTAGTGTTTATTGGTCGTAGTTTTTGAAAACCTGTTTAATTAAAGCATTTTAGAAGGCTTGAGTTTTATAAATATTTTTATAATACCAATTAATCGGAACGTTTTTTTTAAACAACTATATAGTGTAACGGAAAAGAACCATTGTTAACTAGGAAGCGATGATTACTGAGCAATCCTATTCAAGGATAACGATTTCACATTTTTTATGTCAAAGTCACCTTGAAAAATCTCATCTCGAGCAGTAAACAGATTATAAGTCTCCTATTTGTAAGCAGATTTCGCCGCCAATCTACCAGAACGTAATAAAATTTCCGGATTAAATCTAAATGGTACATTTATAGCTTCATTATAAGGGATCGACCTGAAATTGAACAAAGATATCTTCGGATTCGTGAAAATTGAAAGTTTCTCGCGTTCCATCTCGTCACACCTGGGACTGAAGTGCAGTCACTATTGACTCCTGTACCTATTTCCCTTGAGGCACTTTACTCGTTTTTGCTCATTTTCCAATATCTTCTTTAACATGTTCTGGCGTTCATCTTCGCTTCTTCTCGATCTCTCGCAATCAAAGCTCTGAGATTTTATCACTTGTCTATAGGGACTATTCAACGTCGTGTAAATTTCCTTAAAACTAGTTTAAAACTATATCTGAATATATTTCTGAATACTAAATATAATTATTTAACTTAATCAAATTCGAGGAAAACTTTATAGCCCTTTACTTTGCGATTTAAAATGCTCTTTCTAAAATAATTTGAAACAGGGTTAATGTACGAGTACAATAAAAAATATTATAAAAAGATTTTTTTATCATTTATCAACCTTAGGGAACTAAACTATTAGTAAAATGTTAAAAGCTATACGTATTTTATACTCCTTGAGAATTTTTAAATTGATACAGTAATTGTAAGAACGTTATTGAAAACATAATCGTAAAAAAATTAATAATAGGACAGAATGAAAAAAAAAATCAATAATGAATTATTTTCTGTAAAACAACCATTTTGAACTATTTTGTGTTTTGAACCTTCAACAATTTGAACCTGCAATACTTTTTGTGAATGTATCCTTGAACAACCAAGATATAATTGTTTATAAGTAAATACTTGTTCAGGTTGCACAAGTCCAAATAGTTCAAAAGTTTGTCTTTGGGATTTATTAATGCACAAGGCGTGTGCTAACGTAACATGATTTTTTTTCGCGATAATATCGAAAACAACTGTCGACGAGCATATAGTGAAGTTACATGAATCGCTACGGATTTCACTTAAAAATATGAAAATACTTTTAAGACGACTAATTAATTGATTCCGGTAATAGGAAAGTAACGAAAATAAGTAAAGATTATTAACGAAACAATTATATAAAGCTTCACATCACGGACATTTATACTGTTTTGACAGTTTTTTTTTTAAATTTATGGCATCCAAATATATTCCTTATTGTTAGGTTCGTACTTTTCTCCCATTGCAGAAAAAAATACTTCTTTCTTTGGAAGTGCATAGTCCTCTCTGTGGGAAAAGTCATATATCCTCACAACTTCAAAAATCTTCGCCCATTGCAACAAATAACTTATTGCTTTAACACCATCTAGTGTAGAGACATAGACGTCTCTACAAAAACAAAAATCAGCCACCCGAGACGCAAAAGAAAGTTCGTTAAGACATTATCTACGGAGAGTTTTGTAATTCAAGGCGATCTTATGGAGGTCATGGACATCTTATGGATTGTCCAAAGCACACAGACTCGTATTGTACATTACAACTTGGTCATTTTCAACATATCTGTGATTTGCTACGCTCAAATGAGGATTGTTTATTGGTTCTCCCTGTTCACCGCTCTTCTTTTTTTAAGTTGTTTTTTTTACTGTCCATGCAGTGAGACTTAATTTTATTATTCACATATTAATGACCGTAGTGTGCATATTTAAAGCATAATTTTTATTCATCACGTTATGAGAAATTACGGAAATTTTAGCAAATTTAGAAATCGCAGACTTTTTTTCATATTTAGAGCTCTGCTCTGTAAATAAGCCAAATCAGAGCATCTTGTGTGAAAGGTGTTTATTGTTTCAGGCAATTGAGACGTATGAAAAATCATAGGAAAAAAATACATATTTTACGTTCTGCTCTGTAAACAATCAAAATCAGAGCATCTTGTAAGTAAGACGTACTTTGTTTCAGGCAACTGAGAGGTATGAGAAATCATAGATTTTTTCATATTTAGAACTCAGCTCTGTAAAGAATCAAAATCAAAGCACCTTGTGTGGAGGGCGTACACTGTTTCGAGCAACTGAGAGGGAAATTATACAAGAGATATGCTTAAGCACAACACGAAACATTAAGCTTTTCACATAAAAAGCAATGAATTAAGAAAACCATTGAAAATGTAACAATACACGTACGTATTATTGTTCAGTCTTAACTTTTACAACCTTATTATGAAATATGTCGACATAAAACTTTGTGAAATCCTCAACAGCCGTTTCTTCTCGTAACTTGTTGGCAACTAGGATACCGTTTAGTAAAACTTTTATCGTGAATCTCACTATGGTTTGTTTAATGGGTTGAAACAAAAAAGTTGCCTGTTGCTAACATTCAAGTGCAAAACAGTCGTGTATTCTTTATGAGTGAACACAAAAAGACCCAGCAAAGTGGAAATTTGCTCTACAAGATTGTTACATATCAATGCCCGAAGGCATCATTTCTCTTCCATTTTATCAAATCGTATATACGAATAAACAAAACAATGAAATATTTATCTATTTATAAAACTATGCACATTGCAGTGAGCCAATGCATATGCTTGCATACAGGGCCCAACTAGGCCGGTGCAACACTTGCACAGGTACGATGCTCAGGATGAATGGGTCCCTGAAATGAGGCTGACAAAAAAATTGTGAAAATTATTAGTATTTTCAAATTTAAATTTGGTCGCCATAATTTAATGTGCGGAAGGATTATCCAATCTTTCCGTAATGTTGATTGAATATAATATGGCTAAAGATACTAATTATGATAAAGTCATCAACGATTTTCTGAAATGAAAATCAGAGAGGTGTAATTCAAATATTTGTTTTAATTTATGAATACATCTGAATGATCTTTTACATTTCTTGTGTACGCATATTTATGAATGCATCTGAATGATCTTTTACATTTCTTGTGTACACATATTTATGAACACATCTGAATGATTTTTTACATTTCTTGTGTACACATATTTATGAATACATCTGAATGATCTTTTACATTTCTTGTGTACACATATTTATGAACACATCTGAATGATCTTTTACATTTCTTGTGTACACATATTTATGAATACATCTGAATGATCTTTTACATTTCTTGTATACACATTTTTTTATAAACAAAAATAGATATCTTATTTATTGAATTATTACTTTCTCAAAAATAAAAACCTGTAAAGGGCACACGAAAAACTAATATTGAGATTCCTTACATTTTACGCTCTGTGTACTTAAGCATTGAAAATACTTCAATCGTTATTTTAAATGATCGAAAATTAAATATTACTTGCCAAATGACTATGAATCAATTTTTAAAGAAATATGATGAGAAACCGAAAGAGATTTTAGAATATATAGGATAAATTGAGTAAAAAAAGCAATCAAGAATTAACGAGAAATATCGCAGAAATTTATTGCCAATTTGTATGAATTTATGTAAAACTTTTTTAAGGGTTCGTGATCTTTCTTATTTTTTATTCCATCGTTTACCATTCACATTAAAAATATGTAATTTCAATATTACAGATAACTCATAAGCAAATGTGTTCCTTGTTCTAGTCCATCTAATGGTTGGTGAAGTTACCGTTTCACCCAAAATAGTTTTTTAATTATAAAATTTATTTAAAAAAAATATAGGGTTAAACTAAAATTACTATATTTCTTCCAACGGGTTTTGCTAGGTTTGAATGTGTTAGTGATTCAACACCTCTGTTGAATGCTTTATATGTTATTCTTTGATGTATTCACAATACTTCAGCAAACAATAACACTTTCAGCGGCCGAAGGAGATTGTTCCGAGGAGCGTCGCTGAATACCAATTCATGAAAGTTTCAAAAGGTTTATGAGAAGAAAAACTTTTTATTGCGTTTTCTGAAGAGACTTTTTGCTTATTCTCTCTAGCGGTGCACGTGAAAAGGATATAGCGGGTTTTGCAAACGAATCGCTTAAAAGTCTTTGAAAACAAACAACTATAATGGTTGCAACCAACAATACATTTCATTATAATTTTCACCGTTTGGTTTTATTCATAATTCAAAACCAACTTAACTGTAATGTTGCGTTTGAGGTTCTATTTTAATTATAATAAATTGTCGCCTTAAAAATTAGAAAAGGGTGATAGAACTAAAAGTTTGGGGACATGAATACAACTGTTCCAGCCATGCCGGTGAGGCACTTCTTAACTTAGATCATATGGAGGATTTGTTTTTTTCTTGAATCTTAAAAAGACGTTTGCTTCACTTTTCGGTGTCATATTATATTTTTTTGATAACATTTTAAAAAACTTTTATTTTTTATCATCAGTCTGTCTTCCTCATCAGGTGAAGTTGAACCTGACCTGACGAGAAAGACAAAGGTCTGTGAAACCGATAGTGAACTCAAATAAAATAGTGGTGAATACAAAATTTAAAAAAGGGGTTTAATTAAAAAAATCATACGGATGAATCTTAATTGCCTACGCGCTCACGAGGGTAGATCAAAAAACAATCTCCTTTGATGGAAAATTGGTGCAAAGGACTCATGTGAGTTATTATGATGGGGATTTTACTGTTGCTGGTCCCGTAGCGAGTAATGGTCTACCTTTAAGTGTTAGATATAAGGGTGGAGTATGTAGCTTATGTAATCACTTCTTTCGGGGGACATCCGTTTTGGGGAGGCTTTGTCAAAATGTATCATTTTATATGAATACCACACACATACACTCCATTCCACCTAAAGTCAACTGTATTTTTATAATATATTGGAAGATCTACAAACGTGTTTTCGTAGTTCATCATTCCTTGTTTGTTACCAAATATGTTTTTCAAAAACACACAGTTGCGGAGAAGTACCCTATCTTATGACCGCAGTGACCACCTTCCTATCCTAACATTCAACCTATTTTTTGTAATATTTTTAATCTGTAACAATGGGTTTGACTCTCGAGCTAGAGCACCCCTGAGTCAAGACTGTTATCTAAATAGGACTATATACGAGTAAATTGACCTTTTTTATATTGTTATTGATTCCTTGGTACGACAAAAAAAAATTAACCAGTTTGATGGTTTCACAGTGAAATCCTTTTAAGATATTTTTGTTGGTAAATAAAGACAACGTCAAGATTCTGCCTCCACTCAAATTCTAGGTAAATTGTCTGCAAAGTTGGATTCAAGGACCACAAGTATATCTAAAAGCGTTTTTTCGATTCAGTTTTCCAATACATTTCTTTAAATTATAACCAATATTTTTTTTGCATTTTGTCTTCATGTATCTTTTTTGCAAAATATATTCATTTTAAGGTTTTTTAATAAACGTTTACTTAAAATATAAATATTTTTATAATTTACGTTTTATCTCAGTTTAAATCCTTTTAAATAATCAAAATGTTATTAAAGAAGGTGAGTTTTTAATTAACATATTTTTTGAGAACAGAACAGTTCAGTTTAATTTGATATACAAGTGCAAAAAATACCCTGGCCATAATCTATTTTTACTTGTCTTGAAGGAAATAAAATGTTAATACCGAATGTTACCATAAAGCAGACATTTTATAGGCGGAATATTCATTAAATCTATATTAATATTACAAATATAAAAATACTTTGTAAATTAGATCTTCATGGAGTATATTGCCATGCAAAGTATAGACTATTGTAGTTTTTGCAGCTTGATGGAAGAGCGTTATTATTTTATGAATACAAATTAATCGTTATGAAAAATTCGTTTTTAAAAAAGCAATTCATTTTATTTTTGTGACATTTACAAGCTCGCAAGCAACTTTTTTTTTCAAGCGTGTAGATTTAAATATAGTTTTAACCCAATTTATTTTAAAAGTGGTAAATTAAATGTGAAACACATGTGAATTCTGATAATACATTTGTGGTGTACTCGTACATATATAACACTTCCGTTGCACTCGTATACTGTACATAATCTGAAGGGTTCATTATCATAATCGTTCAAACAAACAGAACTGTTTTAAATATGTCTCAAGTGAAAATCAGGCTGAATTGTTCCAACGGGAATCGTACTCACAGACTGAAGACTGGTGTCTTGACAATTAAATATTAATTTGAAATTCACGTCAATTTGAACTCCGATTTTTGTATGAGCTGACAAAAAATAAAATCAAAGCTATTTAAAGACTGCAAAATCTTCCCAGATTACATTGACATTTTCAGTGTGAAGATTTAATTAAAGCAATCATAATAATACAAGTATTAGGTTATATCCATAAAAGTTGTATTCAGTTTCTGTAAAGCCTTTACGCCATTACCGCTTTAACCATTGAAGGGTGTGAAAGTGCTTTAATTAAGCAAAGAAGAAAGTTTCCTCTGAAAGTTGTGATCACCTCGGCAAAAAGAAGGTGGCTCCTTGGCATTAATGAAACTCTTTATGGCACTCGGTGGACGCATTATTCCACTGAAAATTCATCTTATCAGTTGAGATAATTCTTTTCATAAAATATACACACGCAAGCGAAACCACCTTAAAGGTGTTTTCTAAATGAATTTTCTTACATATCCCAGTAATTTTGTAAATAAAATACATTATCACTGTACTTTCCGGTTAAAACA
Organism: Odontocerum albicorne; assembly: GCA_949825065.1. Lineage (NCBI taxonomy): Eukaryota > Metazoa > Arthropoda > Insecta > Trichoptera > Odontoceridae > Odontocerum > Odontocerum albicorne. The sequence goes on along the minus strand of OX463842.1, from coordinate 26,807,464 downwards.
CGTTTGGTTAAGTTTTTTTATCAATTTTTTCATAAGATTTCTTTGTCAATTTATTTTAAAATGTTAGTAAGCGAATGGAAACACATACATTTCAATTTTATTGAAGCTGTTCTTATGGTGTCATGATAAAAAGGTTTGTCCGGTAAAATTACTTACACATACTGGACTTATGCACGTACCATTGCCTGTCCACATGTTATTCCAACACGTGCAATGAAAACCTTCAGAAGAACGAAGAGGTTTCAGAAAATAATGGAAGAATAAAATGCAAAATTTCGACTGAGAAAAGTGGTAGAAACAGAAGAGAATGTATGACGAGATGTATGAGTGTTGATGTGACAAAGTCTGTTTGTGTAGATAGAAAGGTATTTTTAAAAACATCTGTCTTCTCTCCCTACCTCAAAAGGGATAGAATGTGATGGTATGCTCGTGTGTATATGTGTTATAGTTTTTGCAGTGAAGATTTTATTTTTAAATGGTTATTAATTTTATTTTTAAATACTTATTATTATATTTCAACATAATATTTTGGCAAGTAAACGACAACTTTGATAAATAATTCACAAGGTGGCATTATAATAATAAAATGATTAATGAATACACCATCAACAATAATTCATTTGTATTCTGAACAAGTCCAGAAGAGTTGATAAATAGCCATTAAGAGCGGCAATGTATTCAACATGGACATTAGCAGCATCTGTGTCTGAACATTCAGAACATTCTGTCTTGTTGCTATCGGTGAGCGCAGGGCTAGCTCCCAAATACGAGTAGTTGTACAAAGCGCCAACTATGATTACCCATTTATTTCGAAAAATAGTAAATATTACAGTTGAAATCAGCGTTGATAAATGTATGTTAAAATTTGAACTATTTATATGAACGGCTTCTCTTTTTATGAATATCTTTCAATTTCTCGTTAGTTATTTACCTGTTTATTTTTTTTTTCATGCCAACTAAAAAACACTTTGAAAAGAGGTAGATATATTCTAAATAATTAAGATATTCCATTTTAAGTTATTTTTTTATGTAATATACGACACAACATATGACAAGTTTATACAAATACTTAAAATGATTGACAAAAATCTAAAACATTAACTTAAAATCAGTTGTAATAATAAAAAACTAATTTAAAAGAAATTGAATCCAATTATTTAATATTAATATGTATATTTGAATTCAATATACGCGTATGTAAGAATATTACAAAATATTAGCAAATTCAGCCAAGTAGACAGCCAAGGAACAACGCTTACATAGAACAAGAATAATTTAATTTTTCGATTTTTTTATGGATAGATCTTAAAATGTTAACAATAATATGGGCTTACTTGTAGTACGAGATACAAGTTTCTTTGCATAATCGAAACATTCCACATGTTTGTCAGGGTTACTCAACTCCAGAGGCAAAGTATTGTTCTTATATGTTTTGTTTACATTAAGTTATTTATATTAGTAAAAGAAAGCAGAAAGTTAGTAATTACTTCTAAATATTATTATGATATTCTGGCGAATACTATATAAACTTATATTAAAAATATCTAAATTGTTACAAAACTCATTTCCAAGTCTTTGCATTTGAATTATAGAGGAGTTAATTTTATTATTAGTCTAGCAATTTTCGATACAAAAGGGTTGGTTCTGTCTTGTGGATCTAGTGAAAATACGAAATGAAGTGATTGCAAGTAAGTGAGGCGCATCGATTACTGGGTTAATGATTTTGTATAAAATAGTACTACATATCGGATATATTTCTTCTGTCACAAAGTATTGTTTACTTTTATAAAAATAGCTCGGACTTTAAGGAAATTGTTCAAATGCTTTGCTTCTAAGTAAAAGGTAATAATTTTAAGGTGTTATATGTTCGCAACTAGTTTCACAACGATGTTTTCAGTTGCTGTTGATCCCCCGCTCTATGAAAATTTTCCAGCAAATTTCTTATTAGATTTATGTCTATCGCTATCGTCAAAAGACTTGCTGCTCACTTCTGAATATCACTTATACAGTGAAACTAGGTTGATTTCCTTGAACTTTTTAAGAGGGTATTTTTTAATGGCATTGTCAGTTAATTGTTGGTTTATCGTTTATATAAAAAAAACTTAACTCATTGCCACAAATATAAATTTTATTATTATTTTATTGAAAAAAAATCAGAGTTATATATGTTACATGGTAGTTTGAAACGAAAAATAAATGCAATATAACTATGAAAACGTAACGATGAAAAATCGAAGATAGTTGAGGGATTCTGCTATATGAGTAGTATTTTCTCAGATTATAGAATACTCAAGAGGGATATCGAACAGCGTGTAGCGATGTGAAAGAATGCCAATGGAATACTAAAACACACCCTCGAACCAAACAGTATCAATATAGTATATGCTAAGATGGTAGTTCACAACAGTATTAAAGTACCAACTTTGATTTGTGGGAGGGAAACGTTGATATGGTAAAATATTGAATGGAGCCTAATAAACACTGTAGAAATGCGTGTACTAAGAAGAATACATATAAGGGCTTCAATGTATGACAGAATAAGAAATGCAGTGATTTGGGATGAATGTGAACTTAAGATTGATGTGTTGAGTAAGATGGAGAAGAGCTCTGGGAGATGGTTTGGGCGTGTAGAATGAATGAATGAAAAAGGCTAACAAAACAAATATATAGTGCACATGTGAGTGGAAGGCGGGCTAGAGGAAGATCATGAACCATATGATTGCGAAGTGAACGATATTTTGAAAGAAGGAAGTCAAAGAAATTGTAGGAGTTTGATACTGACTCCTCATATCAAAAGAGGAGTTTAATTTAGTATGTTTGAATTATTTTATTCGAAGACTAATATATTGTGATGAATTGTGGATGTTATCAAGAAAAGAAAATGTAAACAAAAAAACACATTAATTATACAATGGAAAAAATATAAACAAGTATACAATTTCATAGAAGAAATTTAAAGACAAGTTCCAAATTATTTTATGTAGGGTTAATCTACTTAAAAAGGCTGTTACAGTCTAAATTTTGGACTACTAATGCAACGGGGCAGACAGTGACCACGTCTTCAGCTTCATTGGCCTGGCAGACTAGAAAACTTCACGTTGGGGCGGTTCCATTCCATTCAGCATCGCGACTGCGAACTCCAGGATGACGATGTAGGCCACCCAGTATACCAAAGAGATTAGCAGATGTCCCAACATCTTGAGGTTGAATCGCAGCGAGTGAGAGACGCTCGTCCCTAACGCATGTACTCGGTCAAATGTGCGAAGGCTTTGAGTATGTCCTAAAATCCCCCTTTATCCCCTCCACCGATTGGTGGGAACCAAGTCAGACCCTTTGTATCTCCACTCAAAATGATTGGAGATACAAAGGGTCTGACTTGAAACATTTTCTAGGAAATTGTTTGCAGTTTCGAGCTGAAGCCGTAAAACCTTTTTTTACAATGAAATATTTAAAACAGTTAAATGGGGCGGAGGAATTATTCTTGAAAAGATTCTTCGTAAAACAGAAAAGACATACGAATACCTTATCTGATGAATAAAAACTAAATACCGCAAGATTTTTAAATTGAACGCGAATATAAAAACATCCAGTTTTGAGGCACAATAAAGGTCGACACAAGTTATATGAGCATGTATACGGATGTATAAGAGAAGCAAGATGTGTGAAGAGATCGGAAAATGTGGCACTTTATCGTCTCTACTAGCACGCCAGGGAAATGGCGTGATGGTGTATATGCATGAATAAAAATAATTAGAAACAAAACAAAAATAGCTTTCTTAAAATTTAAAACCGTTCAGTTTCATCTTACGGGTATATTTAACTATTTTCTATGAACTTTGAAAGATAAATTATAATTAAAAGTTAGAGAATTGTGCTAGTGTTACATTGTCTTACGAGAGTAAGATATTTCACGAGGCGGTCCCTGCCCTTAACGGCCGCCCTGGCTAAGTAGCGGCTGCTGGGAACTTAATAAAAGCAACAATTTGTACATGCTAACTATTGTGTGAACACTGTGAACATTCCGCGCTCGGCTGGAGCGATCAACATTCTTTGTTTGTGCGGTCAATAAAGAAATTGTGTACATTTTTCATTCTTTATTCTCAACCGCATTTATATCCACAGATTTAATAAATGTGTGAAAATGTATCACCTTGGTAATGGAAAATTGTATTCACTGGTTGATTAAAAATGTCGGAAATTAAATTATTAAGTTAAAATAATAATTGTAATAAATTTTTTTTTTATTTCAAGAGTAGTAAAATACTAACAGTGAAGTCTCTTGATTGAAAAATTCCGGTTTTTAACGCCTATAAATATTGTTACATTACATTTTTTATCATCTAAATATAATATATTGACTTAACTAGTGAATTGGTGCCTTTATGGTCCACTAATATCAAAACCTCATACTATTGGAGCTAATGCTTTCTCAAAACTAATGACCTCAAAACATATATTTGGCAACTGTCGCTGTTACTTGTCATGTCATTCTAAGATATTGCGTAAAATACCAATATGTGATACAAACTGTAAGTCTTCAAACAAGTTGTTAAACATTTGCAAAAATTTCAATGACAATATGCGAAGTATATTTTACATACATTATGTACGTGACCTGTAAATATTTTGAGAAATATCGAAACTATTCAAAAAGTTTTCATAGCAAAACATGTTTATAAAAAAAATGATTTATCTACAAGGCCAGGGAAATCACTGCTAAAATATTGTGTCGCTAGAATACCAATATTTTATCGAATTTCGTGAACAAAAGTATTTTTTACTTAAAAAATCAGATCTATTTATAGGTATTTAATATGTTTATACAGATAATTCCACTACAAGAGATTAAGATTGAAAATGTATAATGTATTAGTTGAGAAATGTAATATATTTTATTAAAACATGTTATTATTGTACATTAATTCGATTTGCAATTATTCGTGTTCATTTTCCATTACCAATTCGTTTTTAAAGATTGTATAATAAAGCAGTAGGGAACTAAATTCCAACATAATATAATGTATGGTATGCTGCTATTGACCGCAACAAACAATAACTGCGTAAAATAAAAAGTCAAACTTGTTTTCATCGATTTAATATAAAAAAAATCAAATGTTGAACATATAAAATTAAGAGTTGAATTTGTACATTTTGTTTAAACTAGTGGAAAATAATTAAAATAGGACCAATCGCTTTTTTATAGTTACAAATTATTCGATAAAACATGCTTGTCATCTATTTTATGGATGGAAAACGCGTTTGTATATTGATTTAATGTGTACATGCTGTTGCATTCCAGCAAGCATAAAGTCTTCATCAGTCCAATCCCAAGTTCAAGTAGCAAGATCCGAAATTGAATCTACCAGGGATCGGTTCTTTGTAGTCGACTTGCTTAGCGTGAATGCTAAGTCTTAGACCGTGAATGCTAAGTCTTAGACATTAGACCATGCAAGTGTAAAAACGTTGTGTAAAACAATTGAGACGAACGAGCAGTGTCAATCATACATAATAAAGTTTTAGCAGTTCTGAAGCTTATTCAAAACAATATAACGGTACCCGTTTAATTGTTTACTTGTGTAGAAAAGTTCAAAGATTTCTTTTTTGAGTATTCATTATGTTTTAGGAATCACTACCGCATTTCAAACATTTAAAAATCTAACAATTTCCAGGATTCCAGTCCATGGGTCACCTTAAATGAGAGATCGATTCTAATAATTAAGCTTTTATAGGATTAATATCACAAAAAAGTCACAGATAACAAGATTTATCAACCTGTGTATATTTTGTACAAATAAAAGTTTTCAATACAATCTCAAAAAGCCATGAATCAATCCACTTTATGTCTGCTTAAAAATAAAAAGTGGATTCAACGTTTTTTACGTTTTTTGTCCTTAATAAATTATCAAGAATCTAAAACTTTTAAAATGATAAAAACCAGTATAACCTCAAAATCTGTCATTTTTGCATGAATCCATCGTATGGAAATGTTGAAAAAAAAACGTACACTGCAACAATTTATGTTTTTGAGATCGTAACTAAATATGCACACGCACAACTTTTCATTAGATGATATAAAAAAAATAAGTAGTAACACTACACGAGAGTAAAATAAACGCGTATAAAAGAGAATATACAAAAGAAACAACACTACACAGAAATAACAAAGATGTTTACAAGCAAAGAGGTTTCCTCTATACATTCCTGCTCTCAAACCAGGGAAGATCAAAGAGAAAAGATGCGACACGGCGTAGCGCGGCGGCGAGCATATCATGGGAATTTTATTAGCATAACTTGAAAGGAAGCTTGGAGGTAATGAATAGTCCCGAGGAGCTCGTGTAGTCCCCTTTTCCGTTCGTTAAGCTCCTTTCAACCAAGACGGGCCCGAATTGTGTTCAATGTTGCATTGATACTTCCCCCAGGGGCCTGAAATCTACATACTTGCTGTCCGTCACAATTTCTCTGCGTTCATTAATTTAAACCAAATATTGGTATTTCTACATTTAAAGCATCTTTTCATTTTTACTCAGAACGCTGTGCTAACAATCGTAAGATGTACGAGTACAACAGATAAATAATTTGATAGCCTTTTATCTCACCTCTCATACCAAGTCGTCGCAAATCCAACTTTGTTCGTAAAATAATTAATGCGTGTTCAAAAATAAGTGTTTATGACCAATAATTGTCGTTAAAGGGCAACAATAACATATAAGCTTTGAATTTTAGATTTAAATATGGATATATCGTGAATCTGAAAAAAATATCTTCGAGGAAAAATAATTATACTCCAATCTTCAAAATAAATTGATTTATTTTTACTAAAGTCACGTTTTATGTGAGAAATTATTTTAGTTATAGTTAACATTAAATTACTAAATGAACACAAATCGGATCCGAATAATTACAGAGTTTTTGATATTTATAATATTTTACCAATACTTATTTTAAACATAATTTTAATCTAATGAAAGTTTAAATTAAATTCACTAAAGCTTAATATGAAGATGTAAAATCTTAACTGAGATAAGTTTTTGTTGTAATACAAAATACGAGGCGTATCCAGAAAGTAAGTGTACTGAGTGAATCCAGAAAGTAAGTGTGCTCTCACGAGCGGGTGGATTTTATTTTCGACATGTTGGCTACACTTTCGTGTAGCCTGACCCTTCCCCTCCGCAACGAGACCGGTTCGAGGTCAGTACGTTGAGAAGTGTCGACGCGACAACACGTTTCGTGAAAAATGTCAATCCCATCTCCCGCCAAGCTGAATCGAGTGGAGGCCGGGCAAGAGTTTTTGAGGCGCTGCAAACTCCATGGAGATGAATTTCTCCGCTCCATCGTTACTGGAGATGAAACTTGGGTTGCACACTACACGCCTGAAACCAAAAGGCAGTCTCAACAGTGGCGTCACACCTCTTCACCCTCCGCCAAAAAGTTCAAAACCACAATTTCAGCCAAGAAAATTATGGCATCCGTGTTTTGGGACTGTCAAGGCATAATTTTAATTGAATATATGCCTCAAGGGGAGACCATCAACTCTGCAAGATATTGTGAGACCTTAAAAAAATTGCGGAGGGCGATTCAGAACAAGAGGAGAGGCATGCTGACAAAGGGAGTCTGCCTGTTGCACGACAATGCCAGACGGAACTGCTCGCCTCATTTAAATGGGATGTCCTGAACCATCCCGCGCATTCCCCTGACCTAGCACCTTCAGATTACTATCTCTTTACCTCCCTGAAGCTGCACATGGGTGGAAAAAGGTTTTCAACCGACGAGGAGGTAAAGGAAGAGGTGGAGAAGTGGACGGAGGGGTTGGCGGGAAACTACTTCGAGGAAGGCATCAAAAATTTGATACATCGCTTGATTGGAATGGCGACTATGTCGAAAAATAGCTTACATATGTACTACGGTAACCACGTAATTTTTTTGTTTAAATAAAAAAAATTGTAGCCTACAAAAATTCAGTACACTTACTTTCTGGATATGCCTCGTAATTTACAGGCAATGTTAAAAAATATGTTTATTTTACAATGGCAAAATTTCATTCAAAATATAGGGTAAAACGATTATTTTATTAAAAATGTCAAGTTTATATTAAAACAAAAATACGTCCATTTTCGTATGTGGTTTTGACATTTAGTTATTCTTTGACATTCTCGTTGATAGTTTTTCTAATTAGTTGCTTTGTGTTTAAATTTTCTTTTCTTTTTTCTACGTGAAAATAAATTTGTAAGCATTTAAATGGAAAGGTGGAATATTACAAAGCGTATTTTAGAGGCACCAACATAATAAAAAAATAATTTGAAACTTACGTAATCGACGCATTATTCAGTTCTCGATCCTATTTTGCGAAGAGAGTGCATGGGAAGACTCATGGTGACTGACATTGTCGTACGAGCAGGAGATTACCTATGTACTGGAGTGACCAGGTTAATAATTTTACGGGCCTGTCTTTGCCACATATTCTACGGGCAGCGAAATGCCGGCAGGACTGGAGAAGTATCTGTATGAAATACAGCAGTCTCAGTGTTGGATACGTCTTCTGCATTGAGATCGTCGTCATCGTTGCTGGACTATTCCAACGTCAATTCAGTCGGTAAGCGAAGCTGTGTCGTGTAGTTTTTTTCTTTTTCCCTTACGTTAGTTAACCGTTTTATACCACCAAACTTACCGGCCATACAACTATACTGGATTCGATGGCACAATAAAGTCAGACAATCGGAGCACTATTCTTATATTCTCGAATACTAGGCGGAAAAACCCCGCACGAAAGTCCACTGCGTTAGCACGCAAACATGCATATCAGCATTGACATTATAACATAGAAGAAAAAAAAACGATGTACTCACAATATTATCGTAAACGACTTTCTTTGATTTTTTTTATCGATTTCGAAACATTTTATTGCGAGTTTTGCCAGATATTTATCAATTTTGTGATCATTCTCACAAAGTGTTTAAAATTACGTAAATTATTTCGATAAAGACACATTATAAAACTGCATGTAATGGATACAAGATAGTTACAAATTAGGATAGTTGAAATTGGAAAAGTCGTTTTAAATAAAACAAAAACAGATTTATAAATCGAATAATCGACGTTTTAAATGGACGATCCAAAGAGTGAGAAATATATTTTGAGTTTTTTAATAGTTGAGCATGGTTTATAACGATAAAAATAACTCGAAATTATAATTTTTCGTTCGAGAATTCATTTTTAAGAAATGATTATAGCAAATATTCGCCTTCAGCGAGGACTCTATTACTCTGGATCGTCCTCATTGACAACCTCTTACAATTTTTCTGCACCAAAGTTGTGTGATCCAGGTTTACGCAGATGGTGAGCTGGTTCTGATCAAGGTCCACACCAGGGCCTCAATCGAGAGCCATTCAGCGAGTGGGGATCGAGGAACAGGCTAAATTTCGCTCCGCAAAAATCGTCAGATTACCTTTAAAGGGGTAATTTTCACACATTCCGACTATCTCGTTTTTAGAAACGAATATCTGTATCATTCAGGAAACCTTTTTCGGAATAACGATCGATAGTGGCCTAGGAAAGTTTTTCCACATAAGGTCGTCCCTTCTGAGTGCGGGGAAGATGTTTTTGACTGATGCGCGCTTGGCGAAGCCCATGTAGGGATACCGTTCCATTAGAACAAACTGTATTATAATGCAGTATTTTTTTAGCAATATGCACCCAGGTGTTGGGTCTACAATAGTTACGTTTCAGTTGGATAAAACGTGCTGATCGGCGAACAACGGTGGGCAATTGACTATTTCCAAGACATATAGTGCATGTTTGGTAGAAGCAATCTCAATATTAAAGGGGCTCGCTACATTTGATCGGAAGGTCTTGCGCCACGCCGCAGTTACCCTTCTCATTAAGAGTCAAACCGCGAGGATAGGTGACGACCGTATTCACTCCTTGCCAGAAATGACCCCTTGGCCGATCCTTAAAGTCTGCTTAGAGGCCGAGTTGTCAACTGGCCAACATCGATGGTCGTTATTCTCCGTGGGAAGACAGGCATTTAAATGTTTTCCTTGCATCAGGGTACTCTTGTATCCAATCAATCGGATTACCTAATTCTCTCCAGCCACGTGAGTTTAGTAGCACGTAGTCATTTCACCCTATTGTAATTTTCGCTTCATGTTACTGCGATGATAATCGAGTCAACATTTTCCAAGGGGATCTCCATTAAGTCTAACATCGAATCATCTCCGGACCGATAGGCTACTCCGATATAGGGTGTCAACGAATAGTGTTGCTGCATTCGAAGTTTTCTGTGAAAGTGTGGCAATTTGCTAGGATGGTTGAACAAGCTTCAAGCTTCTTTGTACTCGTTATTATGTTTACTGCGCAGCAAATCATTTTTATTTACTCATGACGGCGGCCACTAATTGCGTCATCGCTTTTCATTACAAGTTAGTAATTTAGAATGAAACATAAATATTTAAATACTGATTAGAATTTTATTTTTGTAAAACCAATATAAATTTGAGTATTATGTGTTTAACGCCTGTTCCGTTAAATATACTAAACTTATTTCAAATATTAACACTAATGAATTATTGAAAACGTGTAATAATTTATCAGTCGCGACAAGCTTTATACATATTTGCACACAGTTTCGCAATTCACCATACGCTAATTGATATGATACCTTCATCAGGCATTGGTTTATTGGCTGAGAGTCTCCTTAGGTATAAGGGTTAATTGTGAGGATGGCTTTGTAGGCGTTTATGTAAATTACTGTAATGAATTGGTTTACTGTAAGCCAGCGTTATCAAACTTTCTGAAGAGGGTCATAAAAACGTTCAAACTTATTGTAAACATTATTTTAACGGGTCATTCAACACTGTAACAGTTTATTTACAGCGCTTTATTGTCTAGATATTGCATTTTGTATTATATGCTATTGTGTTATTATCACACCGGGGTTGAAAACTAAACAAAAGTTCATTTTATTTGATCTGTTGACTTTACTGAACTTTTTTTCATTTAAATAGTTACCGTTTATAGGCTACGAGAAAATCTGATCCGTTTATCCTCTTCCACTTAAAAAGGTACCTTGAGTATCCTTTAGTCTTTCTTTCTACCAGAATCCTTATTATAAATAAATAAATAAATAAATATTAGGTTTATTGACAGCAACATAGTATGTACAAGATCACAACTGAATAACACTTCTAAAACACATAAATTGCAGACAATACATCAAACACAGAAGTTATCAAAAGGTCTGGGCTCATCTAATAGCATCCCCTCGGCCAAAATACACCCCACCAATATAGGGCGAACCCAGCCACGGGGACACCAGATGTTTTCCAGCCCACATCCTTAGACACGTAGAAACAGGAATATATACAAAAAAATAAACACAGAAAATAAATATAGTAGATGACAAAAATAAAAAAAAATAAAAAAATACATTCAAGAGAGAATACACCAAAAGGTCCGGGCTCATCCCACAAACATTCCCACGGCCGAGATACACCCCACCAATGTAGGGCGAGCCCGACCGCAAGGGCATCAGGGGGCTTCCATCCCACACCCCCGCATATCTAGATTAAAGAATAAATATAATAAAAAAGAAAAAAGAAAAACAAAAACGTATGGCAGAAAACAAAATAAAAAGTAAACCCACATATACCACCTCAGGTTAACTGTCAGCAAGAACGAGAAAAAAAAGAAGAGAAAAGCCTCAAAGGAGTCCAAATTTTACATAATGACAAATGGGAAGTAAGATAGTTGAGACAACATTGAAATAGTTAGGCAGTAATACATTGAAATAGATAAGCAGTTTTAAAAGAATTAATGAGGAAATGACGCACAAACACGTATGCACAATCCTCGATTCACCACCAGCGAAAAAAGAGAAAAGAAAGAAAATGAGAAAAGAAAAGCAAACAAGAGACCCCTTAACCACTGAGAAACCCATTAACCACTGAGAAACCCACTAACCACCCAGAAGATAACGCTTTAGAGCATCTCTATTATATAAAATTATCATATAAATCATCATTATCATCATCATCATCATTATCATATAAAATTCTAAAGATTTCCTGTCTTCAACATTTCTGAAAATAATCTTCAACATTTCTGAAATTCCTGTCTTCAACATTTCTGAAAATAATCTTCAACATTTCTGAAATTCCTGTCTTCAACATTTCTGAAAATAATAATAAAGAAAGCTAAAAATAATTTCTTTATTATTATTTTCAGAAATGTTGAAGACAGGAAGTGACAGTTTGTAAAATAAAGGAAAACCACTTTTCAAGTTAGTTCTACTTTTTACCAGTCTAAATAGATCAATATTTTTGTATCTCGAATAGTTATCAGAAACATAAAACCATATATTTTCCAACAATTTGATTAGATATTGCCTACATAAACATTTAAGAAGAGCCTCTCATACCCCACCTCACTCTTAGAAGATAGTATCTCTACACACCTAGAAGAAACGTTGTAAGATAGAGCCACGTATAAAAACTGCACTCACTTAAGTATGTTAGGCATATCTCAAAAAATATTTTGCACTTTCTTCACCATTTTGGAGTAACGAAGCTTTAACGGACTCCACACTGATGCTTCACATGGTAAGTTGCTACGTACCCGCGCACTTTAGAAGGATTTGAGAAATTCTCCCCCATAATCGACTTAAAAGCTCGCATCACAAACTCCAAAACCCTATTAGCAAACTAACACAGTTCTTCCATGCGAGGACCAAATGAGACTTCTGTTAAAATTAATATCCAAGTCTTTGATGCATTCAGCTGTAAGGATTGGAAGGTTGAGACTGTGGTCATTAAACTAAGTATTTCTCAATATCTGCAAACATTAAACAGATTTGGTAAGAAAACCACAGAAAACTTATCAAGGGAAGACGAACTAATAAAAAACCTTTGTAGATCTTCCGATATATGATAGTAATATATTCGGCTTTTGGTGTAGTGAAGTGTACCATATGTGGGTAGTGTTTTTAAACAATCATAGTTTTTGATAAGACCTCCCAAAAAGGGATGTCTTCAAGTGTTTTGTAAAACTGCACACGCTACCTACATCTTTAACACCAAAATACAGGCAAAAGCTGTATCGTAATACGGAAGACCAGCAACGGCAAAAGCTCGATATTAATACGGCGCCCTATTGGATCAATTCAGAACTATCAATTTATTAGACCTCTCTGAAGGAACATCTTATTTTATGAATACAATAAACTATGAAAACAACTTGTTTACTGATGAGTCAATATAAATATTGAACAGCCATGTACATATCACACATTTTTAACTCAATACTATTCAGTCATCTGACATATGCCATATTTTCTCCAAACAGAGACACGATAAATATGATTAGTTTGTACTTCACTTAATTTTTTTTCCAAATTATCCACAGCTTATTCCACTCAATTGTACGCCTTTTCAAGATTTACAAAAGCGCAGAGTAGTTTTTATTCTTACTCAAGCATTTTTTATTCAAGAGAAAATCTGAACTATTGTACATTCACGCTCTTCCAAAAAAGTACATTACATGTCTCATACTCTTTTGACCGTTATCTCATACACACGTTTATTCAACACTCTTCAATACAGTTTGCCTAACATATCACACTTAATAACATTTTCTACAGTCACAATAATTTTATAATTTTTGTCATTTATCCTATTTACAGCCCTAGCATTAGCAATTTATTTTCAAAACAATTTAATAATTAGTTTTGCATTCCAGCTCATCCTATCTGCATCTTCTCTTAAAAGTTAATCTTTATTTTTCACTCTTTTTTTAATTTCTTTAAGACATTTTGTAAATTCGTGCTTATTTTGAATCGTGTTTTCACAAGCAAATACCATATATGTTTTATTTTTTAAAACACTCTTTATAACATTTTTGTCCCACCACGCATTTCTTTTTACCATGATTATTCCTTAACAGATGAGCACTAAATTTTCCTCACACATTCCCATTCTTCTTCTATACTCATATTTTCACTTATAAAGTTCCTTTTTTTCTATAATTCTTCATTGAATCCCTCATAATTTCATACAATTTTGACATCTTGATCTCCCAGCCTTTAGTATAAATACAACATTGTTCATTTTCGAATGCTATAATATGTGTGCTGGTGTCTGATATGCGAGTTCAAAAACTTGTGACAAAGGGTTGTATGGTTTTTCTTTACCAGAGTACTATAGGACCTTCACGGTTTTCAGTCTCGAGGATGGTGACTGGAGAAGAAGAACAAGTGTTCAAATGAAAAAATTAAATAATGATTTGTATTTTCAACCCCTCACTGTACAATACGTACGGATCGTATTACCTGTTTATCAGTAAAGGAGTGCTCGACAGTATAAGTTAATATTATTACCCTCCATGAGTCGTATGCATAATGCCTACCCCAGGGCTAAAAGCTTTTAATTATGGTGGTTACGCATTATTAAGGTATTCAACCCTGCAAAAGCCCACGGCAAATTGCTATCTCTGTACACTTATCGGTGAATTGGAACACAGACTGTCAAACAAACTCATATATTTTTATTTATCTTCAAAAAACAAACACGTGAAAATTTATATGAAACGGAGTCATTTATTTGAAGTCAATAAAAGTTTTATCCAGCATTATATAATGTTTCACAATAAATTTTATTACAAAATGAGTTTTTTTTATATTTACGAGTACTATGATTTTGCGTATTCACTAATGTTCACTTTATTTTTCTCCTCATATTTTTTAAGGGAAATTAGAATTATGTCTTGAAATTTTATTTTGATTTAATAATGTCAATTAACCTTTTTTTCAATATTAGATATAATTACCTTCTTTGTATCTTCACACGGTCATATTAGATCTCCAATAATATCCAGCAAAACTCCATTATATAATACTAACTATCTATCGCACTTTTGGTCTGCTGCAAATAATATATAATGATGACTATAAAAAAAATCACACAAAAAAAACCTGTGAGAGTTTTTGCAATGAAATGTTTTTGAATTACGAATGAAAATTCGGCTTTGGGCCTTATTTTCAGTTCATAATAGAAAACAAAATTGGCATACGTGCCCAAACATCCAGCCATTGTTGAGGGATGCAAAAACGTGTTATGTAATTCATAATTTAAAAAAAAAATTGGTAGATTGTAACTATAGTCAAAGAACATACAAAATGAATTAATCTAATCATGTAACTAGAAACCAAAACCTTGGTAGTGTTGAAACAGGAGAACTCGGTCTGAGCATTTTGTATGCACGATCGTCCAAAAAAATCAACCTGACAAGAGAGGGAATCATTTTTGTCCGTTTGAAATAACAGCAAAACCAAAAACAATTAATACGCTATCACAAAGATTTTACTGGTTACGAGAAACATCTTATTTTGATGTAACACTTTTTGAAAATATTTTAAACTCAATAAAGTACAACTTAAAACCTTTATCTTTCTAAGCATCATCAAAAAAAGAATCCTTTAAACAGAATTTAGGAATCTGAATTTTGCAAATGATTTTAATATTTCTATAAAATAATACGCAATCCAGTCCAAGACTATGATCTCATTTTGGCAAAACAATTCCCGACAAATGGAATTGACATACAGAGAAGATGATCCCTTCGCTTAACCCCACTAAACCGTACCCAACACACAAAGGTCCAAATAATCTCCCTTTATCGTGGAATTAAAGAATAGACCTTTTGTAGTGCTTTTGAAGGCACAATAGGCCCAATCGTCCAAAATCCTGAGAAACATCCTTCTCTTCTGTGACTGTGCCATAAGAAGGTTTAATTAGCATCCTCTTTATATAATTGAGAAAGAGCCGAGTTTTGCTTAGGAAACTCATCAATGGACATTGAATTAAAGGTTTCTGAACCCTTAATTTAGTAGGGAATTGTGACAAAGCTTCGGTTTGCGGGCGAAATAATTTATGAAATTTAGTTGAATTGATGCTGACATAAATGTATTGATTTAAATAAAAATGTAGGAAAGACTGACATGGCAAACAATATTTAAAACATATCTTCAGAAACTAATGGACTCTTAAGAAATCTTTTTTTTTTCATTTTTAACACTGTTGTAAAAATACCCCTTAAATGACAAAAAAGATCTAAATATTTTAGGGAAGTATCAATGTTGAAATAAAATTATTCATATACTCGTACACTTAACCCTGGTAACGAAAATTGAGAGGTTTCCTTCAAAAAATATTTATCCAAAAGGCAAGGTTCGTCTAAAAAATTTATTATAAAAGTATACGGAAGGCTATTGTTAACTGTAGGACAGTGGATAGTTTTGTATTGTATTACACTTTATTTATATACAATACAACCTGGCGGACTTATTGTCATGTGGCAATATCTTCCAACCAACCAGAAAGATGTTCGAGGCATTAAGTAAGAACCCACACTGGACTCTTTTTTAAAAAGATCTGGGTTCTAACGGGAATTAAACCCACCATCTCCGGGCTGGAAGACAAGCGTCTTACCAACTAGACTATAGAGGTCGAGATAGTGTAGCTTTTCAAAGGAGAGGTTATGGATTAAAAAATCGTTTAATTGCATTGCCCATTAAAAGCGCTGTATTCGGTGCAATGTTCTCTTTATAATCAAAAATTTGTTTCACAGGATTTTTTAAATAATAATAAATGCTTATTGAAAAATTCCATATTACTGGTGTTTCATATGTTATTTATTTTTATTATCCATAATACAATATTAATGACGACTTCCGTGGCCTATTTATAGTAGATAAAATGTACGTCTTATTGGCACCAAGGGGTTGTGGATTCAATAACCATTGTAAATAATTTTTATTAAATAGTCTGGTATTCACTAAATTTCTCTTTAAAATTATTCTTTTTGGTAAGTGTCAACACTGTTTCTAGGTTTTAACTTATTTAATTGACTTTACGTAAATTAATACAACCACTCGATAAATCTTTATTAGTCATGACTCGAGATTAGCTCAGCGGTAAATGAAAATGAACAAGCCCTCTTTTTATCTCAGGATTCGATAGGTAAATTAATGGATATTCTCACGAAGCTGATACCAGGAAGGAAGATGATAATTATTAAAACACATGTAATAGATTGAATAAAAAGTTATTTATTTTTGGTATCGGATCAATAATCTCAACACAAGTAGATCGATTTCGAATAAGTAAATGGCTCAAATAACTCCCAAATTGGAGGTTAAGTTTAAATCACTTTTGGATCAGTCGCTCCAGGAGCGGCGATCGCACAAAACAAGGTAAAATTGGTAGTGAAATCAACAAAGAATTACAATAAAATAGATTCACAATACCTTAGAGACTATTACGACGTATTGGATGGCTGACGTGTCCATTTCTCCCCCAGTTCACGAAGTCCAGGGCAGAGTACTGGTGGCTTGAGGCATGTCGATGGTGTTGGCGATAAACTTTGGATCCAGAGGACGGTGGATATTCTCCAAGAAGAGCTTGACGGCAGCTGAGACCTTCCACGGATGGTCTCAGAGAAGGCAGGCGTATGACGCAACAGGCATCTGCGTGTTTGGCTCCGATAATAGGGAAGCCGAAGTAAAAATAGGTCAGATCCTGACGTAACAGAAGCAGCTTCTGGATAGGGGAGAATTCCTGGTAGGGAATCTCACCTTAACTGAATTTAGAGCTATTTGAATGTAGGCTCAAGATTAATTATTAAATAAAAGAATTACAATGTGAAACAAACGGGCGTGAACCATATAGCTACTAGTTCGAGCCCGGGAATGACGCTGCGATGCGCGAGCACCCCCTTTATACCCAATTTTTGTGGATGGGATAGGGAACGGTAACGAGAACACGTGCCAATGTCGGCGTTGGGGTAAAACTTCACAACGATTGTCGTCGAAAAAGCCGCCTCTATTCAATAATAATTATTTATTTTTTCGATTTGACCATGAAACATTACTTCAAGAATAACACAGAATTTTGTGAATATTACCGACCTTGCACTAATGAATGGTCGAAATTATCGAGAATAAAAACTCTCCTAATTTGCAGGCCGGTCACTATCTCGACATGGCGCCCGATAAACTTTGCGGAAATTCTATAGCCATTTTGAATTTAGTTAAATTAAAAAAATACTCCTCACATTAGAAGAGTTCGCCTCATGGCAATAAGCCAACCCCATTGTATTGTATACAGTGAAAATGTAATACAGTACAATACTTTATATGGATCTGAATGTCGTTTGAATAGAAAGACGAACTAAAGAGTACGATTCCGTCTTAAATACTATCACTTTTTGAATAAAAGTAGCACTTAAGATTTATCAAAGTCAATATAATTAATTTTGGGGGAAATAAATACTACGTGTTAATAAGTCTGTGAAAATATATTTGAGATAATGCGGAAATAAGCTGTTCAAAATGAACAACGGTTTAAGAATAAATGTAGATATATGGATAAACATAATTCTGAAGTGACACACATGGTGATTAAAAAGATCACTTAGAAGAATCCCACAGACATTGGAAAACCATATGAGACATATTGGAAAAAAACTGGATGTGGGTACATGAAAGAAAAAAAAAAAAACATTTGGGGTAAGCCTGCGTCCTGAATATCGTCATCATTTTTTCTTCATTGTCTTACGAGGTGAGGTGTCTTGTTGGCTTTACTGAAACTGTTTTCCTTAACTAAGTTTGGTTTTATATTTTTTTCTGAAACTCCTTGAAGTAAGCTCTTTGCATGTTTTCGTAAAGCTGTTTAAATATAAAATAATATGAGAATCTTCTTTGTCTTTAAGAAGCGCTGCATTCAGTGCAATGTTCTTTTTATAGTTAAAATAATGACGTTTTTTAAATAATAGTTAAAATGAAATTAACATTTTCACTATTTTTTAATAGCGTTAGTATTTTTCATACTATTTATTTTCATTATTCGTAACAGAATATTTGGATGATATTCGTTCTCTAGTTGGTGAGACATCTATCTTCCAGCATACTCGTAAGAGTTGAAAGAGTTTTTCTTTTAAAAAGTTCCAGTCTGATTTCTATGTAAAGCCTTTTTAATATTTTCCTGATTAGTTGTAAGAATTTGTCACATGGCTAAATGAATGTCGATAGCCGTAACGAGTATAATAGAAGGTTCAATACGAAATGAGTGATCAGGGTATCCGACGTTGGTGCCACCGGAGAAGACTAAGTAAACCCAAGTTGTGATAGGCATATCCTGTTACATAAAGAGTATGAAGCTTCAATACATGCAGCTTGTTCGTGTCTTTTTTACTATTACGTTTCCGATAACTAGCAACAGTTCCACGCCATTGGGCTCTGTTTGCTGCTGTTTGCTCTCAGTTGTGTTGAACATTAGTGTTTTTAAGTGTCTCATGCGGTACGTATTTATAACTCTTGCGCTGACCACCACGTCTCCTTCCATTCCTCAGCTCGCCAAAGAGGTAATTTTTTTAGAGCCTGTATTCAAGCATATAAACCACGTGTCCAGACCAACGCAGGCGTGCACGTAACACCAGAATATCGATGCCACAGCAGTTCGCTCTTCTCAATCTTCATTATTTGGTACTCTATGATACCATTGAATCTTCATGTTTAGCCTGACATGCCTCTGTTGATATTTTTCGAGTTCCTTAATCTGTAGAAACCCATGATTTACATCCGTACATTAAATATGGTATGATGAACTGTATACAACATATGTGTCATAAAACACAATACCATATATGTAACTAAGTAACCATTGAACAGAAAAGCGCATTAAATAATATGATTTCATCTTAAATACACAAGAGTACCACGTTCATTACTCAACAAACTTAAACCACGTTTAGTTTATAACAATATTATGAATTTTTAATGACTTGCCACAGTAATAATCGAGAAAAATAATCGACTCCATTAAAACACGTTTTTGCACCACTGATTTGCAGAATTCCAAACCAGGTACCTCTATAAAATACGCAATTAATATAAAAGAATAAGACGAATAATAGGCGAAAAATCATTAAATTATATTCTAATTTATTGTAATACCCCTCCCCTATATAACGCAGGATAATTAATCACAATGAAGGGGTATAATGTTCAATTAAGCCTTATGGTAAGGACTTGAGTAGCGGGCATAAAACTCGGATATTCTATTCACAAACATTTCTAAGCTATTCATATATATAATATGATCAAAATTTATACTTCAAATTATACAACTTATGTTATATTTCAAAGTCTTATTACTACGAGATATTAAACTTAACTAACTAAATAATAGAAGTCATGTTAACATACTAACACTAAATAAGGGTCATATATATTATATTTTTAATGAACTAAAACCTTAACTCGTCTCTTTGAATTTGATGTGAACATTTATTCATAAAAATTTAATATATTTTGCAACTAATCATTTCGTAAAAATAGTTCCAAAAAACGTTGAATTCAAATTAACAGTCGAAAACGAGGTTACTTATTTTCTCTTATTATAATTTTGTATGACTATTAGTTGAAGTCATTTTTAATATTACTGAGTATAGAGTTTCAATTTTCCTATACCCTAGATATTTCGAAAACCTAACCACCTCTTTACCTAAGTGAAATATTGACAATGGATATCTTACGAGTATGTAGAGTACAATTACGTAAAAATTAAAAATAAAACTAGTTTTCAATATAATAAACATTTTCGTCAACTTTTATCCGCAGTGCACTAAACGAACATTTTGATGTTTC
The DNA here is from genome assembly GCA_949825065.1 of Odontocerum albicorne. Classification (NCBI taxonomy): domain Eukaryota; kingdom Metazoa; phylum Arthropoda; class Insecta; order Trichoptera; family Odontoceridae; genus Odontocerum; species Odontocerum albicorne. The sequence goes on along the minus strand of OX463842.1, from coordinate 26,786,772 downwards.
TCTTTAACAAAATAAACCCAAAAGAATTCATCAATAAGTATTGTGATTTTGATATAGAAGGTTTGATATCCAAATTGATAGAACAAATTTAATCATTGAGAAATTTCAAATGTGTTTTGCCTTTAATTTTTAAAGGGGGCTTGAATTAAACCAAGTTGGTGTTTAAGCACTGACCAGATCCAATTACTGCTTTTTTCCAATTCCCCCTAAATATGTTTTGAATCGTCTGATTCGATATGTGCGTTTAATTGTTCGACACCGGATTAATTGCATGCTTTCTAGGCCTATGCGACAACCGTTGAATTTTCACGTACAGTAGTAGTGTAAACACATACGATGACGAACTATGAGTTATATGCCTACTCCAGTGGTTCTTAAATCCGGAGGTTTGATTATTGAGGCCGAAGATAATGTTGTCTACCGACCACACTCCTCAATATGCCATCAATACTCGTATCAAGTTTGATGTATTGAAAGGCACCATATCAATGAATGAATTTGTTTTTTAACGTTTTATCACATATTATAAAATTTATATTTTATATGTGACATTACACATAGGCGACGTCCGTAGCTTGGATGATTAAAGATTTTTTCCACACATGCGTTTCAAATTTCAAATCTGATAGGTTATAGAGTAGGTATAAAGACTAGCATGGAAGCGAATATACCAGGGGATCGAACTTGAGATACTCGGCTGCTTGTAAGCATGCTTTGCGCTAAGCCGCACTGTTCTAGTTCTTATGTCATTAATCGGATATATATTTTATTTTAATGTAAATACAGTAAAAAAAATAAACAAATGTCTGTCTAGCTTTTATACTGAAAGCAACAATAATTTCCTAAAAACTATTATCTTCCATTTGGATGTATTGAGCCAACCTAATGGCTCCATCAAATTATTTGACCGTCCAATTACTCAGCGACCGTGCGAGCTTTAATAGTGAACTTGATAGTTTTAATCTTCCCCTTTCACCCCTTTGCAATTTCAACGACGACAATTCGGATCAATCCGCAAAACAAGTTTTGTGGTTTTGTAACCAAGACGGGGAGAGTTGCGAAACTAGTCAGTAGGACGATATAAGCTTACATTACCCACTGACACTCATAACATATACATTGAATATTTTAACAATACTTGGAAGTATTCGTATATGTGTATGTGCAGAAAGTAACCTTGTTTTGTGACATTTAGGTAAATTAAAGACTCGCTAGATCAGTCTAATATGTATGACATTTTTGAGACCCAAGTTTATCAATAAAAATAAGAATTATTATAGGACAATTTATATAGCGCCGTTGAGAGAGTCGACGTTTCTCATGGGCGCTCTAATTTGGGATTCAAACCCACTATTATTGACACATTAAATCAAATATTAAAAAAAAATATATGTTGAGTATAAAAATAGAAAGGCGGAGGCTGCGATCATTAGATAATGTATTTCATCATATTTAGGAAAATATATTTGGTAAGAAAACCACAGAAAACTTACCACGGGAAGACGAACTACAAAGAAACCTTTGTAGATCTTCCGATAAGTGGTAGTACCATATTCGGATTGAGGTTGTGTAGTATAGTGTATCATATGTGTGTAGTATTCATATACGATCACATTTTTTTATTAACCTCCCAAAAAGGATTGTTTTCAAATGCTTTCAAAAGCTGCACTAGGTACCCACATCTGTAACACTTAGAGACAGACCATACAACGGCAAAGGACCAACAGTAAAAGCCCTTACATAATACTTCGCCCTATTGGATCGATTCGGAACAATAAATTTATTTGATGAAAACATAATTGTCCTCAAAATTCAACTCATCTCCAAAGGAACATCTTTGAGATACAGATTTAAAAGATATAATCGAAAAATTTCATTGAAAAACTTGAAGACAATGTTTGAAATCGATAAATAAACTTACATACATGTAAGTTTACTTATTTATTTCAAACGTGTGCATTTTGTTTTAATATCATCTAAACGTGTGCATTTTGTTTTAATATCATCTAAACGTGTGCATTTTGTTTTAATATCGTCCAAAACTGATGTTTATTCATTCAATATCCTAAATTATCTGAAAAACATGTTAAGTAGGGTTTGTATTTTTTACCATTTAAATTTTAATTTAATCATAATACTCTGAAACTGAGCATATGAATAAAAATTGAGGTTTGACAAAAATAGATGATAATATTGTTTCAAAGTTCTCGGAATTTACGTCACTTTATATAATACTTTTAGTATACTATACAATACTAATACGTCACTTAAAATTATACATTCACTATACATTTAATATGAAAATGTAAAATTGAATTACGGACTTGTACTTTTTTTAAATGGTGATATTCGTAGCCTAATTGATAAGACGTGTGTTTTTCAGCCGGAGCTGCGAATTCCCTTCAGTACTCAATTTTTCCTTCAGTACCGAATTGCCTTCAGTACTCAATTTTTTTCGAAAAAGAGTTTCAGTCTTGTTTTTATTTAAAACTAACTTACCACCACCGTACCGTGTTGGCGGCAAGAGATTGGCATATGGTTATATACTCGCCAGGTTTTACTGTATACAATGAACGTTAAACATTCTTTGCTTGTGCATACAATAGATCATTAAAAGCCCTGTTGAAGATTATATGAGTGTGTTTTTTTGTTAAAATATAAATAAAATATTGTTTAAATATAATGTATTATTCATGCTTAACAAGTGTGCAAAAATTCAAATTACAGTGTTGAACAATGTATGCTATATGAAAACACGAGTTACGCTGGAAGCAACTTGTTTTGCCTGTATCTTCTTATAATGTTATCACATTTCAAAACATATTGTATTCATGGATATGTTTCGTCGCTTTTATTTCATCCTACAAAAAAAAATACTTCAAATTAAATATTATAATACTAAGCGAAATTATGATTAAAACAAATCAATTAAACTTATACAAATTAACATTCCTTTTACTGGCAAAAACTGCAATCTGAAAATTTCATCGAAGAATACGCAAGTGCACAAAAATAATTGTTCTAATTGATAAATTTTAATTTGATATGGCTAGTTAGAGGTGATCATTGTTATTTCCTATTTAATTTATTACCATGGTGTTGCTCACGGTTTTTTAATAAGTCTTATTCGTCCTATATTTATAAAGTAGGGCTTATTAATTATCAGAGTTCTCTAAAGGCGAAATACAAAATATTATTATGTGTTATATATTATGATAACTTCTGTCATTTTCTTTACTAATTTGATACCATAAAAATGAGTGTGAATAAACGAAATAAAAAAAACTTTTCAAATTACGGCCCGTTTTAATAACATTTATTAACATTTTATTTGAAGATAAAACTAAGGATATATCTTGTCTTTTTTACAGGAATCACGGGTGGGAAAAGTTAGACGCTAACTCGTTTCGATTTAACTGATAATTCTGGCCTCCTGCGCTACCGAGTAATTGTGCCTTTTGTGAAGATACGAGGAGGTCAGTCAACAATAAAAGCACCCCACTGCCTTTGATGGGAAGTGGATGCTTGACCACGCCTTCTGCTGTCCGGTCGCTGTTTAAATGGTCAGAGAAAAAATAAAAGCCTTTGTGAGTTTGACTCAATTCACATTCAATGTTGGAAAACTATGGAATATATTCTGTTTGAAGAACATTTGTATTTTTTTTTTGGTTTATTGTTATTTTACAAATATCAAAAGTATTGCATTGCACTTTCGAAATGACATGTAACCAATGATATCGCACCTTTCAATGTCAAATTGGCAAGTTTAAGTTTACAATAAAATTAATTATACAAAATATATATTTTGTTCCATAGAAAAGTTTGAAAAAATAATGTGTTCCCCTCCAATTATCAATATTTTTTTTATGTTTAGATTTACAAGGTTTTCTTTCCTAAATATTTTCTATATTCAAACTAGTATGTAATCATAATCATAATGCTAATGATAATAATCGTCTTAAAATAAGATTTATTGGTTATTGTAGTACTTTGTAATTCTAGCCACAGTTTCTTCTACATATTTCTTATTCCTTACAAATATGGTGAATCCCAAAAAGAGATAGAGTGGATATCACAATCTTTCTTCCGGTCAGAACCAAACGGATATTTGAAAAAGGGTCTTCTGTAAGGGTATTTGGTCAGAATATATTTTGAAATAATTTCTGACTTAAAATAATCCTGAAATATTTTTTTTATTCCATTTATTCATTTAACTTTATTAAGGAGTTATTGTTCGGATAAATATATATTTTTTAATATGCAATTCACCAACACTAGGATAATTGGTGCTACCAAATCAAAGTCACTTTGCATTGGTAGCATATGAGTTAATATAATGAAATGAATTTCAAAGAATTACAATTTTAGATATTTAAAAGTTTCAACTGATTTAACTTCTTTCTTTTTATTTAAGAAGAGACGTAAAAATCGTCGGACGCGGCAAGGATATAGCGTTTAGTAAATCAAACAATCCCGCAAAGGACAACCGAAAAATATATGATATATAGTTTCATCACCCAGACTCCACTCGCAGCCGAGATCCTCCACAATACCCATTTTGTAAAAGTGACACATGACTGACACTGCCATCTTGTTAATTTTCATTATATTAAACCATTGTTTCAAAGAGATATATTGTTGGATTAATTTGTATCTAGAGCTCTTAATAACATCAGTTATGTCCCAATTCAATGTCCATCGGCGCCACATATTTAATTTTATTTAAAATATAAGTTACTGGCTGTTACTGAAATAACTAGTTGAGCATGCTTCCTTTGCCAAGGAATCAACATATTCATTACCAGTTATACCAACGTGTGAAGGAATCTAAACTAGAGAAACGTCTATATTATTTGACATAAACTGGAATAACTTTGCTTTGATTTAAAAAATAATTTCATTGCATGAGTTACTCAAACGATTAGCTAAAATAGAATGTAGAGCACTTAGGTAGTCAGAGACGATAACAATCTTTGAAAATTCAAATACTCAAATTTTAAGAGCCTCCTTTATTGCCACACGTTCAACCGTAAAAACTGAAGGGTGAGAAGGAAGCTTAAAAAGTGATACATTAATGTATCTTAAAACGGTTCACGAAATAGCAAAACTTGATGATTTCTTAATTGTATGTATAAACAAATTGTACTTATATTTTTCCAAACATATTTTATGACATTATTGAGAAACCAAAAATTATAATAAAATGTAGGCAACAATTCTCTCAAACTATATTTTTTTGGAAAAAAAATATATATAAGCTGAATGTTTGCGTAAATCTTCCTTATATATTCTTAAATGAAATTATTCTCTTCGGTTTCAAAAAGGAATTAATTTTTATAATGTTATGTTTCGTTATTTGAAAATTATAAAAAAAATTTAATTCCACATTCGCAATTTTTCTATGAGTATTTATTTTGTTTTCATGCATTATTACAATCTGACAAACAAAAAAATAAGTACAATCAAATCACTACACAGCATCATTTATTTAATTAGTTATCAAAAACTTTTTATTTTTTACGTCCAGTAATCATGTACATGGGAATCATTTGTACTATTTATTGTATAAAATGTCCCTGGTCTAGTTGGTAAGACGCATACCTTCCAGCCCGGTTGGATTACGGTTATAAATGGTTAATGTTTTGTTTTATTTTTTATGGGTTCTGTATTTTTACTGTATTCGTGAAAGAATTACTTTCAGTCTGTATATTTTAATGTCCGGACCGACCGTTAATTAATGAAATTACAAATTAATTACTAGTAATCATACATATCAAGAAAATGAAGGCCAAAAACTTTTTTGGCGAACAACCTTCGTGGCCTAGTTGGAAAGATTGCTATTATTCAGCTCAGAGGTTGCGGATTCAATTTATGTTGGTACCCAACTTATATGAAGAAGGGTTTATGTCTGGTTTTCACTTACAGTCTCTTCAATTTCTTTCTGATTGATTGAAAGACAATGCCACAGGACAATAAATATGCCTGGTTGTATATTTATATACCGGAACTTTAATACAATAAAATGCTCTTAAAGAATTATTACTACTATAACATAATGCAATAGATAATGGTTTATATTTTTATGTTCGACACTTTGAAATAAATAAACTTTCAAGTAAGTTGATGTAAATAATATTATTTAAAGTATTTTTTCTAGGACTTTTCGTATTATTTGCGTCATTAAAAAATGTTAAAACGTACAAAAAATATTGTACAAGAAATTCTTTTCAATGATCAAAAGAAAACTTTTCTTCCACCTTACTTAGAAAACTCAAAATTTTCTTATTTTTGCATATGGAATATAATATGAAAGTTTGTAACAAAGAGAGCTGGTAAGGGAAACGTGTGCTTCCCATTCGCATTCGATTAAGCTTTGCGACTTCAATTTTCAGACAAAGGAACTTTCTTCGGAATCGAATGTTGACTCTATCAAAGACAAATATCGCTACAGGCGCTTTTTAACGTACATAATATTAAACTTTGTTGGAAAACATTATTTTCTTATTACGATTTTTCTGAGATGGTTTTATCTAAAAAAGTTTTTGTGACAAAGCCAGAACGCTAATACCATTAAATAACAATTGTATTACTGTGTTTCTTCACTTATAGTTTACATTATTGCTCAAGACACTTACATACCTATATACAAACCATCACGTCATTTCCTTGTAAGGGTAGGTAGAGAAGACAGATCACCATACTCTCATATCTCAACACAACTCTTTCGTATCTTTCACATCCATACTCCTTTCTCATAAAGTTTCTACGATTTCCCTGACTTTCTACATCTCCTTCTTTCAAAATATGATTAACTTGATCCAAACATAATTTCCTTGGTCTTCCTCTCACACGCCTTCTACTCACATTTGCAATATAGATATATCTGTTTTGTTAGTCTTTCTTCATTCATTCGTTTCACATGCTCAAATTATCTCAACGTACTCTTCTTCATCTCACTTAACACATCAGCCTTAAGTTCACATTTATCCCTTATCGTATTCTGTCATACATTATCACTCCATATATTCTTCTCAATGCACGGATTTTTACAGCATTGATTAGGCTCCTATCATTTTTTTCCACGTCCACGTTTCACTCCCAAACATCAAAGTTGGCACCAAAATACTATTGTGGACTATTATCTTAACAGGTTTTAATACTGTCCGGTTCGAATATATATATATATATATATATATATATATATATATATATATATATATATATATATATATATATATATATATATATATATATATATATATATATATATATATATATATTTTTTTTTTTTTTTTTTAGTGCCTCATTGACTGTTTCCTATCACTACACGCCGTTTGATATCCCTCTTTACTCTTCTATCATCTGGTAAAATGCTACCCAAATATGAGTAGATAGCACTTAGTAACTATAATATAAACCTCAAACTGTATGTAAGTGTATAGGTGTATTTAATAATGAGGTATCACTAATTTCGTGCACAGTAGGAATTATCATTCACATTCACAATAAAAGAATTCATGAAAAAATAATACATTCGAGTATTAAAAAGGTACTTCAAGTATAATAAGGTTGTGATATGTGATATGAATTGCGTAATTACTCGGAAGATTCTTTTGGACCGTAATGAACAATTTTGACAGATTTTTTTAAGAAATAGGATTTATAGTATGATTGATATCTTTTCTCCTCTGCATAAAGCCAATGTGAGTTGTATGGTTTTTAATAGATAGCTTAGTAAATATTTAATTATTTGTTTTCTATTGATCCAATAAAATAATTTTTGTAACAGATAATGTTTTTATCGAATATTGAAAAATAAAAATAAATAAACGTTAATTCACATTCTTTGTATGCAATATAACCTGATGATTCACAAATACAACGTTTCTATTAATGGAGGTAATTTTTTTTATGTTTTTACAAAACAATAACTAAATTAAATTTTACATTCATATTTTTGTAGCAATATTCGAAATATCAGTTATCAAATTTTATATTTTTTAAAGATACAGTCACGTTAAAAATTTGAGCATTAAACTTTCGATCTTATATTTTAGCTTCTACATCGATTCATCTTCTTTCGCAGTTCATTGTGTTTCTTTGATTTCCTGTATTCCCTCTTTGAAGATTCTTCCCTCAATCTGTGTTTTCTTTCGTATTCCTTTAATACGTATTTTTCTTTTGTTTTTCTTATACGAGTATATACGTAATTTTTTCTTATGTGAGTACTTTATTTTACTGTTTCATTAAATATTACCTTAGATATTTATTTTTGCTCCTTAAAATCAATATTTTTAAACGGTTGAAGTAGCATTTTGAATTTGGGAAATTTGCTTCTAACCAGATCATGTTATGATTGTAATTGTACAACAAATCACGTTTGTAAATTTGTTATTTTTGCCATTTCAGGTTTGTAAACTGTCTGGATATTTCATTCTTCTCAAAATTCAAAAGTATTTATGGTTTAACAAAAAAAAAGAATATAAGAGATATTTTTTCTTTTCCTAGCATACGTAGTATCAACGTAGGATTTGATTTAGTAAAATCTTAACTTAAGTTTCAATAAATTGTTGTTCTAACGACCACATTTGCGTGATTTAAAACGAGAAATAAATATTTTGAAAGTGGGCCAAATTTTGGTTTTATTCATATATAAATTAAAATAAATTTCCTACATAGAAGCTTTAATATATTCTCTGTATGAAATGAGGGCTTCACTCAGATACCTTAATTAGAGTTAGAACGGACCATGCTTTGTTAAGGTACTCGTACTTGTGTGTGAGAGCAACTAAAAGCAGTTTCATATTAGAACCAACAAAGGCACTCGTATAAAATTTAATATGGTTTGCGCACTTCACCAACTCTAATTCACTTATCAAAAACTCGGAAAGCCCCAAGGACATGTCTGAAACAAAATGATAAATATCAAAAAACTTAAAACGAACTTTTCCTTTGGCACAAAACTCGTTTGATGTTTTAAATAAACAGCAAATTAGTGTCTTTTAAATCCGTGTATTTTAAAGACGATTCGAGGAAATCAGTATTTAAGAGAGTGCTCCTCTAAGGCTATGCTTTTATGCAAGGGCCTCGAGTGCCTTAAATTAAAACATAAAATTTAGTTATTCCGTGATTTTTAAGGTCAAAAATAATATTTGAATAAAATAATACAACGATTTTAAGGGAACACTCAATTAAAATATAATAGGTATAAAAAACAAACTCCCACTCTTGTGGAGATCATTGAAAGCCTCCGGTGAAAGACAAGCCTCGCCAACAGGAGCATTTGTGTCTTATCCACATGGTGATTTTTCACAAAGTTAAAGATCTCATTCCCATTCTGGAGCACTGGTGCACCAAATGGAAGATCAAAATAAATCCCACCAAAAGCACAGCAGTCCGCTTCTCACGCAGATACATCAAACCCATCAGAACTCTTAAACTCTTCGGCCAGAGCGTCCCATGGTCAAAACACGTAAAATACCTAAGCCTCACATTAGACAGTAGACTCTCGTGGCATAAATACGCCCTCAATATCAAATCAAAAGCTCACGGAACACTCAAATCATTATTTCCCTTGATCAGTTAATACAGCAAACTTAGCACGCGCACTAAACTCCACCTATATAAAGCGATCGTCAGACCGCAACTGACATACGCCCTTCCGGTCTGGGGCCACGCGAAGAAAACAACGCTACATCACATTCAGATCATTCAAAACAAAGCCCTCCGCATAATTTTAAAAGCACCCTACATCGTCCGTAATTCAAGACTCCACGCAGATACCAAACTACATACTATCCCCGAACATATGCGCGCTCTGACCGAAAGGTTCTACAGCTCTATATCCCGTCATCCCAACCCAGTCATAAAAACCTTAGATAACTACAACGCGAACACCAGTTACAGACACACTCGTCCGAAATCAATATTGCGAAACATCCCCCCGACCCCCCCCCCTCTTTAACTCTAATCATCCCCCCAAATGACCCCACGATTGTCACTCTGAACACCCCATCATCGATAATTCCTCCGGCAGACAGTTTACCCCCATAGGCAACCGCATTTCTCACCTTCAATAAACATTTTCTACACCTTAATATATTTATAAAAGTCACACACATTTCCCCACTCATTTACTTATTTACATATACTATATTCATTCTTATGATTTATTCACAATTCATTTTTTCATTTTTTTTTTTTTTTTTTTTTTTTTTTTTTTCACCCATTCAATATAAAACAGTGTGTGACGACACAAATTTATGTATATTTGTATTTAATATTATGTATATATCATCATATTTATATATGTATTTAATCGTTTATAATTTCTCATAATCATTCATAAAATCAAAACAATTACCACAAACCTATCCTTTCCCGATTCCCAAAAAGATCCAAAAATTTCCAATAAATATCTTAACAGTCAGAACTTATCCGATGAAGGAGTAAGGTGTCCTACCATCGGACCGAAACTCCGAACAAGCTATCCATCACTACAAAAAGCATAGACGAATCTAACTTTAACCACTATACATAATTTTTTTCATCATAATATTTTTTTGGGAAGTCTTCTTTATTATTATATTCAAGTGCCCACTAAACATAGTCTTGATTTCAACACATTCAAATTGATGATTAGGATATATTGGTGAGCGTGGCCAGATTACTACATTGTCTTTGACCCCTTCATCGAATGTTTAGGCTTAGAACCACTTGAGTAAGCACATAAATTGCGATTTGTCATCACACATGTTGGCATTTCTACCCCGCTCATAAAGAGACTAACTAGCACATCCAAAAGCTTGTGCGTATTGTAACCATACAATTTTTTTGCCAAACTAAGATTCTTTTTACATTTATTTTCGTATTAATAGAGTGTAAGAAAAAACGGGGGATTATAAAAGGTTATGCTTAAAAAAAGCTTAAAACTGAAACTTGTCTGTTTAAGTAGAAATATTAAATTAAACACTTGCCAGGCAAAAACTGGTCTTACCAAGAACTCAAAAACCATTTGTTAAGTATTACATTTTAATTCCTTTTAGCTTTGAGATTCATAACCAGTGTATTAAAATCATTATAATTATATACTTTTTAAAATAAAGCAATTCTGTTAACAGGAAGAATAGTTTTAAGTAAAATAAGACTCTTAATATTATTTCATGGAAGTTTCATCTTCTTATATGAAATAATGGTTCTGAAGCATTTAAATGTATTGAAAGGTCCCAAACCATTATTTATATAATTTCTCATCGCCTTATTCGACGGCTCAGTTTCATCTTCTTATATTAAATAATGGTTCTGAAGCATTTAAATGTATTGAAAGGTTCCAAACCATTATTAATATAATTTCTCATCGCCTTATTCGACGGCTCAGTTTCATTTTTAATAAATACGATGCTAATTTTTCTCATTCTTATCGATATTTCAAATTGAAATTTATATTTTGTCCCATCACATTTCGTGTTAAATCGGGCTGAAATACTCCAGAGGACACATTTTAAAATGATTTCAACCCCTGTATCATCCGATCCAAGTCCGGACTGTTAAAGCAACGTCAGGGATGGATTATGTAGGTAAAATAAAAAGTCATCAGTAAATCTAACAAATTATCTAAGAGCAACATAATTACATTAATAACATTGTTTGAATATATAACATTGAAAACGTCATTTTTGTTTACCTTTTAAGATTTGTTTCTAGAAAAAATAATTAAAAATATATATCATAACTCTTTTCGAAGTTAAAGTAAAATGAAAAGGTATTGTATTATGATAGATTGCAATTCACTGAGAATTTAAGTAAAAAAGTCATCATTTAAGAGTTTGGTTGAAACCTTGATAAGGAATTGTTTACGAGAAGATCGACTTTTGTCTTTTAAATTTTTTTAAATAAATAAATTTTTAAATATTTATGAAAAAAATTGTCTTTATGTAAACTTTAAAGTACTTATAACTAGTGACTAAAAATATTTGTTAGTATCTGATGTTGTGGGTCGACTGCTGGACGTGATGATGGCATGACTTAAGTATTGTAGATGCGTGCATAGTCTGCTCCCGTGTATTGACTTAAGAAATTTCTTGAACGCGATTACCAGATGGGCTATCGCGATGCCGTACCGGTATTTATACGAGTCGATAGACATTATATTTCCTTCACGAACTTGAAAATCCAATGCTAACTCTAGTCATCCAATTATCCCGCCCTGTAAACATATATTATATATTTACCTATTAATTACATTGTTTATTCACGTTTATTCTCCGATTGTTTTAAAACATTCCCTGAAAAATAAATATCTGAAATTAATTTGTTATTCATGAGTGATCGAAACAAACACAATTATTTTCTTCAGCTGTCTTTCTGATTTCTTTTATTTTATGTCCCATAGCAATAACACAAATACACAATCAAAACGACCTTCACGTGGCCTAGTTGAAAAGGCTTTTTCAAATATTTATGGTTGGTTCGAAAGTAACTGCTAAAAAGCAACAATTCACAGAAAAAAAACGGTAGTTCAATACAAAACAAAATTGATAATAAACAACACAGTTTAGTTCAACCCCCTCCCCCGCTCCTTTAAGCTGTTATGTAAGGCAAAATAAGCCATCATCTATCACGATCTACACTAGAAGATCGAAATATTCTTTTTTTATGAGCGCGACGTCACGTAGGAATTAAAAAAAGGAACTGCCCAAAGGGGCTTCTTTTCCAGCGGCGACGCACCTGAGTATGAAAATAATAGTAGCGACGGCGGACTTAAAGTGCGACGTCATAAGAGAAGGGAAAATACTCACATCGCAGTAAATATGCTTATAAAGTGGCTTAAAGCCTGCAGTTCAAAAAAAGCCCAACGAGTTGCTTGTACTTTCACTGAAAACTTTGAATGCGGTAAAAATACCTTTTGACGCCAATACATAGAAGTTGCCAATCGATCCGAACATGAACCAATCTAAGACTGAATGGAGATCCCTTTAAGAGAAATTATTGACTCAATTATTATCGCAATACGATAAAATATGATCTACGGATTGATACAGATGATCGCAAAAAATGCAACAAAGCTGAAAAGACAAGTTTGAAACCAAAAGTTTGCCATTCAAGTTCCCATGGCTAGAGAGAAATTGAGAAGTCCTATTGCTAAGATACTCGTACATACGAGTATATACTATATATCCACGGGGAACCGAGGCGTCGTTCGTCGGTGGCCGTAGTCTAACGGCTACCATTCCTAATTTCAACAAAAATAAATTGTTAGTTTACCGCTGCGCACTTTTATCCCACACGCTGCTTGAATCTGGACGTTTTGCGCCGATCCGCCACTGGCCGACGAGATTCGTTGAAATGAGCAATTCACTTAGCGAGATACTGCGATGCCGGGGCGGCCTCAGTTTAATAAAGTTTATACTAATAATTCCAACTTTAATTAACTCGACCAATTTAAATATTCAAAGGGGGCAGCCATCTTCCAATCTCTCTTTGTTAGTTCCCCGCTACCCTCGTGCGGATAAATAATATTGCAAGCATTCACAAGAATTAAATATTCCCAGGTCCTGGTTTGTAAATCGTCATTTTTAAAGACTGATTAATTTCATCATAAAAGAGATATGAACATAATTTATATGGTTTTCTCTTGAGTAAAATAATTATTTTACTCTTCACAATGAAACTTAATTAACATATTAATACAAAAAGGGCCCAATCTAAAAAAAAAAAGATTTTTATTGAAATATCAAATAAACATGCTTTAATAAGCGTAAAAGTATGAAAGAAATAAAAAGTGTATTTCACAGTAAAATTCCACATCAAAAACGTTTCATTCCATACGAGCGCATAACAGTGACATCTGGATTATTTCAAAACAGGTTAAAAAAGGGATTTTGTCCATTTTTTACGCCTAAATATGACTTGATTATTTATATGGACACATATACCTTTTAGTCTTCAAACATTATCCAACCAGTATTTTTTGTTCTTTTTGTATGCTATATTTAAGAAAATATGTTGTCACTCTGTATGGGCTTAAATGAAATGATTTTTTGTGAACACAATTTGAACATTAAATTTACATTGAACTGATTTATATTTTTTACACATAAAGCTTATTTAAAATATCAAATACACCAAAGAAATATTTTATGTTTGAATATTTAAGAACGTATTTGCGTCTTTATTTTTTTTTTTTTTTTTAGAAAAGAAGGATTGTCCTTTTCAGTAAAAATAATAATTTGTATTTTTAGAAATAAATGTACAAAGATAAAAAAGGCAATATAGTTTTCCCTAAGTAATTTTATATTTTGTTTTCGTTTATTTTCTTCTGACATTGTATTCACTCAATTTTATATAAAATGTAATTAACCGTTTATAAAAAACTCACATTTCAAACATATTTTTAAATAAAATATTTTCATAATAAAAAGTTTTTAAGGTCATATTTATGACTTCATTATTTTGGCAAAAATTTGAAGGTATTTTCAAAAGTTAAAATTTGCTATTTTCAAGTAAATAAGTATTTTATTGAAGCCTATATTTCTAACCTCTGTAAATACCTTTTCCTTCCAACAGAACAATTATTTTCATAAATAAATTGTTTCACGAAAGTTATTTGCTTTGTATAGTTTCATCCAATTTCTTAGTTTCCCTCGAATTGAACATTTTCTTCTTTAAACCCATGAAGACAGGATAACGTTGCAACAATGTTCAAGAATTAGATATTTGATACATTACTAGAGACGGGGCATAATCAACACAGTACATTTTCAAGAATTAGATATTTGATACATTACTAGAGACGGGGCATAATCAACACAGTACATTTTCAAGAATTACATATTTGATACATTACTAGAGAAGGGGCATAATCCACACAGTACATTTTCAAGAATTAGCTATTTGATACATTACTAGAGACGGGGCATAATCAACACAGTACATTTTCAAGAATTAGATATTTGATACATTACTAGAGACGGGGCATAATCAACACAGTACATTTTCAAGAATTAGATATTTGATACATTACTAGAGACGGGGCATAATCAACACAGTACATTTTCAAGAATTAGATATTTGATACATTACTAGAGACGGGGCATAATCAACACAGTAAATTTTCAAGAATTAGATATTTGATAAATTACTAGAGACGGGGCATAATCAACACAGTACATTTTTTTGGTCAAATATACATACACACCATCACACCGTGTCCCTGCTAGATTTAATAACAGATAACAAAATGGAGAAGGAAGAAATTATTTTTGCTTTAAAAAGTGGCAATCTCTTCCAGCCAACCACACAATGATTTTATAAACTTTTGAATGAAAGGGTAGCGTTAACATTTTAGTGTAGAAAAAATACTATGCAACACCAATACAACAAAAATTAAGAAATAAATATAAATTTAACATCGATAGCTAAGAAAAGGAAAGCGAAAAAGAAGATACTTGGCCAGATACGAAAGTAATGGTATTTAATTCGCTTTTTGAAGCTTGTCAACGAAGGTGGTCTTGTATTAGCTGACAGTTGGTTCCAGAGTCTTACAGCATGGACGGTAAAAGACGGCGTGAAAAATGAAGAGCAGTGATCTATAGTAGAAGAGTCATTCTCTGCTGAAGCGTAATGTGAGTCCATGATCGGAAAGTCGTGGAACATTTTCGTCGAAATATGAGGGGCGAGCAACAATACATTAGTATTTTGACGGGTTTTCAGATTCAATCATTTTAGGAATGTATGATAAGGTGTGATTTGATATGATCCCACTTTCTTAGGTTGAATGACGAATATTTTTAATTCGTTGCAGTTTATCTATTTAATTTTGTTTTATAAGAAAACACAAATCCTATTTAGCGCATTTTATTAATTTAACCTAGACCAATGAAGTTTCCTTAGAAGAAAACACAAAGTCGATTGAGCGTATTTTATTAATTTAATCTAGGCCAGTGACGTTTCCTTAGAAGAAAACACAAAGTCTTTTGAGCGCATTTTATTAATTTAATCTTGACCAGTGACGTTTCCTTAGAAGAAAGCATAAAGTCTATTGAGCGCATTTTATTAATTTAACCTTGACCAGTGGCGTTTCCTTAGAAGAAAACATAAAGTCTATTGAGCGCATTTTATTAATTTAACCTTGACCAGTGGCGTTTCCTTAGAAGAAAACATAAAGTTTATTGAGCGCATTTTATTAATTTAACCTAGACCAGTGAAGTTTCCTTAAAATAAAACATAAAACAAAAATCACACTTAGACGTGAAGCAGTAAAAGAGACCTTAGAAATCGATATACAAATAAAAACTCTGAAAAATTATTGGAGAAAGAGAAAATAAAAATCGAACAATAAGAAAACAAAATATTTGAGAGTAACTAGGGTATGTCGCTTGCCATCAGGTAAATCAATGTAGAGCATTTAATCCTCTTTTGAAGGGGGTGGTAAAGGCTACTATGAATCATTAAATGGTTTATTCTCCCTAACAGTATTATTAGATGTGCGATAGACTATAAACAATTTGATGTTCGATTCCATAAAGTCCGCGATGACGTTTTAAGGTCTTCAAGACTTTTTAATGCAATGCAGCTATTTAGCATAATCACATTCGGGTCTGGCAGTAACCACGCAAAAGCGTTTTCTATCTGGAGTTAAAGCGGTTTGTCGGCTAATTTCCCGGCAAAGTTTGCCACTTGCGCGCTCCCGGCAGCGGCTAATGAGAACGTATTGTGAGACCTTAATGCCCCAAAATGGATTCAACATTTTGGCATTTTTCAAGAGCATTAAGCTTCAGCCTGGACTGCGGATCGGAGTATTGCGGATAACTATTGCCGCATGCGATGATATTGAGTACTCTTCATAACATTACTTGTTTCTACTCTTCACAATTGCTCATTGTTTACATTTTCGCTCTCGAAAATTAGCTCAATACAGAATTTTTTTTTATTAATTTTCATCATTGATATTAGTTATTAATACAATCCATATTTCAGGAAATAATTTTTGTAAATAAAGTATGCTGTGTCTACACAATACATATAAAAAGCATATATAAAAATTCCGTAGTTCGATACGATTCTGCAAATGATTCCTCACTGGCAGGAGATTGTACAGACACATTATATTGAATCAAAAAGAGGTTAATAGACTGTGGGGAGAAATATTAATGTAATGATGAGCGTATTACTAAGATATTGACTGGAGAAAAAGTGTTTCTTCGTTTTTCAATTTTATTGCAACTGTATTTGTCTTCTGATTGCAAAATATTTAAAATGATAGCGAACAGTGGTGTGCTAGTGCAAACTTTGATGTATGTAGGCGAAGCCTGGGCATTGAATGTGAGTAGTAAGAGCAGAACAAATAAAAAAAAGTATGTTTGTAGAAATGCGTACCATGCGAACAATTTGGGGTAAAATAATGTTTAAAAGTGTAAAAATGCTGAGTAAAGGATTATTACATGGATATTTTTATGAGACTTAAGAAAGGAATCTTGAGATAGTTTTGCCACATTGAGAGAATGAGTTGCGAAAAACTTAAGAAACCAATAAATACGTCTGAAATAAATGCAGATAGAGGAACGGGTAAACCGAGGAAAAAATAATGGAGATAGTTAGATAAATTTTTATTGAGGGAAATGTAAGAATTATGAGAAACAATAGAGCATGTATGACAATATATGTGAATCTGGACGAGGTTATATGGATGTGGACGAGAGCTGTGTGCATGGATAGAAAGGCTCGAAAATCCATCCACTCTGTCGAATAATCTTCATTTCAACGATTGGATCACCACTGTCACTAAAACTTATTCTTATTGCTCAACACCTAATCTCTTCGATCAGTTCCGCTTTACTATCAAATAACTGGATATGATTTTTATATCGCCAAAAATATTTTTTTATTTCCCGACCGCATTAAGCTCTTATTGTTCAATTTTGAATATTTCTGTTGATTACAGTCATCAGAAATTAGACAAAATTTGTATTGAAAAAAATAAATTAAAAATTGATCTCTACATTTTCAATGGATGCTTTGAACTGTTGGGATATAATATTGTAAATTGTTAGAAATCACAAATGATAAACGTAAGAAATAAAATATGGAATATTTTAACAAATTCTGTCACATCTAGTCGCACACGATTCAATAAAATCCAACTTTGCATCTGAACTTTTAAGATTGTGTACCGATTGAACCAAACCAATTTTCGCAAACGGTACCATTTTCCTTAAACATTGAAGTAGTGAATGACAATTACACCATAAAGTAAGGTTTTCCATATAACGCCAAAAATATTAACATCATGCCTCATTACTCATGAAAAAAACCTTATCATCTAAGGTAGTAATCGACGTAAATTATTGGTTACCTCTCTTTCAGGCATTTATTCATCTTCTTCGTATTATTTATGCTCTTTACCGAGCAGTTATGATCATTGGATTGATTGGAGACGCCCAGGCGCTGATTTAGCTATCAGACGTGATTTGTTCCTCCCTGTTAAAATTTGAAAAATATGTTTTTTTAGATTTTAGGCTATTTCTGAAACTGTGCAAAATACTTAATTTTATTTCAAGTCTTCTTCTTGATTGTTTCTTTTCAAAAGTAGTGTAATTTGCGCTGGTTTAGCGTATTTATTTTCTTATTGCAACGGTTATACTCGTATTATTGTTGCGTAATATATAATGAATTGATAGTCTTTATTTTTTGTAAATGTTTGTTTTCTTGAGCAATATTTCAATTTTATTGATATTTTATTATTAACTAGCTGTACCCGGCCACGCGTTGCTGCTCAGTCTGGTTAAATGGAAAAGAAAGAAAAGAGAAAGCACACGTTTTTAATATGTTTAATTTCACAATGCTTGTGGGTATACAGTATTTTTGATGTCTTTCAGCCACTCTCAGTCTGTCGCGTTCATCGCCGTGCTCGCAAATGATCGCATCACTCCAAGAGGTCAATTCACAATATGATTTGAATTCAAATGAAAGATCGATTGCACTGAAAAAGAAGAAAGAAAGTTATAACAAAAACATATAAAATTGCGAAACATTAAAAAAGGAACTGAATAATATTGTTAAGTTCGTAGACGTCTTTGTTCTTGGCGGCAAAAATAGCTAGTTCACTCAGCCAATCGTGATTCTTATATTTGATTTAAATATTGGGAAATACTTTTTCAACCAATTCTTCTTTTGACATCACTAAATTGCAGAAGTTATGAGAAAATGAAATTCATCGTGAGGTTATATCAACCGGCACCTTTCCGTTCCCAATTTCCAAAAATTGATGTGAGAATATCTCAGCCGATCGATCGTTTTGCAGCTGGACACGCATATTTGTAGTTAATTTCAACGTCTTTACGTGTCGCCACAAAGTAGAGTATTTTAGACAACATATACAATTGTGAAACATAACAGTAACTAATTAAATGTTAAGGGAAGACAGAGAGATAATTGTAACTAATTTTAAAAACCTCCATTTCTACATACGATTTGATAGATTTTGAAATATAAACATAGAGACAAAATTAAATTCTATATAAAAAAGATACTTTTGATATTCCTACTAACCTCTTTTAGCCACTATTAGCCTGTCGCGTACATTCTGTTGAGAACGAAGCAGTTATGAAGATGCAGGACGCGATCGCCGTGCTCGCAACCGTGCATCCTCAAGTCTGGCTACACGTCGTTCTGCTGCTTCCTCGACATTTTGATGAACTAAAGCAGATCTATTGCACTGAAAAAGAAGAAAGAAAGTTATAGCAAAAACATATAAAATTGTGAAACTTTAAAAATGAGTGAAATGTGAAACATTAAGTTATGAGACAATAAAATTCGTCCTGAGGTCAAATCAACCTGCACCTTTCCGTTCCCAATTTCCAGCAATTGATGTGTGAATATCTCAGCTGATCGATCGTTTTGCAGCTGGACACGCATTTCTCAAATATTTGTCAAATAGGAGTATTGTTAAGGAAATACAGTGATAATTAGAACTAATTAAATGTTTAGCAAAGAGAGAGATTATTGGAATTAATTAAATGTTAAGGAAAGACATTGCAAACATTGCAAACTACGCACGAATTTAATTTGGATGTGACATGTTTGGACGCGTCATTAATGAAAAATAAATATCGATTCTAATAAATAGTAAGTTATTTAGGTAAATACATTACAAAAAACTAACAATAATGACAAATTAATACATCTTGTTACAAATTAGCAAAAATTTGTCAGTTCATTTAAAATAAATATAACGTTTGTCAAAAATGTACATACCAGCATCACGTTGTCTCTGTGAAGCAAATGATTGCGTCACTCCAAGAGATCAATTCACGATATGATTTGAATTCAAACGAAAATCAATCAACACAATTAAATTTTACCGCTAATTGAGCAGAAAAATAAAAAAAATTGTTAAAAAAACTAAGTGAAAAAGATATTCTTAGAGGTAGATGTCAACAACGCACATTATGAAATGAAAATGGCGGATAAATTAGCGCAGACGGCGCTATACAAAAAAAAATATATAATAAAATAACATTTTTAATAATATAATTAAAATAATAAAGTTATAAATAATTAAATAATTATTTAAAAAAATAATTTAATAATTAATAATATTATAAAAATATGAATATATTTAATATTAAAAAATTTAAAATTTATTTTATTAAGTGTATTATAATATTATTAAAATTATTATTTATTATTCTTTATTATCTATATAAATAAAAATGTAAATGTTCGTTAATTGAAGATAGCTAATCTCCAGAAGTTCTCTACCGATCGCTTTGAAATTTTGAGTAAAGTTGATATTCGTCAACGGAAATGTTTTTTCATTTTTATTTATATATATATTTATATATATATATATATATATATATATGTA